>JAREIK010002893.1:190451-217450 GCA_029783825.1 Sapria himalayana | reverse complement strand
GAAAGTGAATATAAATTAAAATAATAAGTAGAAGAAGAAAAAGAAGAAGAATTATAATTAGATGAAAGAAGAAGAAGAAGTAGAACAAAAAAAATAGAAGAGAAGAATGAGATGAAGAAGAAAAAGAAGTAGAAGGATAAAAAATAAGAAGAAAAAGGAGGAGGAGGATGAGGATGATGAGGAGGATGAGGAAGACATGAAGAAGTAGAAGAAGAATATTAATAAAAATACATTGAAGAAGAATAAAAAAAAGAAGAAGACGAAGAAGAAAGAATATGAGAAGAAGGATGAGAAAAGGAGAAGAAAAAAAACATAAGAAGACAAATAAGAAGAAAAAGAATAATAAGTAGAAGAAAAGGATTAAAAAAAAGAAAGAAAAAAATAAGGAGGAGGAGGAGATGGAAGAGAAGGAGAAAAGTAGAATAATAATAATAATAATAATAATAATAATAAGAGAAAGAAGAAGAATAAGAACAAGAAGAAGAAGAAGAAGAAGAAGAAGCGGAGGGGGAGGAAGAAGGGAAAGATGATGAAGAAGAAAAAGTAGAAGAAGAAAAAAAAAAACAAAAGACGGAGATGAAGAAGAATAAGAAGTTGGATAAGAAGAATAAGAATAAGAAGATGATGATGATGAAAAGAAGAATAGGGACAAGAAGAAGTATAAGAAGGAAAAGATGAAGAAGAAAATGAAGAAGAATAAGAGAAGAAAAGAAGAATAAGAAGAAGAAGAAGAAGATAAGAAAAAAGAAGAAGAAGATAATAATGAATAAGATGCTGAAAAATATAAAAATGATAAGGAGAAGATGTAGAAGAATTAGAAAAAAAAGGTGGAGAAGAAGAAGGAAGAGGAGGAGGAGGTGGTGGTGGTGGAGGAGAATAAAAAAAATTGAAGAAAGAATAGAAGAATGAATAGGAGATGTAAATAAAAGAAAAAAGAATCGGAGGAAGAGTAGCAGAAGAATTGGCGGAAGAAGAAAAAGAAGAAGACGAGGAAGGAGGAGGAGGAGGAGTAGGAGGAGGAGGTGGTGGTGACAATGAAGAAGAAGAAGAACAACAACAACAACAACATAAAGGTGATGATGATGAAGAACAAAAACAATAAAGTGAAGAATAAAAATAAAAAGAAGAAGGAAAGAATAAAAATAAGAAAAAAAGCATAAGAAGAAAAAGAAAGAGAAGAATGAGAAGAATAAAAAAGATAGAGAAGAAGTTAAAAAAATAGTAGTAGAAAATGAAAAAGAAGGAGAAGAAGATAAAGAATAAAGAGGAGGTAATGAAAAAAAAAAAGATAAAAGAGAAATAAAATAAGAAAGATGAGGAGGAGAAAAAAAATAAGAGGAATAAGAAGTATAAGGAGAAGGAGAAGATGAAAAAGAAGATGAAGAAGTCGAAGTAGAAGAAGAAGTAATAGTAGAAGAAGAAAGAAAAAATAAGAAGGAGAAAAAGAAGAAAAAGAAGAAGGAGAAAAAAGAACATAACAAAAAGGAGATGAAAAAGAAGAAAAGATGAAGAAAAGAAGACTTAGAAGAAGGTGAAGAGTAAGAACAACAATAACAGAAGAATGGGAAAAAAGAACAACAATAAGAAGACGATGAAGAAGATTAAGAATGATAATAATAAGTAGTGGTAGAAGAAGAATAATAATAAGGTGTAGAAGAATGAGAAGAAGAACAAGAATTAAAAAAAAGTAGTAGTAGGAAAAGAATAATAAAAAGAATAAGGAGAAGAATGAGGAGAAGAAAAAAAGTTGAAGAAGAATAAGCATAAGGAGAAGAAGTAGAAGAAGAATAATTATAATAATAAGAAGAAGCCGAAATAAAAAAAAGAATGATGAGGAGGAGGATGAGGAGGATGAGGAGGAGGAGGAGGATCAGAAGTAGAAGGAGAAGAAAAAAGAGAAGGAGAAGGAGGAGGAAGAGAAGAAAGAGAAGAAGGAGAAGGAGAAGTAGGAGAAGAATAATAATAATAATTACAAGGAGAAATAGAATAATATAATAATAATAATAATAATAATAATAATAATAAAGTTGAGATGATGATGATGAAAGAGGCGGAGGAAAAGTAAGAGGAGAAGAAGAAGAAAAAAAACGAAGAAAAAGAAAAAAAAAGAATAAGGAGTAGAAGAAGATGTAAAATAAGAACAAGAAGAAAAAATAATAATAAGAAAAAAAGAAAAAGATAAAGCAACAGAAACAAATAAGAAGAAGAATGAGAAGAATGAGAGTGAGGAGAAGGAGATGGAGAAGGAGGAGAAGAAGAAGATAAAGAAGATAAAGGTGATAATGATAAAGTAGAAAAAAATAGGAAGAAGAATAAGAAGATGAAAAAGAAAAAGTATAAAATAGGAAGAATGTGAAGAAGATGAAGAAGAAGTGAAGAGGTAGAAAAAGAAAAAATATAAGAAGAGGGATAAAAAGAAGAATAATAAGAAGGAAAAGAAGGAAGAGGAAGAGAAAGTTGAAAAGGAAAAGAAGAAATAAAAAAAATAAGAAGTAGAAGTAGGAGGTGGAGGAGGAGGAACTGAAGAAGTAGAAGAATAAAAAGATGAAGAAAAAAAAAGTTGAGGAAAGAGAAGAAGAAAAATAAAATAAGAAGAAGTAGAGAAGGGAGAAGGAGAAGAAGAAGGAGGAGGAGGATGAGGAGAATGAGAAGGAGGAGGAGGAGAACTAGAAGAAGAAGATTAATGAGAAGGAGAAGAAGAAGAAGAAGAAGAAGAAGAAGAAAGAATAACAAGAAAAATGAGATGAAGAAGGAGATGGAGATGGAGAAGAAGAAAAAAAAGATGAATTTGAAGAAGAAATTGAATAATAAGAAAATAAAGAAGAATAAAAAGAAGAAGAAGAAGAAGAAGTAGTAGTAGTAGTAGTAGTAGTAGAATTAGAAGAATAAGAAGTACAAAAAGAAAAAGTAGTTGAAGAAGCAGCAGTAGTAGTAGTAAAACAAAAAGAAGATGAAGAAGAAAAAGGAAAAGGAGAAGAAAAAAATACAAGTAGAAGAAGAATAAGAAGAAGGAAGTATAAATAAAAGGAGGATGATTAGAAGAAAATGGAAGAGTAAATGATGAAGAAGAAAAAAAAGGATAGGTAGAAAAAGAAGAAGCAAAAAATGAAGAAACCTAGAAAAGAGAAAACAAAGAAGAAGAAAAAGAAGATGATGAAGACGAAGAAAAAAAAAACAAGAAAACAAATAAGAAGAATAAGAAGAACAAGAAGAATAAGAGAAGAAAAAGAAGAAGAAAGAGAAGAAAAAGATGAAGTAGAAAAAGTTAAAGAATGAGAATAAAAAGAAAAGGAAGTAGAAGAATGAGAATAAAAATAAAAAGAAAAAAAGAAGAAAAATAAGTTTAAAAAAAAGAAGAATGTAAAGAAGAAGAAGAATAACATGGAGAACTAGAAGAATAAGATAATTACTAAGAAAAAGAAGAAGAAGAAGAAGAAGAAGAAGAAGAAGAAGATGGATGCTAAGAAAAAGAAGAAGAATGAAAAGGATAATTAGAAGAAAAAGATGATGTAGTAGAATAAGAATGCGAATAAGAATAATGAATAAAACAATAAGAAGAATAAGAATAATAAGATGATGATGATGATGATGAACAAAGAAAAAGAAAAGAAGAAGAAAAATAAGAATGAGAAGAAGATGAAGAAGTAGAAGTGGAAGAAGAACAATGAGATGAAAAAGAAGAAAAAGAAAAAAGCATATGAAGATAAAAAAGAATAAGTAGAAGAAGTTGAAGAAGATGTATAATGAGAAGGATATGGAAAAGAAGATGATAGTGTTGATTATGATTAAGAAAAAGTAAGATGATGATGATGATGATGAAGAAAAAGAAAAAGAATAACAAAAAAATGAATAATAAGAAATAAAATAAGAAGATTAAGAATAAGATGAAGTTAAAGAATAATAAAAGGAGAAAAATATGGAAAAGTTGAAGGAGAAGAATAAGAAAAATAATAAGAAGAATTAGAAGTGAAGAAAAATAAGAAGAATGAGAAGTATAACAAGAAGATGATGATGAAAAAGAAAAAGAATTAGGGGAAGAAGAAGACAAATAAGAAGGAGATGAATGAGAAGAAGCAGAAGAAAACAAAGAAGAAGAAGAAGAAGACGAAGAATAAAAAGAAAAAGAAAAAGAAGATGAAGACGAATAAGATTTAAAAGAATAAGAATAAAAAGAAGGATGAGGAGGAGGAGGAGCAGAAAAAGAAGAAGAATAAAAAGAAGAAAAAGCTTGAGAAGTATAAACAGAAGAAGAATATAAAAAAAAGAAGTACATGGAGGAGAAGAAGAAAAATGAAAAAAAAAGTAGAAGAAGAATAAGAATAAGAAAAACAAAAATCTAAGAAATAATAAAAAGAATATGTAGAAGGAGAATAAGAAAAAAGAGAAGGAGAAAGATACATATAAGATGATGATTATGATGAAGAAAATAAATAAGAATAAAAGATGATTAATGAGAAAATAAAAGAAAGAAGAAAAAGAACAAGAAAAAGAAGTAGTAGAAAAATAAGGAGGAGGAGGATAAGAAGAATAAAAAGAATAATAATAAGAAAAGATGAAGATGATGAAGAAGCCAAAGAAGAAATAAGAAAATAAGGAAGAGGAGGAGAAGGAGGAGGAGGAGAATAAGAAGAAGAATAAGAAGAAGAAGAATAAGAAGAGGAAGAAGAAAAAAAATAAGAAGAAGAGGAAGAAAAAGTAGAATAGGAATAAAGAATAAATTTGAAAATGAAAAAAAAGAAGAACAAAAACAAGAAGAAAAAGAAAAAGAATGACAAAAAAAGAAGAACAAGAAGAATAAGCAGAATAAGAATAAGAATAATAATAATAATAATAATAAGAACAAAGAGAAGAAGAAGAAGAAGAAGAAAGAAAATAAGAAGAAGAAGTTGTAGTAGTAGTAGGAGAAGTAGTAAGGGAAATAGAACCAACAATAAGAAGAAAAAGAAGAAGAAGAAGAATAATAATAATAATAATAATAATATGAAAAAAGAAGTAGTAGAAGAGAATGAATAATAATAAGAAGGAGAAAAGGAAGAAAAAGAAAAAGAAGAATGAGAAGAAATAAGAGAAGAAGAAAAAAAAAGAAGAAGAAGAACATGATGAATAAATAGAAGAAGAATAATAATAATAATAATACTAATAATAATAATAATAATAAGTATGAAGAGGAGGTGGAGGAAAAGAATTTGAAGAAGAAAAAGTAGTTGATGAATAAGAAGAATAGAAAAAAAAAAGAAATTGGAAAAAGTGTAAGAAGACAAAGAAGAATAAGTCGAAGAAGTAGTAGTAGTAGTAGTAGTAGTAGTAGCAGTTGGAGAAACATGAATAAGCAGAAGAAGAAAAAGAAGAAGAAGAAGAAGAAAATGAATGAGAAGAATAATAATAATAATAATACAAAGAAGAACATGAAGTAGTAGAAGAAGAATATGAAGATAAATGAGAAGATGAAGAAGAACATAAACAAGAAGAAAAAGAACAATAAGAATAATAATAATAATAATAATAATAATAATAATAAGTAGATGAATAATAAGAAGAACAAAAAGAAGAAAAATAAGTTGAATAAGAAAAAAAATAAGAAAAATAAGATGATGATGATGATGATGATGAACTAGAAGAAGAAGAAGAAGAAGACTTAGAAAAATAAGAATAATAATAATAATAATAATAATAATAATAATAAAATAAAGAAGAAGAAGAAGAAGAAAGAAGAAGATAAAGAAAAAGGAGAAGAAGATAAAGAAGAAGGAAGAAGAAGATGAAAAATTAGAATAATAAAAAGGATAAGAAGTAGTAGTAGTAGTAGTAGTAGTAGTAGTAGAAAAAGAAGAATAAGGAGGTGAAGAAGAAGAATAAAAAGAAAAGAAGGAATTGAAGAAAAAGAAGGAGGAGGAGGAGGAGGAATAGGAAGAGGGAGAGGAGGAGGATAAAGAGAAGAAGAAAAAGAAAAGGAAGAAAAAAATAAGATAATGATGAAGAAGGAGAAGTAGTAGTAGAAGAAGTAGAAGTAGATGAAAAAGAAGATGTAGAAGATGATGATGATGATGATGATGATGATGATGATGATGAATTAGAAAAAAATAAGAAAGAGAAGAAGAAGAAAGATAAGAAGAAGAACTTCTTCTTGAAAACTTGTAGCTCTCAATTCTTGAAAGAGAAAGAGGCATTTCTATAGAGAAAACCTCCATTTTTGAGTGTAAAAAAGTTCAATTTAAAGCCTAAAATGGAGAAAAATGATTTCTTAACAAATAAAAAATCATTTGCAAGCATTAGTAAGGATATCATGCTATTCTGTCAGAGAAATGTAATCAAAAATGATGAAACGGCCTTGTTATTTTTGAATGAAATTTTAGCAAAACTTGCCAAACCCCTCATCCATACATTAATCAACAATTCTCACATGGTAAGCCTCAATTCGAAGCCATTCAAGCATTTTTTTTGCTATGCTAAACCTAAAAAAAGTGGTACAAATTGCATTCTAAGATGGTGAGCATTTATTCAATGTAATTTCGAGCGGAAGAGGCCCTCCACAAAATATGGATACGATGGCAATGTGTGATTCATGGATATCCTATGTGAATATTGAAGTGGATGCCAGAGTTCACGTCATTAGAGAAATGCCCATTAGCCTTGGTATGGTTTTCTTCACTGAAACTACTGTTTCACATGTTCAATAAGTACTCCCTCTTTTCCATAGCTCTTTTCCTGAGTACTCCATTAATTATGGATGAAGACACAACATATTTTACTAGACCAAGTGTAGCTAGCTAGGGTGTGTGTGGAAGTAAACCGCCAACACACACCTCCATAGAGACTGTGAATATGAATTGATGAGAAGGAGGGGTTTTGGAAACTATTACTTCTATAATCCTTCCCTACCTACTGTAATAATTGTAAAAAATATGCCACAATATAAAAGAATGCATGGCAGGAAAGGATACAAAAGAGGGAACTCAAAAGCTTGAAATGGGTAGGAAAGGCAATGAAAACATATGGGTTAAGAAAGGGCAGAAAAATAATAGTGAGGAGGGGCAGAGATTGAATCAAGTAGACAAGTGGGGAGAAGAAATGGTTGGGGCAGAAACTGAGGAAAGGGAGAGGCTAGGAGAGAAGGAAAGAGAATGGGTAGAAAATAGGGAGGGAGAAGGTATAGGAGGTGATAAGGAGAGGCTAGTAGAGGGGTTGCTGGAATGGGAAGAGAAAGGACAGAATGGAGGAGGAAGGGTAGGAAACAAGGAGAATGGTTAGGAGGGGAGAGATAAGAGAAGGTAAAAAAAAAGGGAAATGGGTAAAGATCATAGGAATAAAGAGGATAGGGGAGAAGGGGCAATAGAGAGGGTTAGGAAGAAAAAGGAAAGAAAAATAGAAAGGGAGTGGATAGATGAATATAGTTGGTCGGAAAATGATATCCTCTCGGAATACGAGTCGAAATCAAAAAGTTGGCCCTTATTTGACAATGATAAAGAGCATCTTAAGATGGAACTAAATAGGACAATGAATGATATACGAATGGTTAAAGGGCAAAAAGGGCCTAACAGTAGGGATAAGGCTTTGGAAGCAATCAACCGCATGGGTATGTCTCTAGGAAAGGATCAAAACATATTAGAAAGAATGATTGAACAGGTGCAGCCTAGTTCAAGTAAGCCACCAAGAAATATGAAAAAAATATTTGAACTCACAATATGAATCTAAATGTCCAACTAGGGCACAAGCAAAATATGCCCATAATGGATAAAGCACTATATTGGAATTTAAGAGGGGTAGTGAATACTCCATCGATAAATAGACTTAAAAAACTAATTAAAATGCATAATAATAAAAATCATAATTATAGCAAAGCCAATGATGAACATAAATTAGTTTATAAAATATAAAAAGATAGTGGGAATGGGTAAGGGTTTTGTGAATTCTAATAGTAAGTTATGGATCATGTGGGAAGATAATTTAGACATAGAAATCATAAAAGAAACAAGACAAATAATCACTTTTAAATTTGGTAAACAATCAAAAGCAATTACATTAGTGGTGCATTCAAAGAATGAAAAAGAAGAGAGGAAGACCCTATGGTAGGAGATGAAATAGCTCGCATCAAAGAATATGTCCTAGTCCATAGGAGAGGATTTTAACATGATTAGAAATGCAAGTAAAAAGAAAGGGGGAAAACCCCCAAATACAAAAGCAACAACTCATTTTAATGAGGCAATTGTCGGTGCAAATCTAATGGAAGCTAATTTTATAGGATCTAAATATACATAATGCAATAACTAGAGGAAAAGAAGAGTAATCTGGTTTAGACTAGATGGAATATTATATAACTTAAAATGGGTAGAGAAGTTCAGAGCTATTGGTGTTAGACACCTAAACAAGACATGTTCATATCACAGCCTGCCGCTCCTATCTCTTCAAAGGAATGATGAAAGGTTTTAAATTTCAAAACATGTGCTGCCTACACAAAGGGTTTACCAAGGCAGTCAAGGACTCTTGGCTTAAAATAGCATCGGGCAACCCAATGGAAATATGGGCGATAAAGATGCACAAACTAAAGATAAGTTAAGGAGAATGGAATAAGGTAGCCTTCGGTGAGGTAAATAAGAAGATTCAAAAGGCAAATGGAAATGTGGTCATAATAGAAATAAGATATGAGGAAGAGTAAGATGAAGTGAACATGAGTGAGGTAAGTAAAGCAAAAGCTAAATTGAGGCTTATAATTCATATGGAAAAAGTTTTCTGGAAACAAAGATCAAAAATAAAATAGCCAAAAGATGAAGATAGGAATACAAAATTATTTTATGCTATAGCTAAAATAAGAACTCAAAAATATAAAATAAAATGTTTAAAAATTTTGATGGGTAAATGGATAGAAAAAAAGAGAGATAATGGATTCCTTTGAAGAATTTTATAAAATTCACTCATGCGGGTCAGCTATGCAAAGTGAATCCACCTTAATGCAAGCTATAGAACACAAAGTATCAAGAGAGTATAACAAAATGGTAGATGAGTTTCCAAAGGAAGAGGAGGTAAAATAAGTCATGTTTGGAATAAACAAAGAAAACACAGCAGGGCCAGATGGCTAGGGTAGTGGATTTTTTCAAAATTGTTGAGTTATCATAAAAAATACCTAGTCACTACTATCACATGGATATTCACAAAAGTAGACATAACAAAATCATAGTCCAGCTCCTTTATTGCATTGGTTCCTGAGAAGGATAATCCACGGAGATGTGAGGATTTTAGACTAATTAGTTTATGTAATATGATATATAAAATCTTTACAAAATTACTTCATAACAAACAAAGTAATATTCTTCCTAAGATCATTTTAGCAAAGCAAGTAGGCTTCATTAAAAATAGGTTAATGATGGAAAATATAAAGTTAGCCTCAAAATTAATGAAGGATATTGGTTCTAAATTGAGAGGACAAAACGTGGTAATGAAACTAGACCACTCAAAAGTATTTGATAGAGTGGAATGGGACACGTTATGTTATGTAATGAGGAATATGGGGTTTTCAAAATTTTGAATAGATCTAGTATTTAGATGTGTATCGAGTGTATGAGTAAAAATTCTTATAAATGGATAGGTTAGTAGAGAATTCAAGCCATCAATAAAGCTAAGGCAAGGGGATCCACTCTCACCCTCGCACTAAAACCTATATCTAGAATCGCTTATTCTAAACATAAAAGAGAGAATGAGAATGGAGAAAATCTTAACCTTCAAGTAGCCGATTAATACCCCTTTAGTGGGTTGCTTCACATACATAAATGATATAATAATCTTTATAAATGCAAGTATCAAATCTGTAAGAAACTTGATGAAGCTATTTCATACTATAGAAAGGGAAGCAGGTTAATTATTAACCAAAAATAAAAGTTCAATTTATAATAGTAGGAAAAAATTCTGATAAGGTAGCTCAAAAAATCAAAAGAGCTACAGGCTTTGTGCAAAAGAAAGGTGTATTAATGTACCTAGGGTGCCTAATATTTGTAGAAAGAGTAATGAATGGATACATAACATTCTTGGTGGAATATATGAAAAAGAAAATTGCCAGCTCGAAAGAAAATTTACTAAGCATGGCTAGCAGAATTACTCTAATAAGAAATTTACTTCAAAGCTCACTAGCACATATACACATGACAATATAACCCCCAGGGAAGCTATTAAAAAAACTAGAAAAAAAATGTCTAACTTATTGTGGAGAAAGAAAGATGGAAAATCAAAACTCCATTGGAAAAAATGAAAAGATTTATGTTATCCTAAAGAGGAGGTAGGCATAGGATTCACCAGTTTAAATGACATGGAAAATGCATGGGCAAGTAAAAACTGATGGAGGCTCAAAGAAATAGAAATCTTATGGGCATGCTACATAAGAGGCAAGTATTTAATAGGAAACAACGAATTTAAAGACTCGAAAAATTCTTCAAAATTTTGGAAGCAAATGCTAAAACAATGTGAACTAGTAGATAATCACTCTGTGTTAAATAAGAGCGGATGGAAATGGACTCTGAACCCGTAGGATAAGTTTTATTTAAAATGCACAAAAAAAATTGTAAGAATTAAAAGTCAATCACAACATGCATTTAAATGGATATGAGAAAATGATAACCCATAGATGATAAATTCTTTCATGTGGAGAGCCCTCACAAATGTCATACCAATGAATGTTAATATACAGAAAAAAAAGATAAGAATGGATTCAAGATGTGAATGCTACTATGCAGCTAAAGAGAAGATAGACAACCTACTATCAGAAGGGAAGGTCGTGACTGAAGTATGTTGACAGTTAGAAGGAGCTACACAGATTAAAAATAAGGTAGCCTCATTAAAGGACATGCTAAAAACCTAGAGAGAAGAAAATATGCGAGCCAAAATGCTTGAATGGGTTAGAAATAATGTCCTGCTCATAGGTATTTGGTGCATTTGGAAAGCAATAAATAAGAGTAGATTTGAAGAAACCCTAAGGAATGCCAAAAGCATTCTAGCAGAAATAAAATGGGAATGTTCATGCATCTCTGAAATCCACCCAATAAAGGGTAGAGAAAGAAAGATAGAAAGAAGTATGAAAAAGGCATGGGGACTCATTCAAAAAATAAAAAAAAATAACAAGTTTTTCATGGACTAAGCCTACACAAGGAAAGCATGCATTAAATACGGATTGCAGCTTCAATAAAGATATGGGGGTGGCAGGAGGAAATGAAATGATTAGAGATGGAGAAGGACAAGTAATCAAATCTTTCACGTTAAGAGGAAAGGCCTCATCGGCCTTGCAAGCTGAGATCCTCACTGTGAAGAAAAGGCTACAAATCTACATAGATTATGGCTTTCAAAATATCATGGTTCAAGTAGATTCAAGTACATTAGTAGATTTAGCCTCAAGTAAATTAGATGTGTGGAGGAGGAGGAGGTAGACATGATTAGGAATCATTTGATAGGATTGAACAGAATAATAAAACACATTTATAGAGAAGGTAATGCGGTAACAGATAAACTAACATAGGAGCGTCTCAAAAAAGGGACGCAAGTGTTTGATGCAGAGAATATCTTGAATAGAGTGAAAGGATTAGTAAAGTTAGATAGAATACATTTTCAATATATTAGATTACATAAGGAGAAATACAAACATAGATAGGGAGAGAGAAACATAAATTAGATTTTGAATAGGGGTTTCTTTATTTTTCCTTTATATTTATAAGATGTGTGTGTGTGTGTGCATGAATTGTATAAGATTGCTTTGTAGAAAAATATAATGTGGTTAGGGGTAGAAAAGATGGGTAGGTAGGTTTTTATCGTGTAGGTCAAGAACCTGGAAGCCCTTGGTGGAAAGCTAAATAAACAGATACAGAAACAGTAAAGCAAGGTCATCATGTGTCAAGGAGGATCAGTAAGGGATCATGTTAGCAGCACGGAAAAGCTTGTGCACGGAGAATAGGTATGTAGAAAGATAGAGAGATGAATGAAGCTGGGCTGGTACTTATGAAAAAGAAATGCAAATTCTACACTACAGAGAGGGAAAGCTCTAGCAAATAGAGTATAAAGGGGTTTGGTTATTGATATTGTAAGGGTGATTCAAGGGCAGAGATTTGGGAGGAATGGGTAGTAATCTATAGATGTATGTTTGGTGGTAGGATAGTAGAACAACTTGTAATTCGTAGGTTACCACACTAGAAAAGACCCAGCTCATATCACAGAGCTTCTAAGGAGAGTCATTTGCAAGAAATGAGAAGGAAAAGTAGGAGCAAAAAATCTAGAATTTGATTGGTTTTTGTACTTCATTAATGCATGGGTCAAGGATGGGAAGGTTGAAAATGGAAATATGGGTAAATGTTGTGGATCTGAGTGGGCCTATAGGGTTGTTAGATATGTGCAGGATAAGAATAGAGGAACTGAAAGAAAGAAGGAATAAAGGAGAAAATGTTAGACTGCTTCGAATTCATAAAGAAGATGGAAAGACCTGAATGGACATACAGCAAAGCAACAAAAAAGTTAGAAAGCCATATACAAATGATGAGAACAAGGCTATAGTAACTACTTTGACATAACATAAGTAAAAGAAGGTCAGAATCTACTTCTCTAAACATATTAAGATCTGGGCAAAGAGGATAGGAGAGTAATGATTAATTTTTTTTTGATTAGTGAATAGGAAGGTTGTAAAATGGTAATGGGTAGAAGAATAATAGCTTATACCAATGGTATTCTTTCACTAAAATAAAGGGTGCATTATAATAAAATAAATCTTAAAAAAAAGAATAAGTAGAAGAAGATGATGAAGAATGAGAAGAAAAATAAGAAGAAAAAGGAGAAGAAGAATAAGCAGAAGAAGGAAGTAGAAGAAGGAGAAGAAAAAAAACAAGAAGAAGAAGAATAATAAAAAGAAGTAGGAGGAGGAGGAGGAGGAGAAGGAAAAGAATAAGAAAAAAAAGAAAGTGAAGGAGTAGAGAAAGAAGAAGAAGAAGAAAAAAAAAAGAAGAAGAAAAATAGTAATAATAATAATAATAATAATAATAATAAGAATAGGAAGGAGAAAAGGTAGAATAAAGAGGAATATGAAGAGGAGTAGAAGAAAAAGAAGGAAAATGAAAAGAACAAGAAAAAGTAGATGGAGTAGAAGGAGGAGGAGGAGGAAAAGGAGAAGAAAAAGAATAAGAAGGTAAAGAATAAGAAGGAGAAGAAGGAGAGGAGAAGAATAAATAAAAAGAGAAGGAGGAAAAGAAAAGGAGGAGGAGGAGGAGTAGAAGAAAAAGAAGCAGATGAAGAAAAAGAATAAGAAGAAGAAGGTGCAGTGAAATAATAAGAATGAGAAAGAGAAGAATAAAAAGAATAAGAAGGGGAAGCAGGAGGAGGAGGATAATAAAAAGAAAAAGTAGAAGAAGAAGAAGAAGAATTAGGAGGAGGAGGAGAACAAAAATAACAAGAAGAAAAAGCAGAAAAAGAGTAAGCAACGAAGTAGAAAAAGAAGAAAAAGAAAAATAAGGAGAATTAGAAGAAAAATAAGAAGAAGATGATGATGATGATGAAAAGAAAGATAAAAAAGATGATGATGATGATGATGATGTCAAAAAAGAAGAATAAAAATAGAATAAGAAGAAGAATGTAAAAAAAAGAAGATGATGAAAAGGAAGAAGAAGAATAAAAAAAAATATAATTAAAATAAAAAGAAAATGAAGTAGAATGACATGAAGAAGAAAGAGAAGGAGAAGCAAAAGGGGGGGGAGGATGAGGAGGAGGAGGAGCAGAAAAAGAAGTAGAAGAATAAAAATAAAGAGGAAGAGGAGGAGGAGGAGAAAAAAAAAAGAAAAAGAAGAAGAAATAAAAGGAGTAGGATAATAAGAAGAAAGAGAAGGAGATGAAGGAGGAGGAGAAGGAGATAGAGAAAGAGAAGTAGAAGAGGGAGAAGAAAAAAAAGAATAAAAAGAAGAATAATTAGAAAAATAACAAGAAGAATAAGAAGAAGAAGAAGAAGAGAAGAAGAAGAGGTGAAGGATGAGGAAGAAAAAGAAAAGTAAGTAGAAGAAGAATAATTAGAAGAGGAAGATGAAGTGAAAAAAGTGGAAGAAGAAGAGTAGTAGAAAAAGTAGTAGTAGCAGAAGACTAAGTAGAAGAAGATTATGAAGAGAAAGAAGAAGATGAAGAAGAAGATGAAGATGAAGATGAAGAAAAACATGTAGAAGAAGAAGAATAAGAACAAGTAGAAGAAGAAAAAAAGAAGGAGAAGGCATAGTAGAAGAAAAAAAAAGAAGAAGATGGGTAAGGAGAAGAAGAATAGGAAGGAGAAGGAGAAGAAGAAAATGAAGAAAAAGAAGGAAAAGATGGAGAATAATAAGGAGGATGAGGAAGAGAACAAGAAGAATAAGGATAAGAAGAAGGGGAGGAAGAATAAAAAAAGAAGAGGAAAAAAAGGAGGAAGAAGAAGAAGAATAATAATAATAATAATAATAATAATAATAAGTAGAAAAAAAAGAAGTTAAGGAGAAGAAAAAAACAAGAAGAATAAGAAGAAGGATGAGGATGAGGAGGAGGAGGATGATGATGAGTAGGATGAGGAGGAGGATGATGATGATGATGAGTAGGAGGAGGAGGAGGAGCATGGTGAGGAGGAGGAGAAGGAGAAGGATGAGAAGAAGAAGATGATGATGAAGAAGAAGAAGAAGAAGAAGAGGAAGGAGAATGAGAAGAAAAAGTAGATGAAGAGATGAAGAAGATGAAAGTGAATAAGAGAAATAAGATGAAAAAGAAGAATAAAAAGTAGAAGAACATGAAAAAGAAGATGTAGGAAAATAAGAAGAAGAAGAACAAGATTATGATGATGATGATGATGATGAAGGAGAAGAATAATAATAATAATAATAACAAGACTGAGAAAAAGAAGTAGAAGAAGATGAAGAAGAAGATGAAGAAAGAGAAACATAATAAAAAGAAAAAGAAGAAGAAAAAAAATATTAAGAAGGAGAAGATGATGATGATGATGATGATGATGATGAACAACAGCAAAAACAAGAAAAAAAGATAAAAAATAGTTGAAGAAGAAGAAGAAGAAATTGTAGAAGAATAAGAAAAAGAAGAAGAAGAGGAAAAGAAGAAAAAGAATAAGATGATGATCAAGAACAAGAAGGAAAGAAGAAGAAGAAGAAGAAGAAGCAAAAATATAGAAGTATAATTAGAAGAAAAAGAAAAAAATAGAGGAAAAATTAGAAGAAGTAGAAAAATATGAACAACAAAAAGAAAAAATACAGAAGAAAAAGAAGAAAAAATAGAATTAGATAAAAAGAAAAAGAAGAATAAGAATAAAAATCAACAAGTAGAAGATGAAGTAGATGATGATGATGATGATGAAGGAAAATAAGAAGAATAAAAAAGAAGAAGAAGAAGAAAGAAAAGTGAAGAAAAAAAAAAAGATGAAATGAATAGATAAAAAAGAATAACAAAAATGAGAAGAAGCAAAATATCAAGATGAAGAAGATAAGAAAAAGTATAAGAAGAAAAGGAAGAATAGGAGATAATAGAAAGAAGTAGAAGGAAGAATATATAATAATAAACAATGCAGAGAAGAAGAAGAAGAAGAGTTAGTAGTAGTAGTAGTAGTAGAAAATCATAAGAAGATAAAAAAGAAAATGAAGAAAAAGAAAAAAAAGAAGAAAAAGTAGAAGAACAAGATGAAGATTAATAAAAAAATAAAAAGTAGAAAAATAAGAAGAAAAAAATAAGTGAATCAAAAATTTGAGAAAAAAAAATATGTGAATAAAAAGAAGTGGTAGACGAAGAATTAAAAGAAAATAAGTAAAAGAAGAATAAACAAAGAAGAAGAAAAGAAGAAGAAGAAGTTGTAGTAGTAGAAAATGTAGAAGATGAATAATCAGAATAAGAATATGAAGATGAAAAAGATGTAGAAGAATGAGAAATAGTATAAGAATTAGAAAAAAAACTACTATTAAAAGAAGTTGAAGAAAGAAAAAAAGTAGTAGTTGTAGTAGTAGTAGTAGTAGTAGTAGAAGAAAAAGAAGAAGATTGTGAAGAATAGGAAAAACAAGAAAAAAAATAAAAAGAAAAAGAAGAAAAATATGAAGTAAAAGAAGAAGAAGAAGTAGAATAATAATAATAATAATAGTAATAATTAGTAGCAGAAAAAGAAGAAGAAGAAGAAGAAGAAATAAAATAAGAAAAAGAAGAAAAAGATAAAGAATAATAATAATAATAATATTATTATTATTATTATTATTATTATTATTATTATTAAAATATGAAGAAGAAGAAGAAGCATTAGAAGAACATCAACAAGAAGCATAATAAGAAGAAGAACAACAATAAGAAGAAGTATCAGAAGAATAAGAAGAAGAAGCATAAGAAGAAAAAAAAAAGAAAAAGAAAAAGAAAAAGAGAAAAAGTATAAGAAGAAGTAGTAGAAGAATAAGAAGAAAGCAATGCTAAAAAATTAGAAGAAGAAGAAGCATCATATGTAAAAAAAGAAGAAGAAAGGAAGAAAAAGAAGAAGAAATAAATGCACAAGAAGTTGAAGAAAAAGTAGAAGAAATAGAAAAATAATGAGATGAAGAAGAATAAGCATACGAAGAAGAAGCATAAGAAGAAGAAGCATAAGAAGAAGAAGAAAAAGATAAAGATAAATAAAAGAATGACATAAAGAAGAAAATGAAGAAGAAGCACAAGAAGAAGAAGAAGACAATGATGATGCTGATGAAAAAAAATATGACATTTAGAAGAAGATGACGAAGAAGAAAAAGAAATAGAAGAAGAAAAAGATAAAGAAGAAGAAAAAGAAGAATGAGTCGTAGTAGAAGATGATGATGGTGGTGGTGGTGATAAAAAGAAGAAGGGGAAAAAGGAGAAGAAGAAGAAGAAGAAGAAGAAGAAGAAGAAGAGAAATAGAAGAGGAAGAAGAAGAAGAAGAAGAAATAGAAGAGGAAGAAGAAGAAGAAGAAGAAATAGAAGAGGAAGAAGAAGAAGAAATAGAAGAGGAAGAAGAAGAAAAAATAGAAGAGGAAGAAGAAGAAGAAATAGAAGAGAAAGAAGAAGAAGAAGAAGAAGCATAAGAAGAAAAAAAAGAAGTAGTTGAATAAGAAGTTGTAGAAAAAGAAGAAGAAGATGATGATGATGATGATGATGAGGAAGAAGAAGAAAAAAAAGACAAAATAAATAGAATAATAATAATAAATCAAAGAAGAAGAATCTGAAGAAAAAGAAAAATGTACAAAAGAAAAAGAAGTATTATAATAAGAAGAATGGATAGAAGAAGAAGTAGTGTAGTAGTAGTAGTAGTAAAAGAAAAAATGAAGATGAAAAAGAAGATGAAAAAATGGATTAAGAAGAAGAATAAAAAGAAGGATAAGAAGAAGAAGAATAACAAAATAATTAAGAAGTAAAAAGAAAAGTAGAAGAAGAATAAAAAAAGAAGAAGAATGATAGGAAGAAAATAAAAAAGAATAAATAAAAGGAGGAGGAGGAGAATAAAAAAAAGAATTAAAAGAGGGATAAAAAATAGATAACAATAAGAAGAAGAATAACAATAATAATAATAATAATTAAAATAATAATAATAATAATAATGAGAACAAGAATAAGAATAAGAACAAGAACAAGAAAGAGAAGATGAAGGATGAGGCAGAGGAGGATGAGGAGTAGGAGGAGGAGAAGTAGAAGTAGAAGAAGTAGTAGTAGTAGAAGTAGAAGAAGAATAATAAGAATAAGAAAAAGTAGAAGGATGAGGAGAAGAATAATAGGGGGAAGTAGAAGTATAAGAAGAAAAAGGAGGAGATGAAGAAGAAGATAAAAGGAGGAGGAGGAGGAGGAGGAGGAGGAGGAGAAAAAGAAAAAGAACAATAAGATGAAGGATAATAAGAAGAATAATAAGATGAAAGACAAGAGAAGTAGAAAAAGAACGCAAAAAAGAAGAAAGAGGAGAAGGAGGAGGAGGAAGAGAAGATTAAGAAGAAGGAGAAAAGAACAAAAATAAAAAGAATAGAAGGTGGAGGAGGATGAATAGGAGGAGGAGGAGGATGATGAATAGAAGGAGGAGGAGGAGGAGGAGGAAAAGAAGAAGATGAAGATGAAGAAGAAGAAGATGATGATGATGATGATGATGATGATGATGACGAAAATAAAGAAGAATAAAAAATATTAGAAGAAGAAGGTGAAGAAAAATAAAGAAGAAGGATGTTGAAGAAAAATAAAGAAGAAGGATGTTGAGAAGGAAGAGGAGGAGGAGAAGAAGAAGCAGAAGATAGAGGAAAATAAGAATAAAAAGAAAGAGAATAAAAAGAAGCAAAAGGAGAAGAAGAAGAAGAAGATAAAAATAAAATTATGTAGGAAAATAGAAGAAAAACAAGAAAAATAATAAAAAAAAGTAGAATTAGAAAATGTACAAATAGTTGAAGCATAAGAAGCAAAAAAAATAAGCAAAAAAAGAAGAATAAGAATAAGAAGAAGAATAATAACCACAAGAAGAAGAAGAAGAAGATAATGATGATGATGATGATGATGATGTTGTTGTTGAAGCTAAAGAAGAAGTTGAAAATAAATAAGAAGAAGTTGAAAATAAATAAGAAGAAGTAGCAAAAGAAAAATAAGAAGAAGAAGAAATGGAAGAAGCAAAATAAGAAGTAATAGAAATAAAAGAAGAATTAGTAGATGAATAATAAAAATAATAAGCTAAAAAAGAAAATAAAAAAAGTAGAAGATAAAAAAGAAGAAGACATATAAAAATGGGAAATAGAAGAAATAGATTTATAAGAAGAAGAAATAGAAGAAGCATAAGAAATAAAAGAAGAATACATAGAATAAGAGGAAGAAGAAAAAAAAAGAAAGAAGAAAAAGAAGTAGAAGAAAAGAAGAAGAAGAAGATGTTTAAGTAAAAGAAGCATAAAAAGAAAAGGGAGAAAAAAATGAAAATAAAAAGAAGATGCTGATGATTATGAAGCAAAGAAAGAAGAAGAAAAAAAAGAAGAAAATTAGAAAAGAAAGAAGAAGAGAATAAAAAAAGAAGTAGAAGAAGAAGAACAATAATAATAATAATAATAATAAGTAGAATAATAAAAAGTAGAAGGTGAAAAGGATGAAAAAAAAGAATAATAATAAGAAAAAATAGATGTAGGGGAAGCAGAAGAAAAAAAATAAGTATAATAAGAAGTAGAATAAGAAAATGTAGAAAAAGTAGAAGCAAAAGAAGTAGATAAAAATAAGAATAAGAAGAAAAAAATAAGAATAAAAATAAGATGCGCATAAAGAAAAGAAGAAGAGGAAGAATAATAAGATGAAGAAGTAGAAGAAAAAATTGAAAATGAATAAGAAGAAGTAGTTGAAAAAGAAGAAAAAAAAGAAGTTGTAGAAGAAGAATAATAAGAAGAAGAAATAGAAGAAGCAGAAGAAGAAGAAATAGAAGAAGCAGAAGAAGAAGAAGAAAAAGAAGAAGTAGTAGTAGTAGAGTAAAAACAAGAAAAAGCATAATAATAAGTAGAACTATAAGAAGAAGAAGAAGAAGCTAAAAAAAGATGAAAAAGAAGAAAACTTAGAAAAATGTGAAGCAAATAAAATAAGAAGAAAAAGAAGAATAATAAGTAGAATAAGAGGAAGTAAAAGAATAATAAAAAGAAGTAGAAAAAAAGAAGAAAAATAAGAATTGGAAGAAAAGAAAAAGAAAAAGATATTTAAAAAGAAGAAGCAAAAGATTAAAAATAAGAAAAATAATGAAAATAAAAATAAGAAGATTATGATTATGAAGTAGAGAAAGAACAAGAAGAAAAAGAAGAAAAATTAGAAGAAGATAAAATAGAAGAATATTAAAAGTAGCAGTAGAATAAGAAGAAGTAGTAGTAGTAGAAGAAGACAAAATAGAATTAGAAGAAGATGAAAAAGAAGAAAAAGACAAAGAAAAATAGAAGAAGAAGAACTAAAAGAAAAAGAAGAAGAAGAAGAACCAAAAGTAGGAAAATTAAAAGAAGAATAATAAGAAGAAGAAGATCTATAAAAAGAAAAAAAATTAGAAAAAGAAGGAAAATAAAAAGTAGGAGGAGAAGAAAAAGTATAATAAGAGGAAGAATAAGAAGAAGAAGTTGAAAAATAAGATGAAAAATAGAAGAAAAAGAAGGTGACGGATTAAAAGAAGACGGAGAAGAAGAAATAAAACTTAGAAGAAGAATTAGTAGTAGTAGTAGTAGTTGAAGAAGAATACCAAGTAGAAGAAGAATAGGCAAAAAAAATAAAGAAGAAAAAGAAGTATAAGCAAAAAAAATAAAAAAGAAGCAGAAGAAGAATCAGAAGTAGAAAAGAAGAACAAGAACAATTGGAAGAAGAAGAACAAGAATTATTAGAAGAAAAAAATATATAATTAGAATAAAAGTAAAAAAAAATAAAAAGTAGAAGAAGAAGAAGAAGCATAAAAAGAAGATGATGATAGAGGAAGAGGAGGAGAAGAAAAAGAAAAAGAGGAAGAAGTAGAATGTGTAGAAGAAGAATAATAATAAAATGAAGATGATGAAGAAAAAGAAGAAAAAAATGAAGAAGAATAATTTGTAACTTAAAGTCTGGAAGTCTGCATGTAAGGAGTCATTTTAAAGTTTGTAAGTCAACATCTACCCATTGGGATTGGGGATAGATGAGTCTGGAGTCAGTCTTGAGTCAATGCCGACTCAAGTCTTGAGTCAGCATGGAAGTCAGCAAGTAAGGAGTCATTTTAAAGTTTGTTATACTTGAGTAAGTCAGCATGGAAGTCAGCATGTAAGGAGTTGGTCAGCATGTAATTTAAGCCAGCATGTAAGTAGATATGTTACTACGTCAGTCTTGAGTCCTCGAACGAGGCGATGGAAGGAAGCTTCAAGATGCATAAAGGGACAATTCAAACCAAAAATATTTTTCCGCATACAGATAGGCAGAAGATGGGAGTACTTAGAAAGCTTCAAGATGGGAGGAAGCTTCAAGATGGGAAGAAGCTTCAAGAAGGCAGAAGAAGGGAGTACTTAGAAAGAGATTAAAAGAATGGAAAGAGAAGGTCCCATACAAATAGGGCCTTGGCAGAAAAACCCAAAAGATATAAAGTATAACAAGCAAGCCTACTTGGCAAAAGATAAGTAGAAGGATATTTTAGTAACTTAAAGTTTTTTATTTTATTTTTTTGTTTTTTAGATTAGGTTTAAAGTGGGTGTAAAAGGGTTAACGGTAGAAGTAGTTTGTAAAAATGGTATTCCTCCGCCAAAAGAGAGGGTGATAATAATAATAAAACAACCTTTAAAAAAAGATGAAGAAGAATAAGAAAAAGAAGAAAATGAAGTAGAAAAATAAGTAGAAGAAAAAAAAAGTAGTAGAAAAAGAAGTAATCATAGTACTAGGAGTTGAAGTAGAAGAATAATAAGAAGAAATAGAAGAAGGAGATGTAGAAGAAGAAGATTTAGTAGTAGAAGTAGAAGTTGAAGAAGAATCTGAAGAAGAATAATAATAATAAGATGAAGAAGCATCAGAAGAAGAAAAAGAAGAAGAAGAAGAAGAACAACAACAATAATAAGGAGTAGAAGAAGATAAAGAAGTAGTAGAGGAAGAAGAATTAGGAGTAGCAGTAGAAATAGAAAAACAAGAAAAAAAATATTAAAAAGAAGAATAAGAATAAGAATAAGAAGAATCAGAAAAAAAAAAAGTAGAAGAAGTTTAAGAAGTAGAATAAGAAAAAGAAAAAGAAAAAGAAGAAAATAAGATGAAATAGAAGTAGTATAAGAAGAAAATAAAGAATTATAAGAAGAAGGAGAAGTTGAACTAAAGGTAGTAGTAGTTTATGTAGAAGAAGGAGAAGAATGAGTAAAAGGGTAAGAAGGAGAATGAGAAGAAGATGATGATAATGATGGTGAAGGAGAAGAAGAATTAAAAAAAAGAAGATGTACAAGAAGAAGAAACAAAAGAATATGAAGAAGAAAAATAAGCATAAAAGCCGAAGAATAATATTAAGAAGGAGAAGTAGAAGAATAAGAAGAAGATGATGATGAAGATGATGAAAAGAATAAGTAGAAAAAGAAAAAGTAGAAATACCAAAAGAAGAAAAAGTAAAAGAAGAAGAAGAAGAAGAAAAAGCAAAAAAAAGAAGAATAAGAAGAAGAAGATGATGATGATAATGATGATGATGAAGCAAAAGTAAAAAAAGAAGAAGCAAAAGTAAAAGAAGAAGAAATAGAAAAAGAAGAAGTAGTAGAAAAAAAGAAGAGGAAGAAGAATAAGCAGAATTAGAAGAAGAAGAATAATAATAATATAAATATGATGAAAAATAAGAAAAAGAAAAAGTAGTTGTAGTAGAAAAAGAAAAAGAAGATGAAGAAGAAGAAGAAGTAGTAGAAGAAGAAGAAAAGGAATACCAAGAAGAATAAGCAAAAGAAGAAGTAGAATAATAATAATAATAATAATAATAATAATAAGAAAAAGAAGTAGAAGAACAAGAACTAGAAGAAGACAAAAGAAAAATAAAAAGTTAGTATAAGATGATGAATTAGTAATAATAGACGTAGAAGAAGAATTAGTAGTAGTGTAATAATAATAATAATAATAATAATAATAATAAATAGTAGAAGAAGATGATGAGGAGTAAAAAGCAGAAGAATATTTAGAAGAAAAAAAAGAAAATGATGAAGAAAATGAAGTAGTAGAAGTAAAATAAATAGTAGAAGAAGAAAATGTAGAAAAAATAGAATAAAAAAATGAAGAATTGAAGAAGAAGTATAAGTAGAAGAATAAGTAGTGGTAGTAGTAGTAGTATATGTAAAATAATGAGAAGACGATGAACAAAAAGAAAAAGAAAAAGAAGAAAAAGAAGAAAAATAACCACAAGGAGAACAAAAGAAGTAGTAGACAAAAAATTGAAGGAGGAGGAGGAGGAGAAGGATATAATAAGAAAAAGAAGAAAAAGAAGGAGAATGAGAAGGATAAGAATAAGTAGAAGAAGAAGAATTAAAAGAAATGAAGAAGAAAAATAACCATAAGAAGTAGAAGAAGAAAAAGAAGAATAAGATGATGAAGAATAATAATGAGAAGTAGAAAAATAAAAAAGAGAATAATAATAAAAAGAAAAGGATGTAAAAATAGACGAAGAAAAAGTAAAAGAAAGATAAGTAGATGATTTCGAAAAAGTAGAAAAAGAAGCTAAATAAAAGAAAGAAAAAGAAGTAGAAGAAACAAAGTAAAATGAAGAAAGAGAAGAAGCAAAAGAAAATTAAGAATAAGAAGTAGAAGAAACAAAAGAAAACGAAGAAAAAGTAGAACAAAAGATAAAGAATAATATTAAATAGTATAAGAAGAAGAAGAATGAGAAGAAGTAGCAGAAGAAGAAGAAGAAGAAAGAGAAAAAGAATAAAAAAATGAAGAAGAATAGTTAGAAGTAGAATGAAAAGATGATAAAGAAGTAGTGTAAGAAGGAAAAGAAAAAGAATAATAATAATAATAATAATAATAATATGATGATGATGAAAAAAATAAAGAAGAAGAAGCATAAGAAGAAGAAGAAGAGGGAGTAGCATAAGATGAAAAAAAAATCAGAAGAAGAAGAATTATAATAATAATAATAATAAGTATTAGTAAAAAAAGTAGAAGAAAAAGAAATAGTAGAAAAAGAAAAAAAGTAGAAGTAGATGAAGGAGAAGAAGAAGTAGTAGATGAAGTAATAGAAGAAGAAGAAAAAACACAAGAAAAAGTAGAAGAATAAGAATTTGAAGAAGAAATAGATGTAGAAGATAAAGAAGAAGAAGAAGAAGAAGAAGAAATAGTCGATAAAGAAGAAGAAGAAGAAGAAGAAATAGTCGATAAAGAAGAAGAAGAAGAAGAAGAAATAGTCGATAAAGCAGAAGAAGAAGAAGAAATAGTCGATAAAGCAGGAGAAGAAGAAGAAGAAATAGTCGATAAAAAAGAACAAAAATAAGTAGTACTAATAGTAGTTAAAGTAGAAATAGAAGAAGAAGTAGAAGTAGACGTAAAGATAAAATAGAAGAAGTAGAAGTAGATGTAAAGATAAAACATAAGAAGTAGAAGTAGAATATGAAACATAAGAAGTAGAAAAAGGAAAAGTAGAAAAAGTAGTAGAAGAAGAAAAAGTATAACTAGAAGCATATGGAAGTGGACTCTCAACGCAAATAAAGTATTTATACTTAAGTCAGCCAAAAATGGTGTGGGGAGCAGGAAAATTATTTAGGCATTGTTTAAATGGGCTTGGTTTAATGAGAAGGCATAGAAAATGAGAACATTCATGTGGAAAGCTCTCTCAAATATTATCCTGATAGATTTTAATATACACACAAAAAATGTATTAAATTAGCATCAAGATATGAGTGTTTCTTAGAAGAGCTAGAATCTTTAGATCATCTGCTCTCGCAAGGAAAGATCATAGTTGAAATTTGGAAAAAGCTAGATATAGCAATGCAGATAAAAAATAGTTGTCTCCCACTAAAAGCTAGACTTCTTAAATGCTTTAAAGCACAAACAACCAATAGCTCATATATATGGATTAAAAATCCTCCCACATATTACTATATGGTGTCTCTAGAAAGCTTGGAATAAAAGCAAATTTGAAATAATCGAAATATGTTTGGAGGACATCTTGAAAGACATAATGTGTAAATAGAAAGATTATCAGAATCTAGCCCCATAAATATCAAAAGCTACGAGATAGAAAGGGGTACATTAAGCACTTGGAGGCTCATTGTGCAACAGATAAAGCCATATAGATTTGATATTATATAATGGGAAAACCCTCCGTGAGAAAAGCTAGTATTAAACACAGATGGGAGCTTTGATATGGATATGAGAGTAGTGGGGGGAGGAAGAGCCATAAGATACTCAGAAGGCAAGCTAATTTTAGCTTTCACAATGAGCTATAGGGCTACCTGCGCACTCCACACGGAGATCCTAGCCCTTAGAGATGGATGACTTGTATGTGAAAGAAGGGTTAAGGACATTCATATTATGTTGTACTCTAAAATAGTTGTAGACTTAGTAATTAAATAACTAGCAATGTGGAGATACGAAGAAGAGATTGAAGATATTTTCTAGCTAATGAGGGTCTTGAATGGCATAATAACACATATATAGAGAGGTAAATGCACTGGTAGACAAGATAGCTAGGGAGGGATGGAAAAAAGGGCAGCATGAATATGTAGAAGAAAATCTTTCAGACACATATAAAGGCATTATAAAGCTGGATGGAAAAGACTATCCATACATCAAAATGCTCAAAGGAAGTTAGCAAAATGATATAAGAAAGTTCATAAGCAAAGGATGGGACTACAACAAAAAAAATTGAGGGCAAAGCATGTCATTAAAACATAAAGGGAGCAAAAAAAACAAGAGGGCGAGGAAGGGGGCCATTGTGTGTGTGTGTGTGTGTGTGTGTGTGTGTGTGTGTGTGTGTGTGTGTTGTGCTTGGTTCTTATTTTGCAGTGCCAGGGAAAAGAAAAAGAAAATCAAAAAAAGTGGAAAAATAGCTATTAAAGATAGGAATGGAAGGTAGGAAACCCATGAAAGAACAAGAGCAGTTAAATGGCATGGAGATAATACTACAGTGAGGCCTCTAAAGATAAGCATTGGAGTAGTCAAAGATGGACTGAGATAAAGTTAGAGAGGCCCTAGAGAAAGAAGAGTATCATGAAAGAAATTTTTGTTTTCATGTTGATGTTTGTATGTAATATATTTGATGGAAGGGAAAAAGAAGGAATTGGAGAAGGGTTATGGGGGTATGTTGTGGTTAGAAGTAGGCTCTATTTGTGGTGTCTGATGCAGGAAGGAAGTAAAGAAAGGATACAACCATTTGTGCATATGAGCTAGTAAAAGAGAGGAACATAAAGAATAGAGGGGATACAACCCATGTGGAGATGTAATACTCAAAGAAAGTAGAAGGAGGGCTGGAGAGGTAGAAGAGGAATAGAAAGAAGAAAGCAGGCTAGGGAATCTTTAGTAAAATATAGCATATAGGCCACTAAGACTTGGGATACTAGCAATTTTAAAGGGCAGGCCAAGGCTTTGATGTTATAAAAGACAAGGGAAGGGATAAAGGGGGAAAAGGTAGAAGGAATGGGAGGGGTGTTAGCTACTATTATGTGCTTATTTGGAGTGTTTTCTATATAGATATGAGGAACAAACAGCAAGAGTTGAATGGTAATTAGAAGAAGAATGTCTAGAAGGAGAGAAAAGCTCTTAAAATGAAGAGAGCAAGGAAGGCACAGTTAGAAAGCAAATTGTAGGAGAATTATTGGAGCAAAAGATGGGCATTAAAGACAATAAAAGGATCAACTCAGACCAAGACCAAACTGTGGGAGGAGGAGGACTATCAAAGTTGACTAAAGTATCAATGATTCAGACAAAAAACATAATTAAACATTAATATAAAAAGAAGTCAAAAAAGTTATCAGAAGCCTAGCTAAAACAGCAAACATGATATCAAAGCATTAGACATAATTAGCTAGAAAGAGCAGGTATAGTAGTCTCCTTTCTTTTATCTTAGATTTTAAGAAAGCTATGTATAAGAAATATTTAAAGGTAGTAGAAAGAGATATTTTAACAAAGGTTTTTCTCCACCAAAAGTGAGGGCTTTAATTAATAAAACACAATGATAAAAAATAGAAGAAGAAGAAGAAGAAGAAGAAGAAGAAGTAGTAGTAGTAGTAGTAGTAGTAGTAGTAGTAGTAGTAGTAGTAGTAGTAGAAAAATAAGAAGAAAATAAGCAAAAAAAAAGAAGTAGTAAAAGAAGCAGAATAAGAAGAAGTAGAATAAGAAAAAAAAATGAAATAGTAAAAGAAAAAAAGAAGTGGTAGAATTAGAAAAAGAAAAAGTAGAAATAGGAGAAGCAAATGAAGAAGAAGAATAAAAATAAGTAAAAAAAAAAAGAAGTAGAAGAAGTAGTAAAAGAAGAAAAAAAGAGAAAAAAAAGGAAAAAAAGAAAAAAAAAAGAGTAGAAATAAAAGAATAAGCACAAGAATTGGAAGAATAAACATAAGCAATAGAAGACGAAAAAGAAAACTAAGAAAAAGAAACAGAAGAAG
>JAREIK010002893.1:167951-187951 GCA_029783825.1 Sapria himalayana | reverse complement strand
TAGTAATAATAATAATAATAATAATAAGTAGAAGAAGGAAATTAGAAGAAGTAGAAGAAGTAGTAGTAACAGCAACAAAATAAGAATAAAATTATGAAGTAGAAGAAGAAAAGATGTAGTAGAAGAAGAAGAAAACAAAGAAGCAGAATAAGAATAAGAAGAACAACAACAACAACAACAAAAATTAGAAGAAGATTAAACTATAGAAGAAGAAAAAAAGAAGTATAAAAAAAATAAGAAGATGACGAAGCAGAAAAATATGAAAAATAAGAATAATAAGAATTAGAAGCATAAGAAAGAAGAAGAAAAAATTAAATAAAATAAAGATGTAAAAAAAAGAAGAAAAAGAAGAAAAAGAAGATGTAGAAAAAAGCAAAGTAAAAGAAGAAGAATAATATTAAGAAAAAGAATATTAAGAAGAAGAAACAGATGTAGAATATGAAGAAGAACAACAAGTAGAAGAAGAATAAGGAGAAGAAGAAGAAGATGTACAAGAAGAAGAAGTACAAGAAGAAGAAGCAGTTGAAAAAAGAAAAAAAAATTAGAAGAAGAAAAGCAGAATCAGGATAAGGAGAAAAAGAATATTAAGAAGAAGAAGCAGATGTAGAATATGAAAAAAGAATAATATGTAGAATAAGAATAAGAAGTAGTAGTAGAATGAGAATGAAAAGTCAAAGAAGAAGAAAAAGAAGAAGCATATGTAAGAGAAGCAAAAGAAAAAGAAGAAGTAGAAAATTAAGAAAAAAAAAAGTAGATGAAAAAAAAAAGAAGTAGAAGAAGAAAAAAAAATGAATAAGTAGAAGAAGGAGACATAGTAGTAGTAGTAGAAGACAAGAAAAAAGAAGAAGTAGTAGAAGAAAAGAAAAAAGAAGTAAAAAAAATGAAGAAATAAGAAGAAAAAAAAAACAAATTTAGGAGAAGTAAGAAGAAGAAGAAAAAGAAGCAGAAGCAACAATAGATGAAAAAGAAGAAGATGACGATGATGAAAAAGAAAAAAAAAGAAAAAAAAATAAGAAGGAGAAGAAGAACAACAACAAGAACAAGAACAAGATGTAGAAGAAGAAGATGAAGCAAAAGAAGAAAAAGAAAATTTAGATGAAGAAGATGAAGCAAAAGAAGAAAAAAAAAATTTAGATGAAGAAGAAAAAAATGAAGAATAGCAAGCAGAAGAAGAAGAAGAAGAAGAAGAAGAAGAAGAATAATAATAATAATAATAATAATAATAATAATAAATAGAAGAAAAGAAAAAGATAAAGGATAAGAAGAAAAAGAAGTTGAAAAAGAAGAAGAAGAGCTATAGAAGAAGGAAAAAATTACTAATAGAGAATGAGAAGCAAAAGAATAAGATTAACACTACAAGAAAAATCCCAAATAGCTAGGAAAAATTCCATAGCTAAATGGGGGGTTTCCATCGCTAAATAGGATATAGCGATGGATTAACGATGGAAGTGTTCTCAATCTAAAGTGCTCGTTGCTAAAATTTAGTGAGGAAAAGAGCCCCTAGCTAATAATTTTAGCAATGAAAAAATTCCTAGCTAAAAAAAATTCCCTAGCTAAATTAGCAAGGGAAAATTCCCTAGCAAAATGAGATTTTCCATCGCTAAACTGATATAACGATAGATTAACAATGGAAGCTTTCCCAATCTAAAGTGCTCATCGCTAAAAAATAGTGAGAGAAATAGTCCCTAGCTAAAAATTTAAGAACGAAAATATCTCTAACTAAAATAATAATATCCCTAGCTAAATTAGCCAGGGAAAATTCCCTGATTAATTTAGCAAGAGAAAATTTCCTAGCTATTTTCATTCTGAAACTATTTTCATAAATTTTTTTTTCAAAAAATTTAATTAAATAATTAAATATTTTTATAATAATTTCAATAAAAATAAAAACTATAAATGATAATTTATAATTAACAAAAAATAAAATCTTTTAATTAATTATTCTGTTTCAATAATTTACATAATTCATACAAAAACATAATAATATTTTATTTTATTTTATTCATTAATGTATAAACCAATAATGCATAAAGTATAATCTATTTTCATTTTGAAGCTCTTTTCATTAATTTTTTTTTCAAAAAATTTAATTGAATAATTAAATATTTTTAAATTAATTTGAATAAAAATAGAAACTATAAACGATAATTTATAATTAACAAAAAATAAAATCATTTAATTAATTATTCTGATTCAATAATTTACATAATTCAAATAAAAACATAACAAAATTTTATTTTATTTTATTCATTAATGTATCTACCAACAATGCATTAAGTATAATCTATTTTTATTCTGAAACTATTTTCATAAATTTTTGTTTTGAAAAAATTTACTTAAATAATTAAATATTTTTATATTAATTTGAATAAAGTCAGAAACTATAAATGATAATTTATAATTAACAAAAAATAAAATCATTTTATTAATTATTATGATTCAATAATTAACATAATTCAAAAAAATATATAACAAAATTTTATTTCATTTTATTTATTAATGTATCTGCCGACAATGCATAAAGTATAATTTATCCGTACATTGACGTTGCTTTATTTCCCTCTGCTACTCTTATCACCATCTTTCTGCTATGATAAAGTTGTCCGAGATGCGGGACATTATGTCTAGTAAAAAATTCCTTCACTTATACAAGCTTCATATAGGGAATAATGTGGTATCATATCTGTAAGAAATTTAAACCACTTAATCAAATCAAATCAAAACAAAAAGTTATATTTTGATAATATATGATGCTACAGTGTATATATACATATATACTAGCATTTCACTCGTACATATATTACTACAGTATATGTACATATAAACTATTGTATTATATGTAAATATATACTGCGTACATATATACTCAGTATATATGTACATAAAATACTATAGTATTATATGTATGTATATACCGAGTATATACGTACATATATACCACATTTGCTCCTGTTGATGATGCTGCTACTGCTGCCGCTCCTGCCCCTACTACCTCCGCTGCTACTACTGCTGCTGCTGATAATAAAAGTGGAGCGAGTGATGATTCTCGACTAATGAACTTCCCTACCAACCACTCATTTTGAGATTGAGCGAGTTTTTGATGAGGTAATGAGCTACTTCTCCCAAAATAGGACCCAATATTCCTCCTGACACTCGCGGCCTATAAAAATAATGTTATGTTATATTTTTCCTTCTAATTGAATATAGTTTATAAAATCTAATAAAATTACATGACACTACACGAGCATCATCATTATCATCATTCTAAGACCTGGTACAATTAGATCTAATCATTGCAGAACCTATAGCAAGAAAACTTATTTCCTCATACATACGCTTTGTACCATGTGATAATTGCATATATGCACAATTGTTAAAAGATTTAAGACCAACCTCTGTCTGTCTGGCTGGCCTGGACAAAAAATATCTTCATGCCACAACTTTGGGGAAGGTATAATATTCATGGCTTTTATGATATGCATCGGTAAGCAATACACAATGATGACCAGACCAACCTAAGCAATTATATATTCAAATGTGTGTGTGTGTAAATGGGTGTGTATGTATAATAATATATACATGTCTAAAAATAACTTTCATACAAATACACATACCATCAAAAACAACAAAAAGAAATAATTTAGGGCTTAAAAAACACATATAGGTCTCTCAGGCATAGTCAACATCTTCTAGTTCTTTGTCCTCTGGTACTCCATGTAGATAGAGAACATTATTACACCCGAACATGGAGCATAACATAGTACATTTATAAACCAATAAATAACACAACAACATGCCATTGATAAATAGATAGATTAGCGCATGTAACTCCAGTTGACATTTATTAGAAATTTCACACAACAAGATAATCATGAGCTTATTTTTAAATTACCAAATCAAAATTATTCCAAGATTTCCAGTAAAATGTCCATCAAAATATTCTTCTGTGTTGCCCAGCTTCACGCATCAGTCCATGGTTAATTATAAGAAAGTTAGAAAGTACCAAATAAAAGAAAAATAGAAGTTGAAATGACAACAAGCTGCATGGTATTACATTTTTGCATACCTATAGGTTCATATAAAAATCCACCGAAGCAAGAAAACCTCTAAGAAACAAAAAAAAAATAAGAAAAAAAATGCAATGCACAGGAACAAACCTGTGTCAAGAACAAACCTGCATTTGTGTGGGACCAAAATTTTTTCGTTCATCTCACAGCTTCAAAAGCTAAGGTGCTGTTCCCGGCACCAGAAGAACCAACCAAGAATTGTACATACCTATTATATGCTAAAACTCTACCCAAACTATTCAGGTACACACAAACATATTCACAGATATATAAATACAATAATTATAGACATGAACATATACAAATCTGAGTAAATAATCATATAACTTCAATAAATATCTATAAGATGTCTAGCAATGATGGTTAGAGAGAAAGAGAATACAAAAAAAAATATTTCAGGAATAATGAAGATAATAGAAGCTCGGCCTTCTTTTGATCCAGCTAAAATCGACAAAGATGGAACAAATGCATAGGAAGGACCGTGGCAATGTCTGAAGGCTTTGAATCAAAATTTGTCGTGTGTATCACATCAGATGTCCTGGCAAAGATTCATTATTAGGTTAATCAATAAAACAAGGAACAAAAACAAAATAAAAAAAATTGAAACCTCCAAAAAAATCTCATCATTTTTTGCTACACAGAAAAAAATCAAAAATAGTTCAGAAATAATTCGTATACCAAATCATCCTCATAATTAGTTTGTGAATTTTTGATAGCCTTTCCTGCGAGGTTTCGTAGTTGGATCTTGGAATGCTATCTGTCGCGTCAATGCCGCTATCTATGACTCCATATAAGACATCTATTGTTGCATTACATTCTTAAAATCTTGGGCATTATATTATGAGTTATAAAGGATATTTTCTAGTTCAGTGTATGTGCATTAGACTTTCATATTTATTCAAATAGGATTTGTTATGTATACATCTATGGGCCTTGTTATACATACTCATGATAAGTATCTTAGATTTTTTTTCATTTATGCTACTAGTTTTAATTGAGATATTTCTAATTTTTTATTCTCTCTTATTCTAAATTTTTATATCATAGACATACATGTTAACATTCATATCAAAAGTAGTTAGTTTTTTTTTTTTTAATCTGACTAATAATATAATTGTACAAGTAGTAATTTATGAAAATATTAACGTTTGGTCTATTTTTTTTGATACATATTATTTTAATATTTAAGTATTCTTATATTTTTTTTAGTTAGTTATTTTATTAAACAACAAAATAATAATATATGTTTTCTCCTTTTGATATTTATGTGCATGATTCATAGATTATGCATATAACTTTCAGCAAAATTAAGCAAGATACATTCTATATATTCTTAATTAGTCTCAAAAGCTCTTCTAGGCAGTTGGTTATTATTAACTCATTTATTACACATTCTCATTTTGAACATTTATTATTGTATAATCTAAAAATTATGAAAAAAAAAATACATGAGAGATTTATTTTTATAGATTATTAGGTATGTTAGAAAAAATTCTAAAACTTCATTTCTAATACGTCATGAATGTGTTAGTTAAGCATCAATTATATATGGTTTATTTTAATAATTGGAGATTTTGTAGGTTTATCATATACTATTATTTTAAATATTTTATTATTTTTATTTAAAATTATACTAAATAGTTTGATTATATTTTTTAAAAGAAACATCTCAATTTGTGTTAATTTTTATAATTTTTTATTAAACTATGAAAATATAATTTGAATTTACTATTAAAATGTTAAAAATAGTATTTTATTTTAAATTTTTTATATATTTTTTAAAAATTTTTTGAAAATTTTTGAATAATTTACTAGATATTATGTACTAACAATCCTATGTGAAATGAGGTATGTGTGATATAATACAAATATTTGGTTGAAATATTCCGAATATTTATACTACATAAAAGTATTACTAATTCTTCACAAGGAGTAGTGATATTAATCATTAATTTTTTGAGAGATGTTTTCAAGTAATATTCCTTGTTAGCTTATATATCTTGAAAAAAGATTTTTGTAAACTTTCATTCAAAATTTTTAGGCATATTTATTTTGTTAATGGTCTCTATACTAGTAAAGAGATTATTTGATAAAAAAAAATTCCTACCTAGAATGAGGTATATCTGAAGAAAAATAAATATTTGATTCAGATGACAAAGATACTGTAATTATACATTAATATTTATATATGTTAATGGGGAATAGTTATTTTAATTACTAATATTTTGACTAGATTTTTTAAGTCATATCGGATATTAGTTTATGCATATTGGATCCATTTTTTTTCATCTTTCACTCTAAATTTTTATGTATATTTTTTTTTTGTTCATGATCTTTCATAGTAGATATATATTAGTTACATGTGCAATTAATTGTTTTCCTTTTGGATACTCTAGTATTTAAATATGATATAGATATTACTCATCATAGACAATGAGAATTATTACAAATGATAAGATCTTTCATATATAATTGTGTGCTTTGATATTATTTTTTTCAAGGACTTGATTTAATAAAAACATATATTTAGACACTATAATGATGAGATATGCATCAATTCCATTGTTATTCCTTAGAGTGGCGATGAATATGTTCTTGAACCTAATACTATAATCTTAGTTGATCTTGAGGAAGTGGTGAGACATTTCATAGTACCTCTACTGGCCTAGAATTTGTTGAGGCTCCTAGTGGTATGAGTGAGTTGGAGTCTTCATGTGAGAGTGTCACACAAAGGACAATATGTGATACTTTTCAAGAAAAGATTAAGATTGAAATAATTGATGATTACAATCTAAAAATATCTAATAAACATATGCATTCACAATATGTCTTAGTCGAGTTATTTTAGATGTATAAAGTTGATTGGGCAACTCAGGCACAACTTGCATCATATTGGGCCTGCACCCATCTTGCCTCATTTCGTGCTCGGAATCACCAGCAATCCAAGTATTTTAGAACAATATGTGGCAGCATAAGCACAATTGATTTTCTAAAAAAATTAGCTATTTAAAATGATTGGGCCATACTTGTTGGCAGTGGGTTGGGCCATAGAAGTGGGCAATGTAGTGGCTAGTGGAAATGGAAGTGCCTTGTTACTGCATGCTTACCAAAGCATACATCACCCAACACCCTAGGTTTGGAAAGGTATTTTGTTAGGTCATGTTGGGCTGACCTACAATGTTGTCATGCTGGCATGACATTGATTGGGGACCCTTTTTTGTTATGTTTGGCACAACATAATAAGTTAACAAACCACAAATATCAAAATATTGATCTATTTCAGAAGAATGATTTGATCTATTTCAGAAGAATGATTTGATCTTTTGATTATTCTAACTTCTATGAAAGAGACAAAAAATGTGTTATAATTTTTTTTTGTTATATATATTTTTTGTATTTTTATTTTGACATATATATTCCAATTTTTATTTTAATTTGAAAATTACAAGACCCTATATATTATGTATGAGGAACTTAATCATTTAAAATGATTTTCATGTTGGATGAACTAAGTATAATAACCTCGAACAATACATAAAATCTATTCCGAGGACTCCATATAATTTAATAGCGGGATGTAGGTGTGTGTGTGTGTGTGATAAAAATAATATCTAAAAGAAAATTCAATAAACTCGAGACTAATTTGGTAGTGAGGGGTTTGCACAAACTCATGACATTAATTAATAGAAAACATGTTCTCATATGTCTAAGATAACCAATATTAATTATTAAAATAAATTTATTGGGATACTTCTAGGCTTTACTATTTTAGGGAGTGCATGTATAGTTTATAGACAACAAAATATTCTTTATAGCAAAAAATAATTATCTAGAGTTTTGTTTTAATTATTTATCTTCAGAAGTTATTATTTTTGACTTTAGTAAATATATTTTAGGTTATTCTTATTTTTTTCATCATGAATTAGGTATATAATATATGGTTTAATTAAAACATACTAGATATGAGTGTGCACTTGTCCATATATGATAAAAATTTGACAATGCTATTAATTATTTGGATTCTTCTTAGTTCTAATGTTTTAGGGAGTGTATATATGGATTAGAAAGGTAATACATGATATTAGTACTATTTGTTGAACTTATTTTTATTATTAGGCATGATTAAATGAGTATATCTTAATGAAAAATAATCATGCAAATTGAATTTAAAATGATTAATTTGAGATATTAGGAATTTTATTATTATTGAGAATACTTATTTATAAAATTATTTTTTTAATATTTTATTTGAACTTGATATGATATAATATGTAATAGTCGACTAAATAAATTGTATAGTTTCTACCACCTTCTTCCTCAGATAGGTGGACGCCACAATAAGCTGCTGCATTAAAATGAAATATTTGAGTACAGAGAGACATACCAACTTCTCAGACATTCCAATGACACCCCACTTAATAGAATTATTAGGCAAGCATTCAGCAAACCGAGATAACTGTGAGCTGCCAGGCCTTGTTTCTGCACTATGAGGACGCAAGGAACCAAATGGTGCCTGTTCAGGCATCAATGCTGCAAAAGCTGATAGTGGCCTCAAATTTGGCCCTTGAGAGCAAGGAACAACTTCACGAGCGCTTTCATTACCTGCGGTTGATGACCTGGACTCGGATCCAACAGATGAAGGGCACAAGTTTACATGATTTAGTGGGCTAGAGCCATCAGTAATGGAAGGTAATGATGGGGTCCATGCATTAGCTGTTGAAGAAGGCGGCCTACCGCCCTAAGTATGAGGGCCTCTGTTGAGCAGAAATCAAATTTTCAAAAAAAAAAATACGAAAAAAAAGCTACAGGCATGAAGAATTAAGATGGCATGTAAAAACAAAAAAAAACATCACTCACTTTGGAACAATTTCAACATCCTGATCCAGAACAAGATGTTCTAGCCTTGAATCAAGAAAATACACATAATATTTGTTATGCAGAACAGAGAATTTGACAAACAAGCAGCAACAGCAGCAAATGTTACTAAGAAAAATAGTAGCATCTTATAAAAAATTAATAAAATAAAATAAAATAAAATAAAATAAAATAAAAAAAAATACCGTTAGATGGGTAAGTTAATGGATTTAGGAACGAGAACTTTCCCCGAGACAGTCATGCCGCTTCTTCTTCCAGAAGGCCATCAATTACCTTGTCATCATCCATGTTCTGCAAAACCATAATATCTCCCATCACGAACCTCACATGCCTGACTGCCTGGACAATGTTCCCTATTCCAGCCTTGCCTTTGGTTCTGATCATTGCCGCTCCCTCTCGGATCCTCCTCAAAGCTTCTCCAAGATTTTGGCATCCATAGACAAATGGAATGCATAATTTGTGGTTGTTGGTGTGATTGTCTTCGTCCGCTGGAGTCAGGACCTCACTCTCATCAATATAATTGATACCGACCGCTTCTAGTTTCGCTTCTCCTCTCTTCATCGTTGAGAGATAGAAAAAAAGCTAAGTGCGTAATGCCTTAGTGTTTTTTTCTCACTAAAAACTATAAAAAAATTTTATGTAAATAAATAAAAAATAAAGAGACACAAATATAAAATTAAACTAAATTAATAAAAAATAAATAATATATAAAAAATGAAATAGTTTTTTATTTAACATAAATGATATTATTTAATAAAAAAATAAAATTATATTATATAATAATAAAGTATTTCATATATATATATATATATATATATATATATATATATATATATATATATAGGATATACATTTTTAACAATTCAATTTATTTTTTATTAATAAAAAATGAAAAAATTATAAATGCATAAATGTTGAATCTTTTAGTCATTATAAATTTGAATCGTTAAAGAATTCATTTAATAACCATACTTAGATATTTATTTTTTAAATCGTCAAAATTTATTTGATGTAATTAAAACATATGTGTATTAAATTTTAAATATCAATTTATTTTCTTTTTTAACTTAATGAAAATTTTGAAATTTTTTTTATAATTCAAAATTTTCAAATCTTTTATTCATTATTTTTTTAAAAGATTCCAATAATAATAATAATTTTTAATATTTATAGGAATATTATTAATATCTAATTGTTTATTCGTTAATTCTTATATTTTTATAATTTTTTTTATTTAATCAAACAAGTGTTTATTTTAGCTTTTTATTAGTACAAATTTTTATTTATGTTTATTTATTAATTAAAATATTTTCAAAATTATTATAATTAATTAATAATTTTTATAATGTTTAATAATAAAAAATATTTAAATATCATAATCAAAATTTTCAAAAAAAATATTTTGTATAATTTTTTAATTAATTTTTAATCAAAAAATAATTATTTTAGTCTTATTTAATATAGATTTTTATTTGTATTTATATATTTATGAAATTTTTTATTTATAATATCAAATTTTTCTAATTATATGAGGACATCGTGTCTTTCAAGGATTGCTCATCTATAGACCATGACATACCTTTAATATATAAAATTACATAAAATATTAAAATAAATAATGCTAAAAAAATTAAATTTATTAAAAATTAGCAATGGAAATTATCACTAGCCTAAATAGCTAGGGAAAATTCCTTAGCTATATGCATATATTTTGAAAAAATAAATATTTAAGGAATAATTACTTCTAATTATATATAAAATTGTAAAAAAATAAATCCTGATAATTAGTTAGCGAAGGATTTTGTCTTGATCTAATTAGCTAGGAAAAGTTCATTGCTAAATTCATCACTATACTCTAGATGTAATTAGCTAGGGAAATTTCATCGCTAAATCCATAACTATATCTCGGATGTAATTAGCTAGGAAAGTTCCGTCGCTATATTTCGGATTTAATTAGATAGGAAAATTTCATCACTAAATATGTCGCTATATTCAAGATGTAATTAGCTAGAAAAATTCTATCACTAAATCTGTCGTTGTATTCAGGATGTAATTAGCTAGAGAAATTCCATAGCTAAATCCGGTGCTATACTCCGAATATAATTAGCTAGAGAAATTCCGTCGCTAAATACGTCGCTATATTAATGATGAAATTATGTTGGGAAATTCCGTCACTAAATCTATCACTTATTATGGATGATATTAGCTAGGGAAATTCCGTCACTAAATCCATCGCTATATTCTTGTTGTAATTAGCTAGAGAAATTCTGTTGCTAAATCTGTTGTCATATTACAGATGTAATTAACATGAGAAATTCTATCCGTATTTTCATCGCTATGTTTGCTGCTTTTTATTTGCACAAAATCTATGAAAAAATATCGAAGGATAATATCATGATATAATTAGTTAGGGAAATTTCGTCGCAAAATCTGTTGTTATTTTCCGGATCTAAATAACTAGGGAAAATTCGTCGCTAAATCCATCGCATTTCCGGCTTTTTTTTGTGCGGATTTTTACAAATAAAATAGCGATGGAAATTTTTTAATAGGAAAATTTCATCGCTAATCCATCACTAATCGGTCGCTAATCTATCGCAAATTTTTATTTTAATGTAAAATAAAAAATCTTTGTTTATTCCCTAGCTAATCCCTCGCTATTTAGCTAGAGATTGATCCCTAGCTAAATTAATATTTTCTTGTAGTGTAAGAAGAAGTAGTAGTAGCAAAAGAAGCAGAAGAAGATGAAGCAAAACAAGAAAAACAAGAATTAGAAAAGGAAGTTAAATGAGAAGAAGAAAAAGAAAAGAAACAGAAGAAAAGGAGAAGATCAAGAAGCAAATTTAAAAGAAAAATAAGAAGATGCAAAAAAAGAAGAAGGAAAAGAAAAGAAAGAAAAAGAAAAGCAGAAGAAAAAGAAAGAAGAAGAAGTAAAGGAGGAGAATAAGAAGAAAGAAAAGTAGAATAAAAAAAGGAAAAAAAAAGTAAAAGAAGAAGTATAAGAAACTAAAGAAGATGAATAAGAATTAGAAAAAGATGATGATGATGAAGACAAAGAAGAAGAAGAAGAACCATAATAATAATAATAATAATATGAAAAAGTAAAAGAAGAAGTAGAAGAAGCAAAAGAATTAGAAAAGAAAAGAAGAAAAATAAGAAAAAAAATAAGATATATATGAAGAAGAAAAAGCAGAATAAGATGTAGAAAAAGATGATGATGACGAAGAAGAAAAAAAGTAGAACAAAAGAAGAAGCAAAAGTTGAAGAAGAAGTTAAAGAAAATGACGAAGATAAAAATGAATTAGAATAAGAAGAAGAAAAAGAATAATGACAATAAGAAGTAGTAGTAAAAGAAAAAAATGAGAAAGCAAAAGAAGAATAATAATAAGAAGAAAAAGAATGAGTAGATGAAAAAGTAGAAGAACCAGGATAAGAAGAAGAAAAAGAAGAAGAAAAAGATGAAGATGATAATGAAGATGAAGAAGAGGAAGAAGAAGAGGAAAAAGAAGAAGAAAAAAAATAAAAAGAAAAAGAAAAAGAAAAAGAAAAAGTACTAGAAGAAGTAGTAGTAGAAGTAGAGGGAGAAGAAGTAGAGGGAGAAGAAGGAAAGGAAGAAGAAGAATTCAAAGAATACAAAAAAATAATGAAGATGAAAATGAAGAAGAACAAGAGGATAAAAAATGAGATGAAGATGAAAATGAAGAAGAAAAAGAGGATAAAAAAAGAGATGAAGATGAAGAAAAGAAAAATGAAGAAGAGAAAGAAAAAAATGAAGTTGAAGAAAGATAATGGTGAAGAAGAAGAAGAGAAATAAGAAGAAAGAAGTAAAAGAGAAAGAAGTAAAAATAGAATAAGAAGAGAAAGAACAAGATAAAGAAGAAGAAGGGGAATAAAAAGATGAAAAAAAAATAAATAGAAGAAGGAAAAGAAAATAAGAGGAAGAAGAATAAAAAATGAAGAGGAAGAAAAAGAGTAGAAGGAAGATGGTGATGGTGATGATCATAATGATGATGATGATGAGGAGGAATAAAAGAAAAAGAAGAAGGTAATGTTAATGATGATGATGATGAAAAAGAGGAAGAAGAATAAGAATAAGATGAATATGAACAAGAGGTCTAAGAAAAAGAAGTAAAACAATAAGAAGAATAAGAAGATGATGTTTGAATAAGAAGATGATGAATAAGATGAAGTAGAAGAAATTAAAGAGGAAGAAGTAGAAGAAGAAGAATTAGAAGAGGAAGACAAAGAAGAAGAAGAAGAAGAAGAAGAAGAAGAAGAACTAGAAGATAAAAATAAGAAAAAGAAGAAGTATGAAAAAGAAAAAGAAGAAGTATGAAAAAGAAAAAGAATAAGAAAATAAGGAGAAGCTGAAGAAGAAGTCGAAGAAGAAGAAGAAGAAACAGAATAAGAAAAAGAAGAAGATGATGATGATGATGATTAATAAAAAGAAAAAAAAGAAAAAAAAGTAGAAGAAGAAGAAAAAAAAAGAAAAGAATAAATATAATAAGAAGAAGAAAGGTAAGAAGAAGAAAAAAAAGCATAAGAATAGGAAGAAGTGAAAGAAGGAGGAGGAGGAGGAGGAGGAGGAGGAGAATATAAGAAGAATAGAAAGTAGTAGGAGGCAAAGCAAAAAAAATAGAAGAATATAAAGTTGGTGGAGGATGGGAATAAAAAATGAAGAAGAAGTAGAGAAGAATAAGAATAATAAGAAAATATGAAGAAGTAGAGAAGAATAAGAAGAATAAGAAGTAGTAGTAGAGAAGAAAAAGAAGAAGAATAATAATAATAATTAGAAATAGAAAAAGAAAAAAAACAATAAGAAGAAATAGAAAAAGAAAAAGAATAATAAGAAGAAATAGAAAAAGAAGAATAAGAAGAAGCAAATAATTAAGGTTATGAATAAGAAGAAGTAGTAGATGAAGAAGAAAGAGAAGAAGCATAAGTCGAAGAAGAAGAATAAGAAGTAGTAAATGAAGAAGAAGGAGAATAAACACAAGTCGAAGAAGTTAAAGAATAAGAATAAAATAAATTAAAAGTTGAAGAAAAAGAAGAAAAGAATAAAAAAAAGTAGAAGACATAAGAAAAAGTAAAAATAATAAGATGAAGAAAATGAATCAGAAAAAGAAAAAGTTGAAGAAAAAAAATGAAAATAAAGAGAATACAAAGAAGAAGAATAAACACACGAAAAAAAAAGAAGAAAAAGTAAAAAAAAATGTAGTTTAAAAAGTTAATAAAAAAGAAGAATAAAACGAAAAAGAACATAAAGAAAAAGAAATAGAAGAAGTAGAAGAAAAAGAAAAAGTAGTAGTAGTAACAGCTGAAGAAGAAGAAGAAGCAGCTGTAGCAATAGAAAAAGAAGAAGAAGAAGAAGACGAAGAATATAAAAAAATGAAGCACAAGAAGAAGAAGAGGAAGAGAAATAAAAGAAAAGATGAAGAAGAAGAAGAAATAAAAGAAAAATAAAAATAATAATAATAATAAGATAAAGAAGAAGTTGTAGTAGTAGTGGAATAAGAAGATGAAGTTTAGGAAGAAGAAGAAGTAGTAGTAGTAGTAGTAGTTGAGGAAGAAGAATAAAAAGAAGAAAAAGAAAAAGAAAAAGGAAAAAAAGAAAAATATAAGAAGAAGAAGAAGAAGAATTAGCAAAAGTAAAAAAAAAAGTAGAAGTAGAATAAAAAGAAAAATAAGAAGAAGAATAAGATGCAAAAAAAGATGAAAAGGACAGAAGAAAAAGATGAAGAATAAAAAGATTATAAAGCAAAAGAAGTAGAAGAACAAAAAAAGTAGAAAAATATGAAAAAGTATAATAAGAGAAGAAGAAGAAAAAAGATGAAGAAGAACAACAAAATGAACAATAAGAAAATGTAAGAAAAGAAGAATAATAAGAAAAAGAAGAAGATGAGGCAAAAAAATAAGAACAAGATGAAGAAAAAGAACAAAGAGAAGAAGAAACAAAAGAATAAGAAGATAAAGAAGAATAAAAATAATAATAATTATTATTATTATTATAAGTATAAGAAAAAAAAGAAGATGAACAAGAAGATGAATAATAAGAAGATGATGAAGTAGAGAAAGAATAATAAGAATTAGAGGAAGAAATGGAAAAATAAGAAGCAAAAAAATGTAGAATAAGAAGATGATGAAAAAGTAGAAGTAAATGAATAAAAAGTAGTAGTAGTAGTAGTAGTAATAGTAAAATAAAAAGAATAAGAAAAAGAAGAAAAATTAAAAGAATAAAAAAGGAGAAAATAAAAGAAATGGTGAAAGAAGAAGAGAAGAATAAAAAAAATAAGAAGTTATAGTATAAGAAGAAAAAGTAGTAGTGCTAGAAAAATGAATACAAGAAGAATAAGAAGTAGAAGAATAAAAAGAAAAACTAGAAGAAAAAAGAAGAAGAATAAGAATAAGAATAAGAAGCAAAACAATGAGAAGTAGTAGAATAAGAAAAAATAAGAAAAAAATAAAGAAGATAAAGAAAAAAAAGTAGAAGATGTGTAATAACATTAAAAATAAGGTAAATAAGCAGTAGAATAATAAGAAGAAGAAAATGCAAAAGTGGAAGATGATAAAGGTGAAGAAGATGAAGAAGAAAGAAATGAAAAAGAACAACAACAAAAGAAAAAAGAAGAAGAATAAGTCGTAGAAGATGAACATAAAAAATAGATAATGAAATAGAAGAAGTCAAAGAAAAAGAAGAAGTCAAAGAAAAAGAAGAAAAAGAAGAAAAATAAGAAAAATAAGAAAAAGAAAAAACTGAAAAAGAAAAAAAAAACTGAAAAAGAAAAAAAAAATAGCAAGAACTAGAAGAAGAAGAAAAATAAGAATAAGTAGTTGTAGTAAAAAAAATAAGAAGGTGATGATGAAAATAAAAGAAGAAGATGTAGAAGAAGAAGAAGATGATGATGATGATGATGATGATGATGATGATGATAAAGAACTAGAAGAAGAAGAAGAAGAAGAAGAAGAAGAAGAAGAAGGGGAAGAAGAAGCATAAGAAGAAGAAGAAGAAGGAAAAAAAAATAAGAAGAAAAAATAGCTGAAGATGATGAATAAAAAGTTTCAGTAAAAGAAAAAGAAGAAGAACAACAATAACAAAAGGAAGAAGAAGAAGAAGAATCTAAAGAAGAAGAAGAAAAAAAAGAACAAGAAGATAGAGAAGAAGAAGGAAAGAAGATCTTGTAGTAGAAGGAGGAAGAGGAGGAGGAGAAGTAGTAGTAGATGATGAATAAAAAAATAAAATGAAGAAAAAGAAAAAAAAATTAAAGGAAAATAAGAAAATAAAAAGATGAATAAGAAGAAGAAGAAATAGTAGTAAAAGTAGAAGATGATATAAAATAAGTTGAAGAAGAATAAGAAGAAAAAGAAGAATAAGCATAATAAATTGAAGAAGTATAAGAAGAAGATTAAATTAATGCAGAAGATAAGAACAAAAGATGAAAAAAGAATAAGAAGAAGTAGAATAATAAGAAGAATGAGAAGAAATGGAAAAAGGAAAGGAAGAAAAAAATAAGGAGGAGAAGAAAAAAATAAAATAATAAGAAGGAGAAGAATAATAAGAAGTAGTAGTAGAAGTCGATCAAGATTAAGAAGAAGAAAAAGAATGAGAATAAGAAGGAGGAGGAGGAGAAGTAGGAAGAAAAGAGAGAGAAGAAGAATAAGAAGAATAATAATAATAATAATAATGATAATAATAATATGAAAAGAAGAAAAGAGAGGAAAAAAAAAGGATGAGGAATATGACAAATAGAAGAATAAAAAAAAAGATTAAAAAGAAGAAGCAAAAGAAGTAGAAAGATAATAAAAAAAATAAGAATAAAAATAAGAAAAAAGAAAAAGAAATAGATGAAAAAGAAGAAAATGAGGAAATAGAAGAAGTACTAGTAGAAAAAGAAGAAATAAATGATGGAGTAGTAAAAAATGATGCAAAAGAATGATAGATGAAATAGAAGAAGCAAAAGAAGTAGAATAAGAAGTAGGATAAGGAAGAGTAGAAGAAGCAGAAGTAGAAGATGAAGTAGAAGGAGAATAATTAGAAGAAGAAAAATAAGAAGATTAATAAAAATAAAAATAAAAAGAATAGAAAGAAACCTAAGATAAAGAAGAAAAATAAGATTAAGAAAAAAGAATAAATATAAAACATAATAAAAAAAGAATTAGAAAATAAAGAAAAAGAAGAATTAGAAGAATAATAATGATAATAATAATAATAATAACAAAAAGAATAATAATAACAAAAAAACAGAGAAGAATGAATAGAAGAAGAAAAAGAAGTAGAAGAATATGAAGACGAAGATAAAAAAGTAGAATAAAAATAAGAATAAGAATATGAAATAAAAGAAGAATAAGAAAAAGAATTTGAAAAATAAGTGGAAGTAGAAAAAGAAGCATGATGAGGAGGAGGATGAGTAGAAAAATAAGAAAATAATGATAATAATAATAATAATAATTAGAATGAAAAAAATTAGAAGAAGAAGAGAAAGAAGAAAAAGAAGGAGGAGGAGAAAAAGATGAAGATGGAGAAAGAGAAGAAAAAGAAAAAGTAGAAAAAGAAAAAAAAGAAAAAGAATAATAAAAAGAATAAGAATGATAGAGATGAGTAGATGATGATGCTGATGAAAAAGAAGAAAAAAAAGAAAAAGCATAAAAATAAAAAGAAGATGGCGAAGGAAAAGTAAAAGAAATAGAAAAAAAAGGAGGATGATAAGAATAAGAAAAAAAATAGTAAGGAGATGAATAAGAAGAACAACAACAAGAAAAACATGAAGAAAGAATAACAAGAAGAAAAAGAAAAAGAAATAGAAATAGGAAATGAAGAAGAAGAATAATAATAATAAATAGAAGAAAAATAAGAAAAATGAAGTAGAAAAATAAGAATAAGAAGAACAAGAAGAAAGTATAACAAGAAGAAGAAAAAGAAAAAGAAATAGTAGTAGTAGTAGTAGTAGTAGTTGTTGTTGTTGTAGAAAATGAACAAGAAGAATAAGAAGAAGAAGAAAAATAATAATAACAATAAATAGAAGAAAAAGAATAACAAAATAAGTATAAAAATAAGAATAAGAAAAAGAAATATTAGTAGAAGAAGAATAATAATAATAATAATAAGCAGAAAAAAATAAAAAGAAGATGTTGATGATGATGATGTTGTTGTTGATAATGATAAAGAAAAATAATAGAATGAAGAATAAAAAGAAGAACAAACATAAAAAGAAGAAGTAGTAGTAGTACAAAAATGAAGTAGAAGAATCAAAAGAAGAAAAAAATCAAAAGAATAAAAAAAAAGCAAAAGAAGTAGAAGAAGAAGATGATGAAGTAATACTGATAGTAGAGAAGAAGAAGTAGAAGTAGAATAATAATAATAATAAGAGAAAGAAAAATAAGATGAAGATGAAGAAGAATAAAAAAAGTTTAAGAAGTAGAATAAGAAGAAGCAAAAGAAAAAGAAGAAGAAGAAGATGATGATGATGAGGTAAGATGAAAAGGATATTAAGAAGAAAAAAAAAAGAATAAAAAGAAGAAGAAAAAAAAGTGATAAAGAAGAACGAAAATAAGCAGAAGAATAAGAAGAAGAAAAAAGAAGAGATAGTATAAGTAGAAGAAAAAGAAGAAGAAAAATAAGCAGAAGAAGAAAAAGAAGAATAATAACAAGAAGAAAAAGATGAAAAAATTAATTAGAAGAAAATGATGATAATGAAAAATCAAATATAGAAGAAGAAGAATAATGATAATAATAATAATAATAAATATAAGAAGAAGAATAAGAAAAAGAAGAAGAAGAAGTAGAAGAAAATGAAGAAGTTGAAAAAGATGATGATGAAGGAGCAGGAGGAGGAAAACATTATAAAAAAAAGAAAAAAGAAAATACGAAAAATAAGAAAAAGAAGATGATGAAGTAATAGAAGAATAAGAAACAAAAGAAGAAAAATAAAATGTAAAATTATAATTAAAATAATAAGAAAAAAAAAAGTCAAAGAAGAAGAAGAATAAAAAGAAGAGTGGAGTGGGGTTGGGAAGAAGACGGAGAAAATTAAGTAGAAGGAGATGAGAAAAAAGAAGAAGAAGAAGAAGAAGAAGATCCATAATAATAATAAGAAGAAACTAAAGATGAAGATGAAGATGAAGAAAAATAAAAAGTGGAAGGAAAAGAAGTCAAAGAAGCATAAGAATAAGAATAAGAAGAAGAAAAAGAAGAAGAAAAAGGAAGAGGTGAAGGAGTATGAGAAATAAATAAAAATGTTGTATATGTAATTTGTTTTTACTTAATAATCTGTTTGTATAACTAAATGTCTTTTCTATTTTAATATTTTCATGTGAGTGCAGGAAAGAAAATATTAAAAGCCCGGGGATGCAGCAGTAGCAAAATAATGGAGGTCCCGCTTCGGTTAAATGAACTGGATGTTTATTTTTTGTATAAAATGATTTGTATTTATTTTTCCGGGTGGCTGTTTTTTGACCCGGTTGAATTGTTCATCATCCTCTCTTCTTCTCTCTGCGTGATTTCGTGACTGCTCCGTGCTACATACTGTAAGACGTTCTGTTCTTAGTTTTAATTTGTAACGCATAAGCATTTTCTGGTGGAGGTAGCTAGTTGTCTGAGCGACTAGCGAACCACGTTATTTCCTGTGTTGATTTCTCGTGTTTTTTTGATTCTGTCATGGATGCTGTTGGATTGGGATATATGTATTGCTTGTTTTTCTGTGTTTTCTGTTGTTCTGTTCTTAATCTTACTACCCATGAAGCGCGATTGCACAACAAAAAAATAAGAGATAATAATGTTATGAAGTAGAATGAGGAGAAAAAAAATAAGAAGATAAAAGAATAAGAAGAAAAAGGAAAGATAAAAATAAGAAAAAAGGAGATGGAGTAGAAAGAAGGAGAGGAGGAGGAGATGATCAAGAAGTGGAAGTTGAAGAACAATAGTATAAAAATAAACAAAAAAAAGATAAGAAGAAGAGAAGAAGTATACAGAGGAGGAGGAGGAGATGATCAAGAAGTAGAAGTTGAAGAAACACTAAGTATAAAAATAACACAAAAAAAGAATAAGAAAATAAGAAAGAAAAGAAT
>JAREIK010002893.1:13376-163451 GCA_029783825.1 Sapria himalayana | reverse complement strand
AGGAAAAGAAAATTAAAAGCCCGGGGATGCAGCAGTAGCAAAATAATGGAGGTCCCGCTTCGGTTAAATGAACTGGATGTTTATTTTTTGTATAAAATGATTTGTATTTATTTTTCCGGGTGGCTGTTTTTTGACCCGGTTGAATTGTTCATCATCCTCTCTTCTTCTCTCTGCGTGATTTCGTGACTGCTCCGTGCTACATACTGTAAGACGTTCTGTTCTTGGTTTTAATTTGTAACGCATAAGCATTTTCTGGTGGAGGTAGCTAGTTGTACTGAGCGACTAGCGAACCACGTTATTTCCTGTGTTGATTTCTCGTGTTTTTTTGATTCTGTCATGGATGCTGTTGGATTGGGATATATGTATTGCTTGTTTTTCTGTGTTTTCTGTTGTTTCTGTTCTTAATCTTACTACCCATGGAAGCGCGATTGCACAACAAAAAATAAGAAGATAATAATGGTTATGAAGTAGAATGAGGAGAAAAAAAAATAAGAAGAATAAAAAGAATAAGAAGAAAAAGGAAAGATAAAAATAAGAAAAAAGGAGATGGAGTAGAAAGAAGGAGGAGGAGGAGGAGATGATCAAGAAGTGGAAGTTGAAGAACAATAAGTATAAAAATAAACAAAAAAAAGAATAAGAAGAAGAGAAGAAGTAATACAAGGAGGAGGAGGAGATGATCAAGAAGTAGAAGTTGAAGAACACTAAGTATAAAAATAAACAAAAAAAGAATAAGAATAAGAAGAATATGTAATACAAGGAAGAGGATAAGCTGATGATGAAGATGATGAAGAAGATGATGAAATAGAAGATGAAAAAGAAGAAAAAGAAAAAGATGAAGAAGATAAAGAAGAAGAAAAATAGAAGTAGTAGAAAAAATAGGAGAATGAAAAGAAGAATAAGAATAAGAATAAGAAAAAGTATAATAAAGCTGTAGTAGACGTAGAATAAGAACAAGAACAATAATAAGAAAAAAAAATAGGTAGAAAATTTAAAAGAAGAAGAATGAGGAGGAGGAGCAAGAGAACAAAAATTAGAAAAAGAAGGAGAAGCATAATAAAAATTTAAAAAAGACAAAAAAGAAAAAGAATAAGAAGTAGAAGAAGAATAGTAAGAATAAGAATAAGAATAAGAAAGATGTTGGAGTAGAATAAGCACAAGAACAATAATAAGAAAAAAAAGAATAAGTAGAAAATATAAAAGAAAAAGAATGAGGAGGAGGAGCAAGACAACAAAAATTAGAAAAAGAAGGAGAAGCAGAAGAAAAAATAAAATAAGATAAAAAAGAAAAAGAATAAGAAGAAGAAGAAGAAGCAAAAAAAAAGAATAAAAAAAGAATAAGATGGTGTAATAGAAGGAGGTAGAGAAGGAGAAAAATATGATGATGATTATTATAATTATAATGATGTAGAAAAAGAAAAATAAAAAGGTAGTAGATTAAAACTTAGAATAGTATTAAGAAGAAGCAGGAGAAGAAGAAGAATAAGAAGAATAAGAATAAGAATAAGAAGAATAAATATAAGAATAAGAATAAATAAAGAAGAAGAATAAGTGGAAAAAAGTAGAAGAATAAGTAATAGTAGTAGTAGAATAGGAAGAAGAAGAAAAAGAAAAAGAAAAATAAGAAAAATAAGAAAAATAAGAAAAATAAGAAAAATAAGCAAAAAGAGAATCTAAAGGATAAGAAGAAAAAGAGTAGGGGTAGAAGAAGAATAATAATAATAATAATAACCAGAAGAATAGTAATAAAAAGTAGAAAAAGAAGAAGAAGTAGTAGTAGTAGTAGTAGTAGTAGTAGTAATAATAGTAATAGTAGTAGTAGTAGTAGTTGTTGTTGTTGTTGTTGTAGAAAAATAAGTAGTAGTAGTTGTAGTAGAAGAATTATAATAATTATAATAAGAACAAGAATAATAAGAAGATTCTCTTTTTGCTTAGAATAGTAATAAAAACTTAGAATAGTAATAAAAAGATGGAGAAGAAGAAGAAGATAGAAAAAAAATAAGAAGAATAAGAAGAAAATATAGAAGAATAAGAAGAAAATGTAGAAGAATAAGAAGATGAAGCAACAGAATAATTAGAAGAAAATAAGAAGAAGCATTAAAATAAGAACAAGACGGCGAAGCAAAGGAAGAAGGAGAGTATAAGAAGAAGTAGAAAGAGTAGAAAAAATAGAAAAAGTTGAAGAATTAGAAGAGAAAGAAGAAGACACATAATAAGAAGAATAAAAAGAAGAAGAAGAAGCAGAAGACTAATACTAATAATAATATGAAAAAATATAAGAATAATAGGAAAATAAAATTAGAAGAAGAAAAACAAAAAGAATATGAAAAAGAAGTATAATATATGAAAGAGACAAAGAAGAAGAAGTAGCATAATTAGAAGAAGAAGAAGAAGAAGCATGAAAAGGAGAACAAAAAGAAGAAGAAGAATAGAAAGAAGAAAATAAAATAAGAATAAAAAAAATAAGAAGAAGACGAATAATAATAATAATAATAATAATAATAAATAGAAAAAGAATAATAATAATTATTATTATAAAAGATGATGAATAAAAAGAAGAAGAAGAATAAGAAGAAGAAGAACAACAACAACAACAACAACAAGAATGGGAGGAAGAATAAGAATAAGATAAATATGAATAAGAAGTAGGACTATGTGAATAACAAAAGAATAAAGAATAAGTAGAGGAGGAGGAGGAATAGATATTGATCAAGAGGAAGGCAATTAAGATGAAAGTGAAGAAAAGGAAGGCAAGGAGAAGGAGGAGGAGGAGGAGTAGAAGAAAAAGAAGAAAATAAAAGGAAGAAAAATAATAATTATAATATGAAAAAGAATGAGAAAAAGAAGTGGAGTAAGAACAAGAAGAAAAATAATAATAATAACAAGAAGGAAAATATAAAGATGAAAAACAAAAAGAAGAAGCAAAAGAAGAAAATGAATAAGAAAATGAATAAAAAAAGAACAAGAAGGAAAATTACAAGAAAAAGAAGAATAAAAGGAGAAGGATAAGAACTATAAGAGATAGAAGATGAATAATACAAAAAATAAGAAGAAGAAGAATAAGATGATGATGATGAAGTAGACGGTCGAGGATGAGAAGAAGGAAGAGAAAGAGAATGAGAAGAAGAAGAAGATGATGATGATGATGATGATGATGAAATAGAAGAAGATGAAACAGAAGAAGATGAAACAGAAGAAGAAGAATAATATGCAAAAGAAGATGATGATGATGAAGTACAAAAAGTTAAAGATGAAGAAGCAGAAGAAGACAGAAGAAGAAGAAGAAGAAAAATAAAAAAAAAAGAAAAACAATAAGAATAAGAGGAAGATGAAAAATATATACAAGAAGAAAAAGAAGAGTTAGAAGAAGTGGAAGAAAAAAAAGTAGAAGAACATGAAGAAGAAGAAAAAAAAGAAAAAGATGATGATGAAGATGATGATTAAGAACAATTAGATAAAAATGAAGAAGAAAAATAAGAATAAAATAAAAAGGAGGAATAAAAAAGTAGAATAAGAAGAATAAGAGGATGAAATGAAAAGAATAAGAAAAAGAAGAAGAAGTTGTAGTAGAAGAACATGAAGAATAATAATAATAATAATAATAATAACAATAATAATAATAAAAAGAATAAAAATAAGAAGAAAAAAAAAAGAAAAAGGCATAGGAGGAGGAGAAGTTGATGAAGTATAAGAATAATAATAATAATAATAATAATAATCTAAAGAATAATAAAAAGAAGCTAAACAAAAAGACGAAGAATAATAGGAAGCAATAGAAGAAGAAGAAGAAGAAGTAATAGAAGAAGAAGTTGTAGTAGAAAAATAATAGGAAGAAGAAGAAGAGGAGGATGATGAAGATGAAAAAAAAGCAGAAATAGAAGAAGAATAATAAAAAAATTAAAGTAGAATAAGATTAGAATGAGGAGAAAGGGAGGAGGAAGAGGCGGATGGTGAGAAGAACAAAAAGAATAGAAAAAATAATAAAAGGATGAGGAGGAGGAGGAGGAGAATGAGAAAGTTGATGAGGAGGAGGAGGAGGAGAATGAGAAAGTTGATGAGGAGGAGGAGGAGAAGCTGAAGAAGAAAAAAAAAAGAATTAAAGTAGAATAAGAAGAAGAAAAATAATAATAATAATAATAATAAGACAAAGTAGAATATGAAGAATACGAAAAAGAATAATAAAAAAAATAAGAAGAAGAAAAAGAATAAAAAAAGAAGAAAAATAAAAAGAACAACAATACTAAGGAGAAGGAGAAGGGGGAGAGTTGATGAATAATAAAAAAGAAGAATAAGGGAAAAAGTAAGTTGAAAATTGCAAAAAGTATAAGAAGGAGAATGAGAAGAAAAAGAAGAAAGAGAAGAAGAAGAAGAAATACATAAAGAAGAATAAGAAGTAAGAAAACAAGGGGAATAATGAGGAGTAGGAGAAGAATAATAATAAGAAAAAAAAGAAAAAGAAGTAGAATAAAAATAAAAAGCCGAAGAAAAATAAGAAAAAAAAAGGACAAAAAGGAGGAGGAGGATGAGGAAAAGGAGGAGGTGAATAAAAAGAAGAAGAAGAAGAAGTAGTAGTAGCAGTGTTTGAATAACAAGAAGGATAAGAAGAAGTAGAAGAAGAAGAATTAGAAGGAGAAAAAGAAGAAAAAAAAGAAGAATATGAACAAGAAAAAAAATTAGGAGGAGGATGATTATAAAAAGAAGGAGGATGAGAAGGAGAAGAAGAAAACTAAAAAAGAAAAGAAGAAGGAGAAGAAAAAAAATAAGATTGAAAAGAAGAAGAAAAAAAAGAAAAAGAAGAAGTAGATTAAGAAGAAACATATTAAGAAGAAGCAGCTGCATAATTAAATGAGTAGAAGGAAAAGGAGAAGGAGAAGAAGAAGAAAAAGAAAAAGAAGAAAAAGAAAAAGAAAAAGAAGAAAAAAAAAAGAAAAAGAAGAAAAAGAAAAAGAAATGGAGAAGAAGAGGATGGAGAAGGAGAATAAAAAGATGCAGAAAAAAATAGGAAATAGAATGAGAAGAAAATGGAGGTGGAAAAAAAGAAGAATAAGAAGAAGATGAAGAAAAGAAGTAAAAGAAAAAGATGGTAGAGGAGGAGGATGTGAAGGAGGATGTGGAGGAGGATGAGCATGACAAGAAAAATAATAATAATAATGATGATAAGAAGAAGAAGCATGATAAGAAGAAAAAGAAGAAGTATAAGAAGAGAAAAAAAATAAGAAGAAGAAGAAGAAGAAGCATGATAAGAAGAAAAAGAAGAAGTATAAGAAGAGAAAAAAAATAAGAAGAAGAAGAAGTTGTAGTAGTAGTAGTAGTAGTAGTAGAAGGAGAAAGAGAATAGAACAAATAAAAAAAGAAGAATAAGAATAAGTAAAAATAAAGGAGATGAATGAGAAGATGGAGAAGAATAGAACATGGTGATAATGAAGAGTGAAAAGAAGAAGGAGAAGAAAGAGGAGGAAGAGAAGGAGATTAAGACGATGAAAATGAAGATGATGTAGAATAAAATAAGTAAAATGTGAAAATGGAGAAGAGTAAGTTGTAGAAGAATAAGTTAAAGAAAAACAACATTAAGAAGAAGTATAAAAAGTAGAAGCAATATGCTGTATATGTAATTTGTTTTTTACTTAATAATCTATTTTAATATTTTCATGTAAGTGTAGGAAATGAAATATTAAAAGCCCGGGGATGCAGTAGTAGCACAATAACGGAGGTCCCGCTGAACGGATGTTTATTTTTTGGAGTAGAGCCTGACCCGTTCCATGATCCGACCCGCTTCGGTTAAATGAACCGGATGTTTATTTTTCATATAAAATGATTTGTATTTATTTTTTGGGTCTCTGTTTTTTTGACCCAGTCAGCTGTGATTTCGTGGATGCTGTTGGATTGGGATATATATATATTGCTTGTTTCTGTGTTTCTGTTATTTTCTATTTCTTAATCTCACTAACCGTGGAAGCACAATTACTCAACACAATATGTGGAGTAGAAGAATAATAAAAAAATAGAAGGGGAAGGTAAAAGAGAACAATAAGAATTAAAATAAGTAAAATAAAAAAAGTAGAATATAAAGAAAAAGCACTACAAGAAGAAGAAAAAAATAATAATAATAATAATAAATAGAAGAAAGGGATGAAAAAGAAAAAGAAGTAAAAAAAATAGACAAAGTAAAATAAAAGGAAGAATAAGAAGGACCAAAAAAATACAGAAGAAGACAAAGAATAAGTTAAAGGAGTTGAAGAAGAATGGGTCACAAAAATAGAAGAAGAAAAAGAAGAAATAAATGAGATCATCAAAAAAATTAAGAAGATGATAATGATGAGAGTGAAGAATAAAATTAAGAATAAGTAAAAGAAAATTAAGTAGAAGAAGATGAAAAAAAAAAAAAGAATAAGAAGAAGTAATAATAAGAATAATACAAAGAATAAGAACTAAGAAGAAGAAAATGAAATAGAAGCAAAAAAAAGTAGCAAAGGAACAAGTTGAAAAAGAATAAGAAAAAAAAGATTTAGAAAAAGAACTAAAACGATAAAAAAAAGAAGAATCATATAATGATGATGATGAATAGAAAGAACAAGAAAGTAAATAAAAAATAAGTTCATGAATAGAACGAGAATGAGTAAAATATAGGCAAGTTGTAGGAGGAGGAGACTACGTGGCAAAAAGAGAATAAGTAAAAATAGACAATGCATAATAAAAAGAAGAAGAAAAAAAAACTACACGAAGAAGATGAAAAACAAGAAGATGGTAGAGAAGGATAAGGAGAAAGATCACAACAAAAAGAAGAAAGAGATCAAATAGAAAAAATAGGAAGAAGAGTAAAAAATAGTATAATCACTACAAGAAAATGTCTGTTTAGCTAGGAAAATAAGCTAGAAAAAAATCCCTAGCTAATTTGCAAGGGATTAGCAAAGGATTTTTAATCTTACATCGAAATAAAAATTTGAAACGGATTAGCAACCAAAATATTTTATTGAAAATTTTTTGTCACTAATATTATCTTAGATTTTCATGCAAAGAAAAGTGTGAGTTTTAGCAACTTATTTAGCAATAGGATTTCCTTAGCTAATAAAATAAGATAAAATCCATCGCAAAATAAATATTTGAATTATTTTTACTATTTTATATTTAATTACAAGTGATTATTCCTTAAATTTTTAATTTCACAAAATATATGCATTTAACTAGGGAATTTTCCTTAGCTATTTGGGCTAGGGATAATTTTCATCACTAATCTTTAATGATTTAATTTTTTTTAATATATTATTTTATAAATATTTTATTTAATTTTGTATATTAAAGGTAGTATGTCATGGTCTATAGGTGAGTAATCCTTGAAAAACAAATTCTCCTCGTATAATTATAAAAATAGGTTATTATAAATAAATAATTTTAAATATATATAAATACAAAAAAAAATTATATTAATAAATATTACAATAACTTTTTTTATGATTATAAAATTTTTAAAAATTATACAAAAAATTTTTCTAGAATTTTTAATTAATAAATTTAAATTTTGTATTAAAAACCATTAAATAATTAATTCTATAATTATAATAATTTTTTAAGATATTTTAAAAAATAAATGAACATACATTAAAATTTCTACTAATAAAAAGATAAAATAATTCATTGTATTTTAAAATAAAATATATTTAAAAAACATCTAAATTAATGAAAAAACTAGTAAATATTAATATAATTTAAGTACAAAAAATAGTTTTATGATTATAGGAAACTTTTATAATAAGTACTAAAAATTTGAAAATTTTGAATTATAAAAAAAAATTTCAAATTTTTCATAAAATTTAAATGAAAATAAATTAATATTTAAAGATAAATAGAATGATATTTGCCCCTAATAAAATTTAAAAGAATTAAATAATTGAGTAAGATTTATACTATTAGCTTTTAATATTTTGTCTTTATTAAATTTCATAAATATAAATTTTTCTTAATAATTATCTCACTTTAAGTAATTTTAAATTTTTATAAATTATAAATTATAACTAATAATATGAAATTTTATGTCTTTAAAAATATTTCATATTATCTTCATAAAATTTAATATGAATTCTTAAAAATTTATAAACTTTAAATTTATATATTTATATATTTTTTAACATAAAAAGTATTTATAATTCTTAGGAAAGTGGCTTGAAGACCAATAATCTTTTCATGTGTGTCTTGCTATTTTAAGTTTACAAATTTTGTAGCCATTTGATTTATTTTTCTATTTGGAAGGCTAAATATCTATTCTTTTGAAATTGTTTATATATTTATTATTTAATTAATTTGATAATTAAAAATTGAATGTTGTTTTTTTTGTGTGTCTTGCTACGCATACATTAACTTGTTGAAAATAATTTATGAAGTTAAATGTTTTGATAATTTAGAATTTAAATATTAATAAAATTTTTAAACCTAATAAAACTTAATAAACTTATGGTTAGAGACAACACTAATTATTAAGTTTGCTTAAGTTTTCTTAAGCATAATTAATAGTCTAACTATTAATAAACTTAATAGTCTTAATAAACTTAATAGTTAGAGATAACTCTAACAATTAATAAACTTAATAGTTTTAAGTTTTCTAAATAAACTTAAGAAAACTTAATAAACATAATAAAAAGACAAGTCTCTAACTTTTTCCATCGGCCTCTCTCTCTCGACTATGATATATTCAAAACGAAATCTAACAGTGGAGTAAGTGATTTTGTTTTGCCATAGTAGTGAGTTTCTTATCAATTTTAGGTATGCTTTCTACCCTTACTCTTCATCACTTATCTTAATGCAAGAATGTTTGATTTGAGGTAATGATTTTTACCTCTACTCGACAAATGAAACCTAAAATGTGGTTTTTCACGTTGTCAAAGAATGGAATGTCTTGTCCCATTATGTTCTTTAAGGTTTCCTAAATATCTTATTGTAGGGTTTTATGATGCGAATGTGTAATATTTTTCTTTAGTATGATGTGTTTTATTATAAAATAAAATTGAACTCACATTAGAGTAGAATACAATAGCTAGCAATATTATGACTAGGTTTGCAAAATCATGACATAGAGTTTTTAGTGAAGTAGAGTTTAGCATGGTTTGCATAAAATCAAAAATTTGCAAGGTTTGTAGTAATCTGAAACCTTTCATCTATTATATCTGCTAATAAACTATATGTTTATGTATATTCTCTATACCGATGTTGCACCATAGCCTTGTTTCTTTTTTGTAATTACTAATTTTCATCATGATATTGGTTAAGAATATGATCACTTATAATTTGTTCAAAAATAGAGACTAACATGCATGTGTATTCAAAATAAAAAGTGAAATACTTAATATGGTTTAATCATGTATATAATATAGCTCTAATTGCTCTAATTTGTAAAGGTGAAGATGAAATAAATTAATTGTGAGGATTAAAATTGACATTTGTTAGGATTATAAATGATGATGTTCATTAGCACTTTTAACATAATATTGTGTTCATGATAAAATTTAAATGAAAATAAAATTTATATAATTAATTCAAGCCGAGTGGAGGCAATGATGATATTATGGACTATCTTTATATACCAAATGATATATTACAATTAAATAAGATAAAATAATACTTCAAAATGAAAATGTGAACATATAAATATTGAATAACTCTTTACATTTTCTCTTTAAAGCTCATCCATGCATTTTCTTATAATTTAGGAGTCATTCCATGCATATCCTTATAAATTACTTTTTATGACTATTTTTTTATGATGATAAGCCTAATGTGCGTGTTCCACCGAACACAAAATATGAGTCTTGATATGAAGAGAAAATGAGGGTTAAGAAACATGATAACCACAACCTAACGGTATATATTAAATTTATACATCTATAGTTTTATCAGATGATACTTCATCATGTCATCTGATTTAGTTATTCTACGTAATGAATCAAAAATGTGTTTTACTCAGTTCATATTATTATGTATAACTACTTATAATTACTTGTATGAATATATCTATATATAACTATATGTTTAACTATATATAATTATTTATAACTATATATACTATAAGTTTAATAACATATAACTATAAATAATTGTATCTTATTATATGTATAACTATAAAAACTTTATACATAACTATATTTAAATATATAATTTACAACATATATTTAATATATATTTTTATATATTAGTATATAAAAATGTATTTTACTATATCTATACCTATACATAACTATATGTATAAATATATATAATTAAATGAAAAAATATATATACCTACATGAATAAATATAAGTTTAACTATATGTGTAACTATATATATAACCACATGTACAAATATTTATAATTACATGTATAACAACTTACAACATTATGTTTAACTATATGTGTATAGCTATATATAAATATTTGTATAACTATATAAAATTCTATATAATTAAATATAATTATATTTGTAACTGTGTATATATATATATGTAAATCTATATATTTGTTTATAACTTTGTATACATTTATGTATAACTACATATAACTACTTGTATAATAACATATAACTATAAATGAGATAATACTAATTTATTGTATTATATAACTATTTATGACTATATATACTATATGTATAACTATATACTATAAATGAGATAAACCGTTTATGTTTAACTATATATAACTATTTATGACTATATATACTATATGTATAATAATATATAACTATAAATGAGATAATACTAATTTATTGTAGTAACTTGAAATTAAATGGAAAAAGATATAATATCAATAATATGTAATAACATAGCCTCAGATTGTCCATCGGTCAAATATATCATGCTGTTGAAATTTGGGCATGGTCGCATCCATCTACATTGACACAAGTAGATTCGCAATGCTAGTACAGAACACAACGTAAAAAAAAACTCAAAGTAGAATCGACACAAGTGTACCTTGTTGCAGCAACTATCCATCTGCTTGACGCTGAGGGTGAATGCCAAAAGAGCATGTTCTCTATTCTGACCATCCTTCGAGATTCCAACCTTGAAGATACCAGTGGTGGGATCTATGATGAGGATGGCACAGTCGGCCTATGACATTCTGGTGATCATGTTCTTATTGAAGTCACGGTGACTAAAGAGCATCAATAACGGTGCAGTAGAACTTTGTGGTCTCGAACTTCTAGAGAGCAATATCAATTGTGATTCCGCGCATGTGCTCAGCCTTGAGCTTGTTGAGAACCCAAGCATATTTGAATGACCATTTGTTCATCTCTAATGCTTCCTTATCAAACCTCTCAATCACACGTTTGTGCCCTTGGAATTGCAACCAAAGACCCCAATTAGAGTTGGGGTGGGTAAATTCTAGTTTTTTCTTTGCATGTCATTCAGTTGGGAGTTGGGATGATCTAATTATGATGTTCAGAGAATGATTTTGTTTGTTACTATGTTGTGCATTTTGATTTTCATGTAGGCTACTACAGGACTGAGAGCTCTAGAAGGTGATACATCTAGCAATATTTTGCAAGCAGTAAGCATTCATCTGTGTTCTATTTATTTCTTACATGAAGTTTATATTTTCTTTTGTCAATATTTGCTTATTTGATTCCCTTTGATTAAGGTTAGAGATCTCTTGAGAGAGAGAAGCATGCTAAAGTATGAGATACATGGTGTCATTATACTTGATGGTTCTCAAGAAGGTTCTTATCAATGGGTATGTCCATTAAGCACTTAAAATCTTATTAAATTTCTGTTTTAGAAGGATATGTAATATGATAAGATAATTCTATTGTGCTTTGGATGAAAATGTAGTGTAGTGCCAATTTGAAAGCCAAAGGAACAAGGCCACTTAATTGAACTTGGTAATACACAAAATTGATTGGGTGAGATTGTGATTAAGACATTGACATGGGCTTAACTAATAAAAGTAGTGTAGTGCCTCATAGGATGTGATTGACTCAAAATTTTAATGGAACTTCACTTCCTGGTGTTCTTTTGAGGGACAAAATATGGGTGCCATGTCATCAAAATGTCTGAGTTTTTCACTTGCTAAGGTTAGACTATCATTAGAGGTGGCAAATGTGTTGAGCAGCCTAGCTACATGGACAATTTTCATGGGCTATGCCAATCCTAGAGAGAAGCTGCCCGTGCCGCAATATCATGCAACACAACACTATCCAAATTACCAACCTGTCCTTGTCAAATTTGTCCTAGTTGACAAATCGTGCTTAGGTCATGCTCGAGTGCAACCGATTAGGTTGAAATTGTCAACCTAATATCAAGTGCCAAAGTTATTTTAAAACTACTAATAGGTTGGGTTAGGTCTAGCTAGACTCCCAATTCGAGTTCAACATATGATCTCATGCACTATATTCTTTTTTATAAATGATTGAGTGTGTGATTGTGCCAAATGGATGCATCATCTATGATTGTTGGCTTGTCACAATATATAGTCATTTTAGATTATTAATTAATGAATTAAATTTTGACACAATGGCTATTATAGCCATTGCATAACCATCAACAATCAGGTGGTTAGATTATATCAAGTCAAAATCCAACATTAAAAAAATAATTTTAAAAATTCAATTATTTTTGTAAGTAGATAAAAAATATATTTTTTTTCTTTATATTCTATTTTTCTTTGTATGATTATCTATGATTTTCAAATTTATTTTATTATTTTATTTTATTTTTTATTTTTTATTTTTTATTTTTTATTTTTTATCATTTATCTTTTATCTTTTATCTTTTATCTTTTATCTTTTATCTTTTATCTTTTATCTTTTATCTTTTATCTTTTACCTTTTACCTTTTACCTTTTACCTTTTACCTTTTACCTTTTATCTTTTACCTTTTACCTTTTACCTTTTACCTTTTATCTTTTACCTTTACCTTTTACCTTTTATCTTTTATCTTTTATCTTTTATCTTTTATCTTTTATCTTTTATCTTTTATCTTTTATCTTTTATCTTTTATCTTTTATCTTTTATCTTTTATCTTTTATCTTTTATCTTTTATCTTTTATCTTTTATCTTTTATCTTTTATTTTTTTTATTTATTATTTTTTATTTTTTATATCTTATTTTTCATTTTATTTTTTATTTTTTATTTTTACTATTATATTTTTATAATATTACATATTTTAAAGTATGTAAATTATAATTTTATATAAATTTCTAATATATCTTTGTTGGTGTCCAATTAATACTGAAATAATAAAAATGTTGTGATGAAAATTTAATTTTGTAATGTATATTATATGTATTTTTTTTATTTTACTTTTATATAAGAGTTATAATGGAATACTATGATATTTTTCTTCGACTATATATATATGTTTATTCCTTCCAATAAAATGAATCATAATAAATTAAATAAAAATGAAATTAATATTATAGATAATTTTAATTTTGATAATAATAACTAAACTCAAAGGTCTATTTCTAATTTATCTTCAAATCTTAAGTATTACTATGTACCAAAAAAATTTAGGTTTAATAAATGAATTTTTGTATTACAAAATTATGCTCAATGTAGATAATATTAAAACATCTAATTACAAAATTATTAATAAGACTGAACACATAAACAGATACGTTGAATAATATACCAAAAATATGATATATTGATCCTAGGCAAACTCATTTAGCTATTGTATTATTAAATTTAGATTAACTTTATGATTAGTGATTTTCACTTTATTTATAATAATGAGTTTATAATAAAAATATAATTAGATTGATTATTATTATGAATATCTAGCTTAACTTTATTGAATATTATATATTAGTATATTTTATATAAAAATATATCTAATTCATATATCATAAGATCACTAAATTGACACATAAAATGATATTGTAAAAATTTAAATTTGATACAGACTAATTTAGAATTTTAGAAAATTTAGTAGAATGATATTAATGGTGTTTGATATATACTAGTTAAAATGACATATTTTTCACATGTATTACTATTAATTTTATTGATTCTAATTGAAAATTAATAAAAAATTATTAGATATTTATGAGATATTAAATTTTTATGATGATTTTGTTATGTACAAGTACATAAAAATTATATTTGTAGAATATGAAATAAAAAATAAAATATATAATATCATATATGATAATATAATAAATAATAGTATTGTAATAAATTTATTTGTAAGAATATTTATAGAGACCATAAGGCATCAGTTGGAACATAATTATATATATCATAAACTTAATGGTATAAGTCAACTTACAAATATTTTTTCAATCATCAAAATATATTTGAAATTTAATAAAATGTATTAATGTCTAGTAAATTATAAGAATTTTATGGTTTATGCAAGTCAGTAGATCTAAAAAAATTTTAACTTAATGTTAAATATTTTTAAAATATAATTTGTGTTTATTACTTTTATGTTATATTCAATTTCGTAGTTAGTAGAGCAAATGGAGTCATAATAAATTAATATGATTAGGATATAAGATTTTTTTTAAAAAAATTTTGAAAGATTTTATATTTACATTATAATGGATTTGTATTGGTTTGTATAAATTTACTATCTTGTAATGTATTAAAGTGAATATTTGTAATATTAGTAATATATTTAAATAATATTAAGAATGCTCATTTTTTTAATATGAAATACATATAAAATTTATAACCACACACACACACACACACATATATATGAAATACTTTTTTATAATTTCATATTATTATTTTTATTTATTAATTAATATTATAAATTTATCCATAAATAATAAAAAAATATGAGATGTTATAAATTTTGTATGGTTATACGTTTATACAATTTTTTTTTGGTTTTATGAAATAATATATTTTTTTAATAAATGAAATAAATTAAAAATTTAATTAAAAAATTAATAGTTTTCATGGTTATTAGTAATATTTTTTTTCCTCAATTGTTATAACAATAAATAATTTTTTTTATTTCTGAAATTTATTTCATTAATTTATAAATAATATTACAAAAAATAATCATAAAAAATTCATAAATTATTAACCATAAATTTATTTATTTATGAAATAATATAATTAATCGTTAAATATGAAATTCATAAACTACCATCGATGATGAAATAATTGCAATCAAGACTCAAGGCAGTCACGACACGGCTTCGATGGAGAACCTAGGTATCTCTATCTTCTCTTCCTTCTCCCTTATGGCTCACATGCAGATAATTGATGCAACAAAATTCCAAGATAATGAAGCTCAATCGTCTGGTACAGTAGTGTAAGCATGAGAGAGAATGCAATGCCATAATAGGGCAGACAAGGAAAGATAAAATTCTTCGGCATGAGAAACATATGGATGATGGTTTACTTGAGGAATTTTTGGAGGAGGAATTAACATCACTTATTGATGAGCATGAGGCTTGTGATATTGCTTATGTTTTGATGGGTGACATGTTCTCTACTTTATCAATTGATACATTATTCTATTGATAGCTTTTTGGAGTAGGAATTAGCATGTCTTACACATTGAGGCATCCCTGTCACGCACAAGCACACTTCGAGAGTGAACCACAGGACATTTGCATTTATTTTGAAAAAAAGAAACAGAGTTGTGGTGAAGATGGTGTCATCTCCGGAAACATTGGTGGCGGTGGTAATAATAATTTACTACCTCTAATTTCATAGTACTATCTGAACCACCTATATGATACATACACACACACACATACATAGCATTGATTGGAACACACACACAGACACACACATACATAACATGTTGTTTATTTGGTTGCATTTATGTGTGTGATAGCCTATCTCAAATGTCTAAGCTATATAGATTTATAGGGGCGGAAATGGCCTTCCAAGCACACCATTTTGGAGTCTCTTTGTTCAAGATTCATTCATTTTAGTTCCGCACAATCTTCTAGCAAAGCATGAAGATTTGATTTCTGGTGTGTTTTTGTCTTATGAAGAGGTATATTTGTGTGATCCAGTTGGTGTTGCTGACGAGATGGAAGTGTTTTATCAACGGCGCTCCAGAAATGAGCTGGGCTCTCTCCTAAGCAAGAAGCTATGCCATGCTCATGTTCTCTAAAGTTGGGCAGTCTTTCTCCTTTATCAATTGGACTATTATATTATTAGTTAATTACTACTAAAAATGTAGTTATTAATCAACATTGAAAAATGAATAATTTATTAAAATTCATCTTTTATATAGGTTAAATGTTTTATATATATATATATATATTCTAATAATAAAAATTAACTAATAAATAAATTATTCAAAAATAGTTGATAGTTATTATAACAATTATAATAATAAATTAATTTTATTTCAATGGATTTTCAGTTGAGCACGGTCGCATTTTAAAATTCGATGCCAACAGGGGAAGATGAAGAACATTCAAGAGGTAGCAATGGTCAAACTAGGTCCGTTTATTTCACACTAGCCTTGTGACCACTGACCAGCATGGACATGAGCATGATAATCCACAAAAAGGGTGGGGCACATTCTTTTTGAAACGATCATGCTGACATGCTCTCCCTCACTATCTCACTCTACCACCCATGGTTTCCTTTCAAGTTAAGTATTATGCTACAGCCTTCTTCTGCACCTCCAATTATAATTCCTAACATTCACTTTTCATTACTTCTAGATACAATTGTTTTGGATGAAGCAGATGTTAGTATTGGAATTTTAATTCGTTGTTTGCATTTTGGATTTGTGTACTTACCATCGTATGCCTATTTGGTAATGTTTTTGCTTTCAGAATTGAATTATAAAGACAACATGGAATTTTAGTTATGATGTTTGGTTTGTGAAATTGGATTCTGAGTAGATCTTAATTTAGTTTGAATTTTGAATTCTGAATTAATTTTTTCATGTGGATTTTATAGTCAAAATTTGAAACTAACCATAAACTCGGATTTTTGATTTGAAATTTGATGTTAACTCGCTTCTTATTTCACAGATATCTAAGTGTTTGATTGTGGTGGGAAGCAAGCAATTAGAAAGAGAAAGAAATGGCTTCATCATCTAAAGGTAGCTCTTAGAAGGTGACATCAAAACCACAATGGCGGATCACTAGAACATAGACGGCTAGGAACCTTGGAGAATCCATATTTGATAGTGATTCAAGTGATGAAGCATGTTCTCCTCTCTGATTCAAGTTTCATAGGAAAAGTAAAGTCTCTCTTATAATTAAAATAGAAATTGTGTGGTTGAATCAGGCAAGGCCACTAGAGAAGTTTGTACGAGAATATTCTTGTCTACTAGTTATGTTTAGGTTTTCATGGGGGTGATGTTGCTGCATCTATGTTTTATGAGCCGAATAAGATTTTCTACGACCTCAAATAGAAACTAGCATTTCACTAGACATTATGCGACACGACTAAGATAGCTTTGTCGCGACATAAAGATGGTGACTAGAAAAGCTGAGGGAGAGAAAGCAACATCAAGTTCACGGACAAATTATATTTTATGCACTATCAGTAGATACATTGATGAATAAGATGTAATCATGTTTTGTTATATTTTTGTTTTAACTATGTAACATATTGTATCAGAATATTTTATTAACTATTTTTATATTTTGTTAATTATAAATAATGGTTTATAGTTTATGATTTTATTCACTTTAATATAAAAACATAAAAATATGTAATAAAATTTTTTGCAAAAAAAATAATGAAAATAGTTTTAAAATGAAAATAGTTTTAAAATAATGAAACTAGAGAATTTTTACCTTGTTAATTTTTTGCGATGAACACTTTAGCTTGGGAAAAGTTCTGTCGTTAATCCGTCATTATTATATTTTAGTGACGGAAAAATCCCATTTATCTAGGGATATTTCCCTATCTATTTGGGATTTTTCTTATAATGAATAAAGATAAAAATGAGAAGGAGATGAAGGAGAAAATGAAGAAAAATAAAAAGAAGAAGAAGAAGAATAAGTAAAAGAATAAGACAGTAGAAGAAAATAAGAAGATGATAAAGAATAAAAAATGAAAAACATGTTGACATAATAGAAGAAGAAGAAAAATATATATGAAGAAGAAGAAGATAAGATAGAGAAAAATAAGAAGAAGTTGATGATGATAATGATGATTAAGTAGAAGAAGAAGAAGAAGAAGAAGAATATGATGATGATGATGATGAAAAAAGAAGCAAAAGAAGAAAAAAAAGAAGAGGAATAATGAAAATAAGAAAATGAAGAAGAATAATAGAAAGAACTAGAAGCAAAATGAGAATAAGTAGAAGAAGAAGAAGAAGATAAATGATAAGAAGAATAAAAAAGAAGATGATGAAAAAAAAGACAATAGAATTAAAAAATGAGGAAGGGAAGGAGAAGAAGAATTAGGAGAAGAAACAAATAAGAATAAGTTGAAGCAAAAGTAGAATGAAATGAAAAGAAGGGAAGAAGAAGGAGAAGAAAAAGAAAAAGAAAAAGAAGAAGAAAGAGAAGAAAAAACACAAGAAGAATAAGATGATGATGATGATGGAGGAGAAAGCGAAGGAGAAGGATAAGAAGAAGAAGTAAAAAGATAAGAAAGAGGAAAAGGAGAAGAAAAAGAATAATAATAATAATAATAATAATAAGTAGTAGTGATAGTTGAAGATAAATAAAAAGAAGAAGTAGTAGAAGGAGAAGCAAAAGAAAATAAAAAAGAAGCTAAACGAGAAGGAGAAAGAGAAGAAAAAAAGATGGAAAAAAGAAGAAAAAGTGCAAGAAGAAGATGATGTTGTTGTTGTTGAAGAAATATAAGAAAAAAAAGGAAAATGAAGAAGATGATGAAAAAAAAACAAGAATAAGAAAAGAAAAAAGAAGATGATGATGATGATTATGATGATGTTCTAAAAAAAGATATTGAAGAAGAATATGTATTAGTAGAAGAAGAAGAAGAAATATAAGAAGATAAAAATGAAGAAGAAGATGAAAGAGAAGAAGAAAAAGAAGTTGGAAGAGTTGGATGAAATGAATATGTAGTAGAATAAAAAGTAAAACAGGAAGAAAAGAAGAAGAAAATAAAACATAAACATAATGAAAATGAGTAAAAAATAAGTAGAATTTGAATAAGAGGAGGAGAAGGAGGAGGAAGAAGAATAAAACAAATAAGAAGAAAAAAAAAGAAGAAGTTGAAGTAAAAGCAAAATTAGGAGTAAAATAAGTAGAATGAGTAATATGATAAAAAAAATAAGAAAAAGAATACGAAAAAGAAGAAATACAAGTAAAAGAATAAAAATAAGAATAAGGAGTGAAAGTAGTGATAATAGAAGAGGTAGAAGATATAGAAAAAAAAAGTGGAAAAATAAGAAAAAGAAAAACTAGAAAAAGTAAAAGTAGGAATAAAAAGAAAAAAAAGTCGAGGAGGTGGAAGTAGAAGAAGAAGAAGATAAAGATAAAGATAAAATATATAAAAAGAAAGAATAAGATAAAAAGCAGAAGCATAAGGATGAGTAGAAGAATAAGAAGAAGAAGATGATGATGATGATGAGGATGATGGAGAATTAGAAAACAAATGCCTAAGGAAAATATACTACAAGAAAAATTCCAAATAGCTAGGAAAATTTCCCTAGCTATATAAGCTTTTTCCGAATTAGCCAGAGATTTTTCCCTAGCTAAATTTATGTAGCTAAACTGACATTTCTTGTGGTGAGAAGAATTTGATGATGATGATGATGATGAATACTAAATAAAAGAAGAATAAGAATAAGAAAAACTAGAAGTAGAAAGATAAGGAGTAGAAAATGGAGAAGAATAAGATAAAAAAGAAAAAATAGAATAAATAGAAGAACAAAAAGAAATAGATGACGAGAATAATAATAATAATAATAATGAGCAAGAGAATGAGTAGAAGAAAAATAAAAAGAAGAATGAAAAGGAGCATAAGAAGAAGAAAGAGGAGGAGGAGGAGGAGAATTAGATGAGGAAGAATATAAAAAATATGAAGAAGATGTAGATGGGAATGAAGAAGAAGCAAAAGAAAAAAAATAGAAGAAAGAGAATGATAAGAAAAAGAATGAGTATGAGAAGGAGAAGATGATGATGATGATAAAAACAAAGATTTTAATCTGTGTTAGTGTTCAAACTATATATTTATATGTTTTTTTGGGAATTTATAATGATGTGTAGGCATTAAAATAGATAAATTATAGATTGATTTAATGACTTTTGAGTTTTGGTTAGTTTTGATAAGTAATTGTGAAATAGTAAGTTTATCATAGTTTTGACATCCATTCTTAGCCAAAACTCTACTTGTTGGTAGTGGTTTTCTTTCTACATTATGACTCTACTAACTTGTTGGCATAATAATTTATTTTATGACATACTCTTTTATGGCTATGATATTATCATGGAGTCACAGTCATATTTATCTTATAAAATTTAAATGACTATGATATTAATTCTATATTATAGAAACCAAGTACCTAACTAGTATTCAAGTTGTAGCCAAGTCCAAGCACTATGACTTTAACTCTATTTGACCTAGTAGTCAAGTGAGATTTGTGACCTTTTTACAAAGTTAAGACTTTGGAATTATAGAAAGTTATAGAGGAAAAATTACTCTTGCCATGGCCATTGTAATTTTTCAGTGCCAAAACTTTTGAGAAACTAAATGTTATACATGATATAACTCAAGTATGGTCATTCTCCAATGTCATGTCTCTTGTCTTTAAATTAAGGCAAATCTATGCCTTTTTTCATATGGGCTAATTGCTAGTTTCATGACATACTTGTAGTGTTACGGTGACATGGTATATAATACAAGTGTAGGCTAGTGTTGTAATCACTCATAGCATCATGGACACTTGAGATATATGAAACAAAAATTTTGTGTTGTAACCATTTCTTAGTGTTGTAACCACAAAATATAAAAAGTAGACCTTCTTAGTATCATGGCTATTTTATAATATCATGGTCATAAAATGATCAAAAAAGATCAATGATAACTTATATTTCACAATGTTATAGCCATATAATGATATGAGAGGCCCTTCATCATGCGGTGACCTTTCTTAGCACCATTGCTCATTATGAAGAATAATAATGCAATACATTAAGCTGTGACTACTTCATAGTATCACATCCTTGTATTATAGATTCATTAGGCCCAGGTCATTGTCATTTCCCAGTGTCACAATTATATGTTGCAGAAAGATTGAAATGTATTCTAGAGTCATGATCATTTTCACAAGTTGTGACCTCAAGCTTAAAAGATGAAGGTCAAAGTTACTATTTTTTTTGAAAACTATAATTTTCTACTTGGAGTAATGTAGAATTGTCTGAGGATAAATGTGAATGAAAAATTCATAAAAATCTCTCAATTATTTTACCTCTCCTGCCACACAACAAGTAAAGTTATGAAAACTACCAAACCTATGGGTGAATTTCATGCTTTCTAAGAGTTTCATATCCAAGCAAGAGATGCAAGACATAAGCTAATCCCTAAAGTCAAGAAGAATTACTCTCAAACCCCACCTCTATAAGGTAGATTCATAAATTCATATCAAACTAGAGTTTGGTAAAGGGTTTCTAAACTTTGTTTGTGTGATATATAAATTATTTTATATTAATAAATTAGCTTTGATTTTAAGTTTCATGATGAATATTGATGGATATGTGATAAAATAGAACTCGAATTCAAATTATAACTATCAGGGAGTTTGGGCAAGATTGTCATGATGGATGGTGATAGATAAACCTTAAAGTGTACTTATGTGTATGATAGAAAAGAAGTGACAACCCTTCCAAATGTGATGCATATGATAAACATATACATCAATTATCAATGGTAGTTGATAAGTTTCCAAATATGGTATGTGTTACTTAATAACTTTCAAGTATAAATAATTTTTTATCTAAGTGATAACTTATTGAAAGGATAACTATGAGGGGACCACCATTTGGGATGGAATCAATGATAATAATCACATTATATATCATTAAAGCCAAGAAGTAATTACACAACAACTAAATCTTCATTATGTGTCCAAACATAATATAATTCAAATTATTTGAATATATATTACATAAATTGAATGAAGAAATTCATGGATCTAAGATTAATTTCATAATTTGAAATATCTATTTTAATAGAATCAAGTTATCTCATTTTTGATTAATTGAACTTTTGATATAATCTCTATGGGATCAAAAATTGAATGAAATTCCTTTTTACTACTTATATGGCTTATACTTGGAGATTTTTATTGTTGAGATACTCTCACTAACAAATTTTTTGGATATTTATTAACTAATAATATTAGATAGCATAACAAAGTGAATATATATATATATAGTTTGTAATGTAATTTTGTGTTTACACACACACATATATATACACATGTGAAGACATGCAAGTATACATATATATAGTTTATTTAGATGTGTGTATATATATATATAAAGTAGTGTATATAAATTATTTATATGAATATATTGCCATATCTGTGTAAAGTAATGCCTATATACTATTAATTTATATACATATATACTACCATATCTATATATAGTAATATATATTTATATTTTTATATATTTATATATATACACACACCATTGATATGTATATATTTTTATGTGTATATAACAAATATATTTACATATTACATATATGTATATAATGTCATGTGTATTATGATTGGCTCATACATCATTTGGAATTTTAGAAGGAAGTCACAAGTTGAAGAATAGACAATATGACATGTTTAGGTTGAAACTTGTTTCTTCTATGTTGTAACTATATCAATCTTCGACTTAACTTGTGATCATCATTACCTTGTTCTTTAGGTCAAGACTAAAGTTATTGTCATAATGTAATAATGTTATCATGACTAAAGTGGTCTTACGATATGAAAATATATTATCATGGTTAGTTTGATCTTGTGACTAAAAATATATTGATGTCATTCCATTTGTTACCGAAAATACTACATAGTTGTCCTAGGTGTTTCCATGACACTGAATATGCTGTCATGATATTATTTACTTATTTTCATGTTTTATATTTAAGTGATTAGTAAATAAACATTATAACATAATGAAAAAGTGCTAATATATGTGAGTATGTGAGAATATACGAACATGATGAGAACTCAATATAGTTGTAACAAATTGTGGTCCCCAATGGCCTCACCACAGAGCATACTTGTATTGTCCACTTTGCCCATTTTTATCTCTCATGTCGCATCCCCTAGGACTTGAACCCAAGTCCTAACATTCCCTCTATTGTGTGAATATTATGACTTGGGTTCAAGTACTAGAAGACGTGACATGGTAGACAAAAATTATATCTTGACCTATGTGTAAAATTATGCACCATAATAGCATAGCGAACAATATGAGTATGTTTAGTGATGAGGCTGGCAATCAGCTAACACACAGGTGGGTCTGCCAGGGGACTAAGGTTAAGTGGAGCCCACCTATTCCCCCTCTTATGTATGAATTTGTTTGTGTATGGTGATTATACTTGTACTTTCTTTTAAAGCTTGTACTTAATCTTGACACTATCAATTTTGTCGTGGGTTTAACCTAAATATTTACATTCTTTATTACATAGTCAAAGCAAAACAAGATATGATGAACCAACAACAAGATCCTATGGAGCATTTCACTTGTTGCTTACATTGATATCAGACCTAAAACATAGTTTTGATCCTAGAGTGCTTGTTAGCACTGCCAATTCCTATCTTTGAGATCAAAACTAAAATCTGTTATTTAGTTTATGACTCATGTTTTCCTAATATTTGTATTAGAGCATATATCCAAATTACCCATCAATCTTCACAATATATAATAGTATAAGTACACACACACACATACACATAGATAATTATACACACATACATACAAATATTCAAATAATGACATATATATATATATATATATATATATTTATTTATTTATTTATTTATACATTATAGATACTATATAAAACCTAAAAAAATAAATAATATAAATTTTCTAAAAAAATGGACAAAATAATAATTTTGTCATAAAAAAATCTAAAATTTTCTAGATTTTGGATGCCGAAATGAACTTCACCACTAAATTCATCTCACAAAATATAATTACTATGACAAATTTCATTAATTTTCTAGACAGTCAAAATTTTATGTATTGTGAGGTAAAATCAACAAACATGAGTGTGACAAGTGGCAAGAGAGTATTGAACCTATAGAATATAGGCTTGCCACATGGCAGTATGCATGAGTAGTTAGGTGGCACATGGAAATGGTGACTAATCTAAAAAATTAAGTTTTTTAATTAAAATAATAATAAAATAAAGAAAAAAATAGGAAAATATGGCTTTTGCTTGAGCAATTAGGTATCACTTGGAAATGGTGACTAATCTAAAAAATTGAATTTTTAAATTAAAATAATAATAAAATAAAATAAAATAGGAAAATGTGGCTGCATGGATGAGCAGCTAGGTATCACCTAGAAATGGTGACTAATCAAAAATATTTTTATTAAAATAATAATAAAATAACGAAAAAAAAGAAAATGAGAAGAAAAATAGGAAAATGGGAATTTAGTTGGGTGCGTGTTCTTCTTCATTGTGAAAAAAAAAGTTAAAAGCCTCGGGTGTGTTTCTTTCTTTTAATTTAGTTGGATATATCGGGGTCAGGGCAGAATAGTCCAAGAATTAAAATTGCTCGCCGCAATGAGTGATTCAGGTAAGTATCAAAATCAAGAGCTTCCTGAGAAGTAGGGTTTTCTCCTACTTAAATTTCTTTTCATTAAAGGTCATAAATGGCTATGGATGAAATCTAATTTGGGATTGTTTTGGGACCACATTATGAATTTTTTATAACAAAATTTTAGAATTAGTGATTGATTTTTTTTTTTTGCTTTATTGGATGAAAAATATGTTGCATTGATTTTTTTTTATGTTCATGTAGTTATAATTATGCATGTGACATCATTTTATAATGAAATAGCATACTCACATTTTATATGTATGGGGACATCACAAATATATACGTGCGCTCAAAATGAGACAATGTTCAAACTAAGTTATGCAATATTTTTTGGAGAATGCCTAATAGTCAGATAATGTCCAATATTTTTCAGAGAATATCCAACATACATATATATATACATACATACATATATATGTATATATAAAATATGTACTTAAAGAATATCCAATAATTTTGGAGAATATCCAATATATATATATATATTACACTTAGCTTAGGCATGTCTAAGGGAATCAGTGAGACTTAGGAAATGTACACAAAAATATTCTATCTATATTTTCATTCATGTAGACATTATATTTAAATATTATTGATATGTGCATATGACTGAATTTTTTTACGTGCATTTAAATGGGATAATCCAATAAAAATTTATTTCTATTGAGCTTTGCTCACTTTATTGTGGGACCCTCTTTCGAGTACATGTCTAGTGCAAGCGACAGACTCTCATACGGAACCGCACATGTGAAGAAAACCGGTTGTGGCAAAATTTCTGTTATATGTATTTTTTCTATTCCACTTAGCAAACTTAAAGCATCTATATATTTTTGGGTAAAAAATGTCATTTTATTTACACATTTTTCTTGTATGATGAATGAACGGGACCCCTTGGGAATTGTAGTATCACATATTGTGTGTGTGTGTGTGAGTATGCTATCATGCATACTCAGACACACTTAACATCATTATATATAGATATCTTCATATGTTCAAGATGTATATACACTAATGTGCACACAATAACATATATGTATAAACAAGTATATTCTTTTTTGATGTTCACACAATTTGTTTGCATTTTTATGTAACATTATTATTTTGTAATAAGTAACAAAGTCACATCAATGTACTTTAGAAGTTTTCATCTTGGACTAGAATAAAATCTATAGCATATTTATGAATATGGTAACATTACTAATGTATGTGAAGGTCATATTGTGTAATGTGAAAATTATGTTTATGTATGTGATTTATAATTATGATGTCATTTGTATTTGTGATATGTATGTTTAAATTATATAATATATGTGAATATTTAATTTGGAAAAATTATGTTTTTAAATCCTAAAATAAAAATATTTATGCTTTTTATTTGTGATATGTTCTAATTACGTGATATTAAAATTACTGACGCACACATAAATCACATGATAAAATTGATTTGTAAATGTGACATGTATTTTAATATTGATAATTGTGATGCAATTTGTGTTATGTAATTGTGTCCCATGGATGTCCATTAAGTGACTGGATACAATTCATAGTTTTATTAAGATCCATTAAGTGTGTGTGTGTATAATTCAAAATTTTATTTATATAGAATTTACACACATTAAGATATTAAAATACATTAAGTATTATCCATTAAGAATAATATACATTAAGAAAATATAGAACTTAACATATTAAAATACATTGATATAAAAATATAGAACTTAACATACAATTCATAATTTTATTAATAATAAATTTTATTTAACAAAAAAAATTAAAATAAAATTTCTTTTTTATACAAATGACTGGATACATACAAATACATGCTATAATATATTTATATATATACCGATATATTAATTTATATTAAAAATATTATACATATATATAATTGTGTGTAAACCCCACTTATAATTCACAATTTTATTAACAATATATTTTGTTTTTAACAAAAATCATTAAAATAAAATTTATTTTTTATACAAATGATTAAATATATACATATATATACTATAGTATATATGTATACTGATGTATTTAATTGAATTAAAAATAATACACATATATAAAGCAATATGTAAACTCCACAAACAATTCACAATTTTATTATAAATTAATTTAATTTTAACAAAAAAAATCAAAATAAACTTTTCTATCCAAATGACTAGATACATATGTATACTTACTACTATATATATATATGTATATATCTTTATACTAATTTGCATTAAAAATAATATAAACCTATATGTCAATTAGATAAATATTCAATCGATATATATATAATATAGATATATGTATACATATATTAATGTGTATTGAAAATAACACTTATATACACACACTGCAAGAAAGAAGCAATTAGAAGCAGTCAAATACATTTCTAATTCCATCACAAATTGTAATTAGAGACCTAAATAAAAATAGAAATATTCCATTTCAAAAAGGCTCATTTCTAAATTTTAGAATTGGAAAATACTCTGGCATTTATAATATGTCCGATAAAAATTTGTCATTTCTAACTATATCAACGAAAATGGGATCTCAGTTTTCATTTATATTCTAATAATGAAAAAGTTATGGAATATAATAGAAATGTAAATTCTATTTCTAAATTAGATATGAAATTAGAAATGTTATATTCTATTTTTATTTTTTACAACATGAACATTTTCCATTTGTTGTGGTTTTTATATGTTGTATACAATATAAAAATATATATATAAACCATATACCCTCAATTCAGTTTGTACTTGAACATTATTCATCTAATAATATTCACATGATATCTACTAAAAAGTATAACATCAAATAATAAACATTAAAGTTCAACCATTCTAGTACATATTTATCAATGTCCAACCATTCTAATACATATTAAAAAATAGTAACATGAAAAAAAGTTTAAACAACAAATTTCATTGCAAAAATATAATAAAACAACATAACATAAAACAATGAGTTGTTGTTGAGATGAGTATTCTTTTTTGGAGATCTAGATGAATCTTCTTCAGAATGATGAAAAAGAGATGAAGCCTCAGCTATCTTGCACATAATTTTTTCCATCTTCAAAATTTGTTATTTCTTTCTCTCTATTTATTCTTTCTTCGTCTCTTTTGTTCATCTTTTTTATTTTCTATTTCATCTCTTTGTTATTTTATTGTTACTCTTCATTTTTTCTTTGCAAAGTATCTTGAATTGTTTGCATCTTTGCTTGCAACTGATCATCAAACAAATTATTATAATTGGAAGATGAAGATGAAATGCTCTAAATAGAACATTGGTAAAATGTAGATTCATGGGTACCAAAATCATACACTCGCCATATTTTTGGCTCCACTCCAACTGACCGAAGGTAATTATGAAAAGCATAAATCTTTGAATCCTCTATAGAATGATCTGTCAATTATGAAGTGATGAAAACCATATTCTCCATAGCTTCATACAATTAATACAATACAACATAACTCATCAATAATATATTCAGATAAAATTTGTACCATCACATCAAACTATCAACACCCTACTAAAAATTTATATAAAAATGAAGTGAGTAGTTACATTTAAAGAGCACATATATAATAACTTTATCGGTAATAGTAAAAGAATACTTTACTTTGGATATTAATTTTTATGAATGCAAAAAAAATATATTTTTTACAATATATTGCTTCATATATTGCAATATATATATATATAAGACTCTAAGAGTATTAATTGAGAAACTCACATTAATATTATTTGACTTCTTATCTACAAATGATCTATCATTCTTCTTGTATATTTGATTTAATACCTCAAATACTATTGGTGTATATCACAACTTAGCCTCCTAAAAATAAATAATATTTACTAATGATGTACATGATACATTATCATAAATTTAGTTACGTTTACATTCACAAAGTTAATATCAAAATAAATTATGATAGAAAATTTCACCAAATCTACTGAATGTTTGTAGGTCATTTTTGAACCTCCAATATGTTTGGAAAGTCTTGGTCCATTACATACTTTCTCTGATCGATGATTTTGTGATGTCATATAGGACAAGATCTTGCACTCCTCATTATTCTAGTATTTCCACCATTTTTTTCTAAACATGAAGGGGAACACTATTTGACTTTGCATCTTTATCATACATTTTTTTCATTTTATAAGCTTGTCATAGTATCTAATACTAGCCACATGTTTCCATGTATCCTTCATATAGATCAACAAAGTATTATTCCATTTTAAAGTATTTCATTAAAAAACAATTTCACATATTAGTAAATACAATAAAATTGTACTCCAAATTTTTCTCACTAATATTTTTTTATATTTGGGGATACTTTACTTTACATTATACCCTCCACAACTAGTTTCTTCTTATATATCTTCTCAATTATATGAGAAGTTGAAAAAATAAATCTATAAGTAATTTAACATTAGCACGTGCATATACTTAAAAATGAAATACACCCATATTTATGTTACTAAGTTAATATGTTATTCATTTTTATTAATTATACAAAACTTTGTGATGCAAACATTATTTTAATCATTTAATTATAATGTTAGATCAATAATAATATCATAGTCTGTTATTAATTAAAATTACCATATTTTAACCATAATGATTTATTTATATTTTTATGCATAGTTGTAATTTAATTCTTTTACAAATGAAAAGAATAAAAAATGATAATGCATGTATATATTAAATTTTTAAAAGGTACATACTATTTATTGTCAATTGGGGGCTAAATGATAATTTTATCTTAACTTTGCATGTAAATAATAGATTATGAAAATCTAGCCATTGTCGATGCAATAATAGCAATGCATATACCTCATAAGATAGGTGAGATAGAGCTAACAATACCATCTGGTGCAGAACGAGATGAAGATGAAATATTAGCGGTAGGCAATCCATGTATCTCAGGATGGGGTGATGCCAAAATATCTTCTATACATATAAAAGAATGCATAAAGAATTGTAGTATTGTCATCACTAAATAAATATTGAATACCTCCTCCATGAATAGTTAGTTGACTTCTTCTAGCCTTCTCCATGGATTGATAACCTCAACCACTTGAATTATCACATCTCATACCTAATTCAAGTTTTATAAACATTGAAAAATGCAAAGAAAATAAAGACATATAACTATATGTTATTTTAATAAAACATAATGAGAAACCCATTAATATTTATAATTGTGAAAAATAAAGTTTATTTAACACCCAAATTATAATATTTACAAAATTAGCAACACAACATAACATTGAAGTCAATAAAATATCTACTCATCACTTGATATTTCTAACAAATAATCTTCATCTATATATTCATCCTCATCTGATTATGTAATTAATTCTTCCTCATTATCTTCTTCAACATGTGCATCATTAATATCCAAATAGTTCTCAACTTCACTAAGTAATGTTTCAAGCTCATCATCAGCCATAGGATTGATTGGATGAAATTTCACATTATTTTCTTGAAATATAAGTACACATGATGGTGTCACATTATTTCACATTAATTTCATAATATCTTTTCTTGAAATTTCAAGAACTTCAATAACTTTTGTAGGTTTTATTTTACAAATAGTCCACTAATTACAAGCATTTATTGTTGTGGTTGGATAAGTGGTATAACACACTTATTCTGCTTATATCATAAGAATAAATGACTCATATTTATGATGATATTTTTTATGGTGCACATCCATAAGATTATATTGATGAACTTTAGTACCCAAATTTGGAATATGATCAAATCATTCATACTTAAATAGAATTGTTCTTTTAATTGGTAAAGTAGGATACTCCAAGTGTAGAATTTCAATGAATCGACTATGCAAGTTAATTTTAGATGCAGTAGAGTTAAACCCCTTAATGCATACACTACTATTCATTGCAGTTCTATTTGAATCATATTTCAAAGTATGAAATTTATAACCATTTACATAATGCATGAGATATGTTTATAAACTTCATAATCACCCTTTTGCAAGATTCTTTATTCGCCTACTGTATATATTTGATAATGGAAAATTTACCTTAAAAAATAAAATAAAATCATACTAATATAATGTTGTCCGTTATTTTTTACTAGCAATAAAGATGAGTTATATACTAACAAAATTTTTAAACCAAAATGCTAAATATTTGTCAAGCCTTGAATCAATGGAAGCATCATCAATATGTAGTTCTCTTTGCCTTAATTCCTTAGCATAAATTCTACAAAAATAACATTGAAGTTATTTAAAATATTTAAAAAGATATATCATACACTATGACAAAGAAATGACAATATAAAATGATTATAAATCTTGCTCAATATAATTTGTAATTTTCTTATAGTTCAACAATATATATGTAGGTGCAACATGATACTCCTGGTCATCCAACATGTAGTGTGCACAAAATGCTAAAGCTTCTTCAACCAAGCAGATATTGCATATTGATCCTTTAGCTTTAGCTTTATTTCAGATATTATTTTTTAATTTTCTAAGATATCTAAAAATATCATTATCAGAATAAAATTTTTTCATCATATACATTTACATTTTTAGATGAACAAATGAAAATTATATAACCTCTAAAATAAATACATCTATTTGTATTGCATATGGCTTGTTATCATAGATTCATAAGGAAAGTAAATTGGAAGATGTTCTATGGACTTGAAGAAGCTAGGAGAAAAAATATGCCAAAGTTTGCACATAATTATGGGAATATCAATTAGTTTTTACTCAATGTCTTCCTTTTTTATGCATTATAAGTGAAATTCTAAAAAATATACTTATTTCAGTTAATGCTTCCCAAATATTTTCTAAAAGTAATTCATGGAATACAATGAGTATTAGTATCTATATACATATATGATTGTCATGAATTTTCATCCTAAATAACTTATGCTTCTTCATATCAACTAGAGGTGTCAATCGGGTCAGGTAGTCCGGGCCCAGCCCAAAACCCAACCCAGTTGAGCCATGCTAGGCCTAGCATAGCAGAGTCCAGGACCGTGCTCTGGCCCATACTGGGTGCACTATCGGCAAGACTCGTGACATGCAATGCTGAGAGAAATTGGCCTGTGTGCTATGCCAGCATGACCTTGGAGCCTGGCACGTGGGCACGACATGGGTGATGATGCGACACTGTGATGGGCAACACGGCGAGCCGAGTTGGTCAGCAAGAGTGCCCGCTTAGCTTTGGGGAGCACCTGTATCCCAAAATCCCAGCATGAACTAGCCTAAAACTAGGTTGATTTCGAGTGATGGGCCGTGTTGGGCCAACCCTTCAGTGAACCTTGTCGTGCCTGGCACGACACAATTACCATAGCGTGTTGTGCTATGCACAACATGCATGCTCATGTGGGCCTAAAAAATGGGTTGTGCTAGCCTAGCATGACCCATTTGACACCTATAATATCAACACTTCTTCTCATGTTATATGCATATCCATTAGGGAACTTGAACTCTATCATCCATTTATACAAAGCTTCCTTTGCATCCTTGTAAAAACTATATTAATTCTTAGAGAATTTATTCATTGATTCATCCTTATATAACTTTGGACATGAACAAAACTCTTTCAAATCATCTCTTGATTTTACATTGTCTTTGATAAAAATTCAGATAATAACTCGCATATTTCATCAAAATACCTTTCTAAAAAAATGATGTTTTACCTTTAAATTAAAAAGTCTAATCACATAGATAACTTTGAGTGGCCACATAGATTACATGGCTAAACTTTTTATTTGATGCTTTGAGCATTTCATAAAATTCATTTGTTAATAAATCTGGGATATCATTAGTGACATCCAAATTGAAGGAATGACTAATAATATTTTTCAACATGACTTCACATGCATCATTGAGATTGACCTATTCCATTGTAATATTTGAATCAATACTTTTATGTGCATAATAATTTGTTGTTGGTGGCATAACTATTTCCTCATATTTATACCAAATATAATAGTCTATAACAAATCCATTTTTTGTAAGATAAAATCACACTGTATCAACATATTGGAAACTATAATTCTGATATTTATGATCATTATATGAACATCTTATTTTCATTCCATCCATTAATTGATGGAGCTTTTTAGCAAAACTAACAAATTTCTCAATCCCCTCTACGAACTCATCAGTAAAAAATGCATCTCTTAGTTTGACATTCATCCCTTGATGGTCAGTTTGTATAATATTTTCCTTTCCTATAATATATAATACTAACATATATTGAATAATAATAATATAGGTATTAACTTATTTGTAATAAAAGTGTAGTAATATATTTATGATATTACATAAATATCATAAAAATATTGTAGTCACATCATTTATAGGTATGTTTTCATTAAAATGAGATGAAATGGGTGTATTAATCTCTTAGATATTTACTAATAGCATTCAATTGTATTTTACTCATATACATAAAATTAAATATTTCATATATATCTATAAAGGATGAAATCACAAAAATTAAGCAAAATTCACATAAAAGCAAAATATATTAATACATTCCAAAAGAATAAAACACATTTTTTTGGTAAAAAACAAAAAAAAAATCAATAACACATAAAAGTAAAAATCGCTTAAATACAAATTGATGCTATATTTGAAGAATGATATTGTGTGTGAGATATGTGCATATTATCATAAAAACTTTAAAATAATTAGGAGATACTTTTAGCTATAGACATGCATGTCAATTTGTATTTACTATAAACATATTTGCTCAAACTAATATTAATAGACATGAATATCAATTTATATTTACATGAATTAATTTCAAACCTTTTAAAAATTTTCATAGTATGCTTGGATTATGAAAAAAAATATCATTCTTTGAGTTACATTAATTGAAAATAGGATAAAGTATCTTGTACACTCATTTCAAATTACTTCCTTTTTTGATTTTTTGAGAAAATCCAATGCACCTTAATTAAATGTTGATGTAATTAATGTAACTTAAAGAATACATATCATGTAAATAAGAAAATGTATCTTATAGAAGCCAAGGGAATTTGCAGCAAACTATGAGTTGTTCTCGGAAAAACTTTGGAACAAATTCGACTAGTTACCTAAAGTAAGGATCTTCAATTATAATTATAACCAGTTGAAGGGAGTAAACAATCATCATATAAAGAAAGTATCCTTGCACTACTTACGAAGACAAAAAAGAAAAAACAATACACAAGAGAACTTAATAGAATGGATGAATACAAGTATCGATGAAGATTTGAAGGAAAAAGAGGTCATTGTTATTGTGATGAAAGAAGTTACAACATTATAAGAAGCTATGAAATGGTGAAATAGAATACATTGAGATGCCAAGACATCTTCCAATGCCATGACACAACTATTATAGAGTGAAAAATATCATGTTGTGACCTTATTCAAGGTCAAGATACTAGAGGAACAAAAGCTGATGGAAGGTGCTGCTGCATTTTTCCAAGCCACTGCACTAACACTACAAACCATATGCAATGATGTTGTGACTTCTAAAAAATTTGTGACATATGACCTTGTGCATCTTGGAGGAAGGAATGTGACTGATGACTAGATCTTGAATGACAAACCTAAAGATTATACTAAGCGAGAAGATAAGAAGATGAAGTTGATCTTCCGTCCAAAGTCATCAATAGTAGATAAGGAGAATATGAGACATGAAAAAGTAAAATAATAAATCGAGGAGGTTGCTTGGATATTTGAGGTAGATGATGATGATATATAATGCAAAAATTAGTCTATCTAAATATGTTAAATATAGCGTTTCAATGAGGTAACCCAAACTTTTATTTTTATTCAGTAACATTGTACTTTTTTTATGTTACACCCATGGATTCGTACACTGCACACATACCAAAAAAAGACACAATACTCAAACCCTAATATATGTGTATATACACAATGAAGTTGTGTATATATTTATAATATATACACAATGTGTATATATAGAATCTTTACACCACCCTAATTCATACACAATAATGTGTATACACATATATTAATGTTACATCCATGGATTCCTATACTACACACAAAAATATCATGTATATATACACATACCAAAAAATATATACAAAAAAATGAAATTGTATACCTCAATGATAGATGATTAGGGTGATGAACACAAGCATGAAGGAAAGTAAGGTGGATTAGATGGATGATCAATGACAGATTAGTAATAATTTAGCCCAAACCCTAAAATTTTTAATAAATGGACAAAGTGTTCTTTGAAAAAATAATTAATATAAAATAACGACAAAATGAGTATTCATTTCTAAAATAATGACGGAATTGAATTCCGTCACTGAAATTATTTAAGTCTAACAATGATTGACTCACATTCTATTTCATAAGGAGCAATTGAATTCCTTTTTGTTGCTAAATTTTGAAATAGATCCGCAATACATTTCTAAATTAATTGAAATGAAATTCATTTCCATCATAACTTTTAGAGAAGCTAGTATTTTCAATAAAAAATGCATGTAGAAATGGAATTTCCATTGCTAAATGCCACATAAGGTAATCTACCAATGACCCTGCATTATATTAGCTATGAAAGGTTAAACCATTTTAATTTTTGTCTCAACTTCAGTTTCTAATTCCATTTTCATATAATGTGAAAGAATCCCTATCCCCCAATAATAATGGATTAATTTTCCATTTCTAATTTCTGTAAAAAAATATCATTCTCATTTCTAATTCATTTCAAAATCATTCCTAATTTTAGAAACACAATTGAGCATCTTTATTTTTTATTTCTATTTCAGTATTTTCTTATAGTGACAAGAGTACACACACACACTCACACACACACACACACACACACACACACACTACTCAAATAGATATATATGTATCGATAGGTATACAACTAGTTATATATAGACATATAATATTTGAAAATAAATGTATATATATATATGTATGTGTGTGTGTGTGTGTGTGTATATATATATATATATATATATATATATATATATATATATTGCTATACACATGATTATGCATAATAAAGTGTATTGAAAAACATTGATATATAATAGTATCTATGTACATAGTTATATGTATATAGATTACATATATACACATTTTCATGTACTATATGTTTATATATAACTTATCGTATGTATCCAATATACACATGCAATATATAATTGATATGTGTATATGAACACATGATAAGTTATATATAAACATATGCAACATGGATATATAAAATTGGAATCTATGTAGATATACATACGTGTATATCAATTTACATATAGTATATATACCATGAATTGAACAAAAATATTGTATATATATTATGGATTAGTGAAGAGATATATATATACACATAGAAACTTAGAATTTTGCATGGGTGGGCCAATTGGGTGAGGATAAAAGAGGGGTGATGATTTGGATTTACTCAAGGTGGTGGGTGGAAGAGAAAGATGATAGTCAAATCATATTTTTAATTAAGTAAATGAGACACTTTCACTTGATAGATATGATATTTTTCTTGGGGTATCTCATGTGACATTTATTTTAATGTGATATTTTTAAATAATGTAGTTTTTGAGGGGCAAATTCATATTGATGAATTTTGTTGTTATAATAAATAATTATTTTTCATTGTATCATATTTTATAAAAATATGATTAAAACGTAGAAAATTGTATATTTTGTGACTTAAAGTTTAAAATATATATTTTCTAATTTTTACTGTTCCAAGAAGCCTAGTTTTGATGGTAATGGTTTTGAACCTAGATTCTTGACTTAAATCATTGTTTCATTGTGGCATACAGTTGTCCATTCTAAAACTAAGCCATAAATAAGGATTTGGATCGGACACAATTGATTGGCATATTACTAGGAGGCGTAAAAGCGATATAGATTCCGTGGGACGATGGCAACGATGGCAACGATGGCAACGATGGCAACGATGGCTTTCGATCCTATCCATCTTGGTACGATTGCGATTCATGATATCTGTTGCAACAAGGGAGTGTCCAAGCATGGCGAAGGACTACGACAATACTATCTTCAACACATACACGAGACCCAGCATCATATCCGTCAAAAAAGCCACAATCTCAATCGTCTTGAAGCTCAGCGTAACGAGTTAAATTCAAAAGGTATATTTTGTTGGTTTTCTACCTATTTGAAGTAATACATTTTCTTACTTCTTAGTAATACGTTTTTTTATTTTGTAAACTGAAGCTATCAGTAATTTGGATTTGGGTTGTAAACTGATTTTTAAAAGTAAATCGATGGGTCTTCCTTTTAAAAAACAATGTAACTCTTTGAATATGAAAATGATGAGTGTAATTTCAGAGATGAGAAAGATAGGAGATCAGAAATAGAGATCTGGGGTCTGCAATGATGTATTCACTTAATGCTGGAGCATGGATATAAGTCATTTTTTGAAATTTCAACTGAAATTTAAATAGTAACTTAAAGTGGAAAAAATGACAAAGTGACAAATCAATAAAAGAACATCAACTAAATTGGATTGGAGGTGTTGAGATGCTGCCATCTGCCTTTGCCAGTCAATAGGAAGTGAGCAAATTTTCTGCATTATTCTTTCTTCCGAGGATCATAGTTCTAAAGGATAGATTTTTAGTTTTACTTTGGTGAATTGTTTTGGCCTTTTCTCATGTAGTGATACAAATTTTTGACATATTCAGTAATATATCTTTGAAATATTTATAAATTATAAATATCGATATAATTTTTTATAACTGATATTTTTATCATTGATTGATACTCATGTAAAAATCTATACCAATATATTTTTGATATATCTGATATATTCGTAAAATTTAAGTATTGATATATCTGTTAAAATTAATATTTTAATTGTTGCTCCTAAGTGATATCTTTGATTGGTGTGCCCAAACAATTTACAAAAAATTTAGTATGTTTATATTTACCTTTGCAAATCTCATGTTGAGCCATGGTGGGCATGGTAGTGACTTCACACAAATGAAGTCCCCAATGTTGGGTTGAACATCTCATTGATGTTGGTCTACTTGGGTTTTCATTCTATCTTGTGTCATATGATGATTGTGATGTAGCTTTTCCAAGAATGCATCTTGCTCTTGGAGATAAGCATCCACTATTGAAACATGCATGGTGCTTGGTATGTAAGAAAGGAAGCTTGGAGGAGTTTACTCTATAAACTACTTTGAAGGGGATGAATTTGGTAGAGGAATTGATAAAAGTGTTATATCTAAACTATATCAATGGAATACATTTTGCCACTTTATTTGGTTGTAGTCTTTTAGAACACCATAAATACTGTTTTATGGTATGATTGATAATTTTAGTTTATAATCAGTTTGTGAATAATAAATGAAGCTCATTATAAATTTAGTCCCTTGCAACTATAATAAGAGGTGTCAAAAGGCACTTGTGGAGACTTTATCTCTTTCATTAATGATTGACAATTGAGTATAGCATATAATGATTGCCTTTACAATGAGATTATGATGATGACAATGGAGGTAAGGCTCATTAATCATTGCTTTTACAATGATTTTCATTTATGGATTCTACAAAGGAAATAAATATGCATATTTTTATAGGTGATCCATGATGACTAAATGACCATTGGAGTTGGCATACTTGCAATGAAATCTATTGAAATATCAATTCATATTTGAGATGGAATTGAAAAGCATTATGGGAGCAACTAGTTTCATGCAATCAGTTTTGTATTGTTGGCATACCTCACAAGTTTGTCAAAACTCTTTCATCTTTTGTTGTATCTTTAACCACACACAACTTAACTCAATTTAGTATGGTGCCTTATTATTAAGATTGACTTGTACATTTGAAGTTGTAATATTGGTATCGTAACATGAATTGTAAAGTCATGAGTTTAACAAAGTCGTTATCTATTTTGTGTTGTCATTTAGGTGTCAAATGGGTCGTATTGGGCTGACATGATCCATTTTTTCAGGCATATACGGGCTGCTATAGTAATTGTACCGTGCCTGGCATGACACATTTTCTTAGAGGGCAGGCTCAACATGTCCCTTCGTTCGAAGTTAGCCCAGTTTCTAGCTGGTTTGTGTTGGGATTTGGGGATATGGGTGCTCCTCAAAGTCAAGCAGGCATGGTCTTGGACCGTGTCATGCTGTGCCAGGCGTGGTCGAACTAAGCTGAACAATGGGCTGCGCACAGGGCTGCCCGGCCCAATTGACACTTTATGCAGTCACTAAAAAATGTTATGTTTGGTATTGTGATATGAATGTGAAGTCACAATTTGAATAGAGTCAATTTTTGTGTGTGTTATGATTTAAAATCTTAAGGATTCAATTGACAATCTTATTTTTTAGTAATGTGACATGAATAAATGAAATCATAATTTATTTTATGTTGTTGTGATTTAAAATCTTTAGAATTTAAGTAATCAAGATGTAATATTATTTGATATTATGATTTGAATGAATGAAGTCTGAACATGAAAATGATGTTGTGACTTAAGTCTTAAGTTTTAAAAATATTTTTTGTTTTATTATATATAAGTTTGTACATGTAATGTAGAAGTATGTTGTAGTTGAATCTTGAAATAATATAGTGAGATTTTTCTTTTTTTGTCTTTTCTATTATGTGTTGTGGAAGAATCTTGAGAGATATATTTTTTTCTTTTTGAAATATTAAATCATCATTAAATAATTGGAATGAGAGGAATAATGTTAGATATCTCAAATTTCTAATGTTAGATGTCAAACGTTCATGGTCCAATTGTAGAGCTTGGTTTGATATCATATCTAGGGTTTACAAGATTTATAGAGTGTGAATCTGGGAATGAGTTTGATAATAGCTAAGGTTGATATTGAGAAATTGTAGGAAAGAGAAGTTTTAAGTTTTGAAAACTGAAGATGAAAGATTTGCATGTTGATAGAGATTACTAGTTAATAATTAAAAATCTTAAGTCCATAACAAATGATTATAATCATATATGATACCTTCCAAGATTGTTAAGCATGACATGTTGGATTGGAGAACACAAGACTTAATGTTTGTGCTTGTTAGTTGAAGTCTTGGTAAATATTTTTAGTGAGTGATTAACAAAGGGTTTGTACAAGAAGAATGAAATATTCTATTAGAAAAAATTCCTAATTAATAAATTATTTGAGCTTGAAATTATACAAGTCATACACGGAGGGATTGATAAATTTTTTTTGTATTTATATAAATTCCATACATTGATTAATTATTTGTCTTTTTGTTGACTATGAAATTAGTAATGATGATAAAATAATAATTTTTTTTGTTCATTATTAGATTCATGAGATAAATAGATTATCATCATGTGTAGTGGTATAATATAGTGATTATATGAGATTGATTTTCAAAACTACTGCCTAAAGATATGCAGAGATAAAATATGAGAAAATACTTAAAGGAAATATTATTTTAGGTGAAAGATTGAAGAAAGAAATTTATATTGGCCTACAACCAAATCAAAGATTAGAGAAAAATTGAAGAGTGAATAAATTGAAATAAAAGTGCTGAAAGTATGGTAAGGTTGAGTATTTCAAGAAGGATTGCTAGAAAAATGAAAATAAGCTAACTCAAGTAGATGTGTTAAATGGGTTGGGCTTGCTTGGTCTTGCCAATTTTTTGGTGATCTAATTGGGCCACCATGCCATGTTGGGCATATCATGGCTTGAGAAATGCCGGCTCGGCATGGCTTGTCAGCCCGGTTCGCACATGGTTCGGGTTGAGATGGGCTAGGCTTTACCATCAGATTTCCAGTTTTATTTTTAAAAATCCCAGCTCTCAAGTCAATTTTTTTTTACTTGTGACTTAGGTAAAAGTTAGCTCAGTAGATAAGGAGTGAACTATTAGAGACTTATATTTTTTAGAAGTTTGTGTGTCTTATATTGATGATGACATATAGTTCATTGACTTGTGCTTCATGTCATATAATTTCATATAGAAATTGGTTTAGCAATATGTATCTTATAATGAAAGTGATATGACAATGAGAAATGAATTAGCATTGAAGATATTTGACTTTGTGAAGGTAAAAATAATATTAAATGAGGAGACTTTCAAATTTATTTTTGGGGGTTATATCCATATTTTAGACATCAGAAAAAAATAATTATTGTATGTTGATTGATACTGATATATAATTTTGTTGTGATGATAAGTATCAAAGATGACTTAAAGAGCGAGGTGATTACTTGAGAAATAAGATATGAAACTTTGTACAAGTTGTTGACAAACACTATAATGTTTCTTGTCAATGATTCTTATGTTTGTGAGAATGAAATAATGGAGAACAAGTTGTCTATGAAGAATTATAGTTAGGTGTTGCAATATGGAAACTTGATATCATGATATGAAATTATGTGGTGGTATCAAAGATTAAGGCACATTAAGTAGTGTCTGATGACTATATCTTCGAATCAAATAGTAGAATCAATATCACATTGTTTAGAAGAGTTAGAATTTTGTGAAGATTGCTTGTATGTAATGCTTAAAAGGGCGAAAGTTAACTCTATAGCTACCAAATCAAATGTAATACTAGATTTAATTCACAATAATTTACTTGGAGAAACATTAAAATATTACTTGTATGTATTACATATGATTTGTTCGCAATAATTTAATTCACATTAAAATATTGCATATGTATCATTTGGAGATCAAAGTATTACATATGGTTTGTTGATGATTTCTAAGATGTATATGAGTTTATTTTTATTTAAAGAAAATTAAAATATTAGAAAAGTTCAATTAATTCAAAATATTGGTAAAGAACTAATTCAACAAGAAGTATTTAAATATTTTCATACAAATAATGTTAGAGTATTTGTAGGTTAATTAATTTTGTGTTGAGCAAGGCTTTGTAGAACATAATAAAAATGATATCACAGTATAAAACAAAATAATTGAAAGATTGAATAGAATATTAATAGAGGCGATGTTTAATGGGGAGTTGGATAAATTTGGAGTTGAAATTTTAGGCTAAAGCAATTGTTATAACATGCTTCATAAAAAACTGCTCACATTGATAGTGAATGATCAGATATTATTGATATGTTGTGTAGAATAAAGTCAAATATAAATCACCATTGGATCTTTGAGTGTGATGAATGCTTTTATGTGCAAAAAGAAAATAAGAATAAATTGAATTACAAATTAGAGAAGTACAAGTTCATTGGCTTTAAGGAAGATCGCAAAAATTATAAATTTGGAACCTTGAAATAAAAAGTTATTTTTAGTAAAGATGTCATTATGATGTTTAGGGAATGTAAGAGTGGGGAAGTATTATCTAGTCATGATGTGGGTGATTTTAATGAAGAAAGTGATTCTCGACATTACAAAACATGTCACATCTTACAATTGTGACATCACAAAATGTGCTGTGATTACATTTTATTAGTGCACATTATGCTCTAGATGAAACAACAATGCAGATCATTGTTATTTGAGGTGTAAGATGTATTGAAGCATAAAAATTATTTGGAGTATGAGATGCAATGAACAATTAACATATGAGTTTCTTTTGAGGTGTGTTATATCTAATATATATAAAAGTTGTATATTTAATTAAATATTATTTATAATTTTTATATATTGATAAAATAAAATTATGTAATATATGAAACTTAAAAATAAAATACCATTAGTATTTCTCAACAAGTATTTAAAATGTTAAAATAAAATAATAACAATTTAATATATATATATATATGTATATGCATGGATATGCATGAATATATATATGTATATATGTATATATATATATATATATGGACATATGCATGGACACATATATATTTATACATATGGACATATGTATACACACATACATATGTATGTTTATATGTATATACGCATACATATGTATTGATACATATATTCATATGTATACATATGGACATATGTATGCATACGTACATATGTATACACACGTACATATGTATGCATATATGTATATACGCATACATATGTATTGATACATATATTCATATGTATACATATATACATATATATATGTATGTGCCTACATATTTATATATGAATAGGTGCCTACATATTTATATATATTTATACATATATATGTATACATATATACATATATGCATATTTATGTGTATGTATACATATAAATATATACATGTATATGTACACACACACAAGAATGAGCTTGGGTAGTTGGTTCTATGGATGAGCTTGGACATCTTGTTCATGTATATATATATATATATATAAACTTACACACACACACATATATTTATGTATACATATATGTATATGTATAGGTACATGTGCCTACATATATATATATATATATGTATATGCATATATATAAGTATTTTTATATATATTTACATATATATACATATACATACATATTTTTTTATATGTTTACATATATATACATATACATATGTAGGCATGTTTACATATATATGTATAGGTGCGTGCCTATATATACATATTTGTAGGCATGTGTACTTGTGAGTGTATATATATATATGTATTTGTATATGTATACACATGAATGAGTTTGGGCAGCTCGTTCCATGTGAGAGCTTGGAGTGAATCTCATTTCATCATAAGTGAGGTGAGTTATGATGATTTTTTGTTTCTTCCCATGCTTTTCAAAAATCATCGCATCCCAATTGTGGCCAAGGTACTTTTGCTTAGGTGTCGTGGTGCTTGGGCTTTAGGAGCGCTTGAGGTGTGTCTTTGATAATTATGATGTAGACACAGTTTGGGATTTCTATTGTGGAAAAAGTAGGCAAGAGAGCACATGCATTAAGAAGGTATACATGGATTAGAAATCCACTTGTAAGGTATATTGATAATGCATATTATGCTCTAGCAGCTCTACATATCACATGAGATAACCCTAATACTTTGAGTGAGGCAAGAGCTTTTGGGGAGTCAAAGTATTGAGAGTATGTAATGAAAGAGGAGCTGCAGGCATTGAAAAAGAATAACATTTGGAGCATTATGAAGTTTTGCATGAATCAAATGACAATAATATGCAAGTGAGTATTTATTTTGAAAAATGAAAGCTGATCGAAAGATAAAAATATACAAGGCAAGATTAGTTGCTAAAGGTTACTCTCAGGTTGAAAGTATTGTTTATGATGAAATCTTTATACCAATAGAAAAGATCATCTTCAACTAGATGGTATTAACTAGAGGTTGAGCAAATGAATGTGAAGATAACTTTTATTTATGAAGAATTGAAGAAAGAAATCTATATTAAGTAGTTGATTAATTTTGAGATGAAATACAAGGAAAATTTGGTATGCAAGCTAGAAAAATCACTAGATGGATATATCTATTTTTTGTGAATGTGATATCAAATATTTGATTTGTATATTTTGTAGTTGTCAATTAAGTAAATATGAGACTAACCCAGAGGTGTCAAATGGGTCAGCTTTGCCCAACTCATTTTTAAGTGGCCCAATTGGGTCACCGTGTCATGCAATGCATGACATGGCTTCAGTAGAGCCGGCTCGGCATGCCTTGCTGGCTTGGTTTGTAATTTTTTTGGGCTGGGTCATGCTTGGACTTGCCGGATCAGGCCTGGACTTATGGTTTCAGGCCAGGTATGGGCCGGGTTACCTAATCACGATCTGAGCCGTGCTGGAAAAAAAATAATGTTGGCATGTTCAAATAAATGGGGAAAAAATAATGGTTACATGTTCAAATAAATGGGGAAAAAATAATGTTTACATGTTCAAATAAATGGGGAAAAAATAATGTTTTGTCTTAGGTAGTAGAAGTATGTTTAATAGATATTTTAGAAATATAATATATCTATTTACAAGCCAATGAGAATTTTTATGGTGATTGGAATGATGCTAATGATAGAGTAGTGCTCTGCTACTCAGCAAGAATAAGATGAGATAAATTTTATTTTGTATGCTAGTATTGTTGGAAGTTTGATATATGTTATGATATATACGAGATTCGATATTTTACATATTATGGGAGTACTTGCTAGGATTAACTCATACATAGTCATTAAATGAGCCGTGTTGTGTAGGCATGACTTAAAAAATGGAGTCCAACATCATCTGTTGGCATGCCTTTTGGTTGGGTCATGTCAGGTTATGCCTAGTTGTGCCAAGCTGGATTAGGCCTAGCCAGGTTGACCTAATTCGTTTCATATTAGCTTGGGTCAAGCTAAAATGTTTTGCTAGTCGAGCCAAAATTGGCCTATACTTGTCGTCGTGCTTATTAACAAATCAATTAAATTTAAAATGTAAAATAAATTTAATTTACTGATCAAATAAATTTCAAATCTAAATAGATTTAAATTCAAATTTTTTATAGATTTCTATGAATTTTTATATTTTGATTTTTTTTATAGATTTTTTTTAAATTTTCTTTTTTTGAAACCCTAAATGTGCATCTTTGGAGTATTTCTGCCTTTTATATTCTGAGACCTTGATCACATTTTTAGTGTTATTTTTTGAGTATTTCTGTCTTTTTAGTATTTTATTTGCGCATGAAATATTTATTTTTGCTTTCGAGAATATATTTTTTATGCGTATCTTGTGATATATCACATGATCGCGGGGGGAAGTGGGAATGAGACCGATGAGTGGCGAGAGTTGGATCCTGACCTACACGGCCTTAAGAGAGGGCCTAATGAGCCTAGGAACTGTAGTATGGGCAGTCAAACCCTAATATTGCACGAGACATTTACTTTCGCTGCCCTGCAAGGGGATGGTGTAACTAATAGGGGTTCTTTGGATTATCATGACTTAACTCAATATCATAACATACAACTTGGATGGGCCAATTTTAGCTCCATGATGTTGTTTACTTGTATTTATATTTTAAATTTAATTGATTAGTAAATTAGTAATTAAGATATGATTCATAATCATCGAGAAGAGAGTCAACACTATTTTACAATGCTTTATAATATTAAGTGTGAAAATTTGAGTGTTGTAATGCGACATACACTAGATTAGCCCTTATTGCAATTTATTGTGTGTGCTATTTCTTTTACTATTCCTCTCTTTTATGTGAATCTGTTTGTTTTATGTGAATTTATTGAGAGTGTTGTCATTGTTCTCTTTTTTGTAGCTTATATTTAATTCTGACTTCATCACATTTGATATTAGTGCTATCATTTGGTATCAAAGGGAACATTATCATTATTGGCTTTTGATATTTGGTATCAGAGCCTTGGTTTTTCAAGTGCTGATTTATCATCCATTCTCTAGATTTGATATTATAGGGAAGTTATCTTGAAAAGTTGTCTGTAAGATTTTTTGGGAAGGTTCTATAAATGACCTAATAAATGAGATTGAAAATAAAGAAAATTTCAAGTAATAATTTTAAACTATGGAAGCTAAAGATAAAAGACTTGTTGGTAAGTAGTAAAGAAGAATCAAAGTCAATTATCATTGTTGAATGTAAGAAGTTAGACTGAAGATCTATAAGTTTGATTTGACCGTGCTTAGATGATTCTGTACTTGTGAATGTCATTGGAGAGGAAATGAAAAAATGATTGTGGTTGATGTTAAAGGACATTAATTTGAGCTAATTATTAGCCAACTGAATATTTTAGAGGAAAAAGTTGCTTAATCTATGTTTGAAGAATGTAATATTTTTTTCTAGTTTTCTACACTAGTTTAACATACTGATCAATTAATTTGTATCTGTAGGTTGTGATATCAGTAATGATATGCTAGTGATGATGTTTTATGATGTCGGATTTATATGATAATTTAGTAGTCAGCATTGATAATGGTTTGATAAAACTAACATACAAGAGTGTAATTATAGTTCTTTTATTTGAGTATATGAGGAGATATAATATGAGAATATCTTTGAGTGAAGTGTTGTTTGTGAAATGTAGAATTGATGATGATAATTTCTTTCAATCAAGCTACGACACTTTAGAATAGTTAGTCGAGGAAATATTTTCAAAGCTAGAAATGGTAAAAGTGGGTTAATGAAGAAGGTGGAGTCTTGGGGAGACGTTTACTTTATAGTTATGTGTATTGCTCATACACATGAGGACATGATTTATTGATTCTGAAGTCTCATGTCATATGAATTTACATTGAGAATGATTTTGTAAGTATGAAAATCATGATAGTAGAAGGGTGTATATGGGCCATGATTTTACTGTTAAAATTGAAAGTCGTTGGAAAGTAAAGACGAGAATGCATGTGACTGTGAAGAACCTGAAATGTGTAATGCTTGTTTCATGTCTTAGTAGAAACTTTATCTCAATTGGGGTGATGATAACTACTAACTTGATTTTTACTTGTGATGATAAGTAATATAAAGTAATTCATGGAGCAAGTGATTACCATCAATCCTAGTTTTGATAGTGGTTCGTTTGTTTTAGAAAAGGACATCACTCAAAAGAAGTGAATTAATGAAGAAGGTGGAATCTTGGGGAGACATTTGCTTTGTAGTTACATGTATCGCTCATACTCATGAGGACTCACAATTCATTGATATTGGAGTCTCATATCACATGACTCTATATTGAGAAAGATTTTGAGTATGAAAATTATGATAGTAGAAGGGTGTATATGGGCCACAATTTTATTGTTAAATGTGTAAGTCATTGGAAAGTGAATGAGAATGCATGATGTGATTGGGAAGAAGTTGAAAGGTGTAATGCATGTTCTATATCTCAGTAGAAATCTTATCTCAATTGGAGTGATGACAACTACTAGCTTGATTTTTATTTGAGGAGTGGTGGTTAGATTCCCGTGTAAGCTGATGACTACCATCAATCCTAGTTTTGATAGTGGCTCTCAGAAGAAGAAATTTTTTAGCAAGCCTTTGATATCACTAGAGAATAAAGTCAAAGACCATTGGAGGTCACTACATGATCAAATGACATTACAACTCGAATAACTAGAGTTGTGATTGTTTTTTGAAGGGACACAACATGTGAGAAAGCTTTGGTGAAAGATACAACAATATTTTGGTATTTGAGACTTGAAAACATTAGTGAGAAATATTTTGTGATTGTACCCTTAAACATATTGGAAGGAGTCGCAAATTACTTACATTCTAAGGAATACATTGGTTGTCGTGAGTCTCCTCAAGGTCACAACATGATGAAATGTTCTCACCACTTTACATCACAACTTAACCCATTGTCGTGATGTAAAATATAGTTGTTGTGATGCTTTTCAAAGTTGCAATATGATGAAATTTTGTCACGACTCAACTCGACGTCATGACATTTAACCTAGATGTCGTGGCTCATCCTAAAGAAGTGACATGAAGATGAGTCGTTATGACTCAACTTAATATTATGATATGAAACTTAATTGTTGACTCTCCTCAAAGTTGCAATATAATGAAATATTATCACGGCTTAACTCAATATTATGACATACAACTTTGATGTCGTGACTCTTTTTAAAGGGGTGACATGAAGATAAGTTATCATAATGTAACTCAATGTTATGACATAAAACTTGGATATTTAATTTTTCTCAAAGTTGCAACAAGATCTAAGATTATTACTACTCAACTCAACATATTGACATACAACATGGATGTCACGATACTTTTCAAAGGATTGACACGAATACAACATCTTGATGTGAAATTTGGTGGTGCGACTCTTCTCAAAGGGGCGACTCAAAAAAATATTATCATGGCTCAATTAAATGTTGTGATATGAAATCTTAAAGTGTGACTTCCATCAAAGGCATTACATGAAGAAGCTAGGTAGCAACATTGAATCATGACATCATGACTTGGACAATGTTGTAATAATAAATAATGAAGTCGCAACTTAGAATCTTGAAGATTAAATGAACAGTGTCAATTTAATTCTATTAATGCATGATGAGTTTGATGAATAAGCTAAGGAATTCACACCTATACTAAGGAAGTCTATATGGGTCAAAAAATTATTGACGAAGTATGTAGACAGTGTGTATTATGCACTTGATGATAATAGAGTACAAGTAGTAATTTAATGAGGTCATAATTTATGAGGAATCAAAATATTGAGAGCAAGTCATTGAAAAAAAATATAATCTCTTGATGATAATGCACTTGGAAACTTGTGGAATTATCCAAAGTTTAAAGAGCAGTAGAGTACAATTAAGTATTTAAGCTGAAGATTAATGTTGGTGGTAATTCTAAGAAGTGCAAGGCCCGATTGATGATCAAAAGTTACTCTTAGATAAGAGAATAAATTATGAAGTTTTCTCCTTGGTGGTCAAGATGATAATTATTTGGATAGTTCTAATCGGAATAACTTGGTATGATTTGTAGGTGGAGTAGTTGAATTTGAAAATAATTTTTCTTCATGGTTACCTGAAAGAATAGATTTTCTTATGACAACCGAAAGGAGTAATAGAAGAAACAAACCACATGTACTACTTTACCACGAGAGATATTTGATAGGTTTAAAATACAAATCACATGCACAAGAAAGAAGTAAGGGAGGAAAACAAACCCAAGTGGCATGTAAAAGTTATACACACAAGTGTTTATAGTTTGTCTTGGTTTTTCTTGTGTGTTGGGAGCTGCATTGTTTGCATAATTTTGGAAGGTCAGGATGGTCTTGTAAAGGGAGACATGAATGCAATGATGAATGAGCTTTGAAATTGAGGCAAGTTATGTTGGTGATCTTGAATTTATTTTTTTGTTTTGTGGAAATTTCTAGTTCTATCAAAGTATCATATCACATCGCTTATGGGATCATGTAACATTGAAGGACATGGCTTTCTAGGTAGAAGGAATGGATGCTTGGATGGGGAATGCAATTGTGACTCTGCCAAGAATTGGATGAACTGCATTCCATAGTTCATCAAATGAATACAATGGAAGTAATGGAGGGAATGAGTTCACTCGATTGAAAGGAGAGGAAAACCAAAATGTAGTAGAAGACCAATACAAAGTTGCCTACTCTTAATGAATCGAGGGTGTTAGGTGCAGGGTACAGTACAAACTCATTCCTCATCCTTGGTTCACGAGTCTCTTTAGTCGGGTTATCACACCATGCTGGGCATGACCTAAATGGAAGTCATGCTGTGCTTGACATGTTATCATCGACATGATTTTGGGTAGACTCGTGCCTACCGTGTTGTGTCGTCTCATATCATCTTGGATCATGTTAGTTTTGTGGCTAGCACTACCACATGTATTGTCCACCGCCATTACCACCATCACCATCGTCACCACCACCACCACAAATTAATGATCAGTTATTATAGAAACATAAAAATAAAATTATAAAATAAAAAAACAAAGAAAAAACTAATTATATGTACCACACACATTAGACAATGCTAAAGAAATATAATATAAGAATAAAAATGTATAAACATAAATGACTGTTATACTGTAAGTGCAAAAAAAAAATATAAGTTTTATTTCAAACCAAGATTTAAGAGAGATATTAAATAAAAATGATCAAAAATAATTAACAATAATAGCAAGAAAAAAATAATCATAAATCATAATCATAATATCAACATCAAATCATATTGTATTGAAATAACAATCATAAAATAATTATATTAGTAAACAATAATAAATCTTAATGCCAATCAGTTTCTGAATGCAAATCATCATCATGTAAGTATCTTATGGTATTGCTAGTGGCGACTTTAATATTTTAAGTTTCATGAGTTATCATCTGTTAGCAATTTTTGTGCTTTATTTTAAATGCTCAACTTCAAATTTTGTTAGTCCTTCATGCATGAAATATCTCAAAAATATTTGGTCACAATCTTGATTTTTTAATTGAAATGATATTACTTGTAACAGAAAAAATAGACTCTGATGTTATGCTAGATATTTTAGGAGTCAGTATATCTCGTGTCATCTTAGATAATATGAGATATGTAGATTTTTATTATAATAAAATATTACGGTTCGTATTATTATTATGTGATTGGATTAAATAGTAATTAGTATAAGTACCGAGATAATTTATTCTTATTTGATGGATTATCTCATCATTTCTCCCTTGCTAATTAAATGGAGAAGTCATTGTTTCTGAATATGATAATATTATGCGTATTTGGAGTTTGACTATACTTATTATTATACATAGTATTGTAATATATAAATAAGTCGGTTAATTTTTTGTGAATGAACTCTTCAGTTTAGTGGTCCTAGTTCATCCTTGTTGATATGTATGACAAAATATTCTTAATCTCTTTTATTTTAATACTATGATTTATATAAATAGTTAGACAATAAAAAAATAAAATAATAGATTAGTACTTTAAATATTTAGTTTTCATGTCAATGGATATAATAATAAATATAGGGAAACCTATAAATTTGTTTGATATGCTATAAATGTTATATATGCACTTGAGTATAAAACAAGCAGTGAGAGTGTACACAAGTGAATATATATTTATCATGTTATAACAATTGATATTATTTATGATTGATCCTTGAAAAAGATTCAAAATTATGATGTCTTCATATACCTTGGTATGCAAAGATCTATAACAAGGTGAAAATTATTGAGTGGAATGTTTCCGAGAAGTATCACCCAAAAGTTGCATGGAATAAAGTATGCACTCCTACTTCTCATGGGGTCTTAGTCTTTTATATTTATCTATGTGGAATTAATCTTTCTTTTTTAAAATATTATGGCGAATAAATAAAAAGAAGACTCTTTTTTGATAAAATGAATTTATCTTTTTTATTACAATTCAGGTAATATTTGGAATTATAAGATATCAAAGGATGATACTCATTTCTGAAAGTCTTTGATATCGGTAAAAGTAGCTGAAGGCCCCGAACTAGCAGAAAGTTTATTAGATAAATGAGGTGAAAATGGTACAATCGTAACAGAATCATATAACTTTCTTGCTGCCACTCAAATTAATAAGCTTGCATAGACCAAAACAATATGAGTGCCAAACCACATTCCCATGCATGCAATCTTATTATTGATAGCAAAATGGAGAAAAGTCAGGACAATAAACTGACTTTTTTCAACTCCGAAGAACTTCAAATGTAAATTCTGTAGTTGTACAGAATCTTTTTATCACACAGCCTTCAAATGTTTGTATTTCAAAGAAATATGAGAAAACATCAAAAATTAGACAGATTTAATTGGATACACACAGAATTTCTCCAGCACCTTCAAGCTACTTCAGAAGGAATACACATCCAATACCACCAAAAATATAATAATAGTGTTTTTGCAGCAACTATATACTATATTCGATTGGAAAGGAATAAAAGATGGCACGAGAGCAAAACCCAAGATATGGACAATCCTAAGAAAGATTAAAATAGAAATTTTTATTATTTTTAGAAATGAAGTATTAGCTTAAAGCTACAATAGATGTACAAATTTTGATAATATTTTTATTGTTATGTATCACAAAAAAAAAATACCGAGGGGAATATCAGAAATGATTAACCATACCATTGAGATTCTTTGCTTGGCATGGATACCAAATGATGAAATCGCTTAACATCCTTAACTCTGATACTAATTGTAAGGATATAAGCTTAACCTCAATCAGCATGCAATATCAAATGTTAGGAATCGAATCACGATCAATGCACTTTGTTGTTTGGTTATGATACTAAATCTCAAGTCACATACCTCTTTGGAAGCTAGGTATCATGGTATGCTTGATATCGAGTGTATCTTGATAATAACTATAGGGATTTGCGTGTTCAAGAGATGGATATCTAGGATTTCGGGAATGTGAGGATGAAGAACTCTCACAGAAGAAAGCAAATGCACACATACGTAAGAACATAGAAAGAGAAAATAGAATACACAATTGTAAAAGAAAAATATTCACTATGTTCTTTTCTCTATTATATTCATAAAATAATCAAATAGAAAATACCTATTTTCTTTAAACATAAGATCTAAGTCGCAACATTAAATTTCATATAACAAATTTATTTATGCCGTCCCACCAAAAGATATAGTAATGATGTGAATTCTTAATTCGACCAATCACAATAATATAAGATATATTGTGACTACGGATATGTTGCGTTGCCACATAACATCGAACTTTATTAATGTTTTGACACCAAAAAATATGGTTGTGATAACAAGACACTTGTTACAATTTTATTTGAGATGTGGTTTCTCAATACATGCTATGACTCTAAAGGATATGTTATAACTTTGTTTAAGTTGCAATACTAAAGAACAAAGTTATAATTTCATTCAGGTTGTGATTTTATAATTTATGACACTATCAAATATGTAATTTTGAAATCACAAAAAAAAGTTGTGATTCTATGTAGGTCTTGATTCTAAAGTTTAGGTTATGACTTTTTATCTTAGGTATAGTTTCAAAAGTATGAGTCAAAAAATAAGCTGCGACAACTAAAATTTTTCTTCATTCATTGTCTTTGAATTTTTTTCTTGTCCGAGACCAATTTTATGAGGTTTCCAATTATTATTCTTTTCTAATAGTTGCAGTTTGTCTTCATTTGAATGCTTTTATTGTTTTAAAATTTTAGACACCTATTATTTTTGAATTTCACAATACTCCTAAATATTGTATTCTCTTTATTAAAATATTTTTACTATGTAGACTATTTAGTGGTTTTTGTCTTCATCATAGTGCTTGACTTATCTTTTGTATCATGAAGACTATGGTATATCTTACATGAGGATTTGTAACCCATATAAATCTCCTCAATGCAGGAGTTGTCTCGACTACTTTTTCATTAACCGAGTCTGTAGTCTCTGTTTATTTCATTTATTCATTAGGAGAGCTTGTGCTACCAATTGAAAAGAGTCAAGATTCCATTTGTGATATCACGACATAAAGATATTGTTACTTATTTTTTTCATATTGCGACTCAATTTCTTTAGTTTCCATGTTATGATTTTAAATTTCCATGTCACAAAATTTTGGGAATTTTTTTTTTGTACTTTTTGAATTCTTCATCTTTGTTATAGATAATGTACATGTTTCTAGATTCTAAAGCTTGGTATCTTTGATGTGTTCCTTGTAGCTAATAAACTTGTACTTTACTGACTTGAAGTTTAATTTATTTCTCTTTTTCTTTGGTATGTGAGTGCATCCATCACACCCAAAAATTTAAAGATGAATTATCCTCTGCTTCTTTTCATGTGACACCTCAAAGGGTGTTTGATCCTTTATTGCTAAAGTGAGATTATAATATTTTAAGGTAGCATGCTGTGGTGACTGGTTCAATCCAAAATTTTGGCCTCAAGCTTGCTAAGCTCCTCATATACCTTGCTTTTTTTATCGAAGTTTTGTTCAACTTTTTAGCTCTTTAATTATATTGTGGTGTACTCCTGATTATGTTTTGCCTGGAAACTGAAAAATATTATGTGTTATTATTTGTTTGCAGAACTTTTTTATTCTTGTTGAATTGATCCTTTACAAGTATTTTGAACTTGAATTTTATTAACATTTTAATTTTTTTTGAATGACAAAAACTCTTGTATATATAGAGCCATTATCAATAAAAAATATATAGTACCTTGATCTACCAAGTAATGCATCTTGTATTTTTTTGAATAGGCCGTTGTGTATCAAATCTAATACTTCCTCAAATTTGTTGGTTGTAGACTTGAACTTTTTTCATTTTTATTTTTTGTACAATCAATTCTTTAAAAAGTTTAACTTTTTTAATAATCTGGTATATCTTCCACCATCTTTTTTGAGGATACAACCATGATATTTTTTTCATCGATGTGCTCAAGTCTCCTATGCTATAACATGATTTTTTGTAATGACACAATATTTTCATATTGTAACTTCAAAGTTTTTATGTCATGACTCTACATGTCATGATTCTAAGTTTTTTTTGTGATAATTTTTAAATTTTGTCACTACATATTGTTTTCATGTTGTGGTTTCAGACTCTGTTATGATACCTTGTTTCCATATCGTAATTTTGATGTTGTAGTGACTTTGTTTTCTATGGACAACTTGCTCCCCAAGATTTTCATCTTCTTATAACTTTGTCACGACACCTTTCTATATCATGATTTTTAGACCCTATCATGACAAATTTGTTTCATGTCGTGACTTTGTTGTAGTAATTTCTCTCCATAGATAGCTTCCTCTCAATACTTTTTTTTTTCTCAGAATATTATCGTAATACTTTGTTTTCATGTCATGACTCCATACCTTTTCATGACATATTGGTGACATGTCATGATTTTGTTAGTGTAGTGATTTTTTCTCTTCATGTATAGTTTCTTCTATGTCTTCATTCTTCTAAAGAACAAGACCAATTGCCTGAGTCTTGATGGTACTTTCTAGTAACTTGTACAAGATATCACATATTATCTCTTGTGCAATCAAAATTGTTCCTTGTCATTTCGTAAGATTTGTTGTTACAACAAAATCTTATCACATCATTTGTGATCGTATTTATAATCATTAGATTTCTGCTCAAATCTAGAATACACATCATTTTGCAAAAGTAATTTAACAGACTTGTCATTTTTATTTATTTTCACATTCTTATGATTAATTATTTTTATTGTTGATCTATTTTACATAATCACATCTCCATTATCATATAATTCATATTGGCCAGATTAGTTCTGATGAGGAGTCACGTGATAAGAATGCTTTGTATCAATATGCCAGGTGTCCTTATCAATATGAGTAATACAAACATGTACAAAATATAGCTCCCAAATGGATAATTGGTTGTCTGCCATGTTAATTTTTGTTTGAGTTAGCTTATTTTAGTAGTCCTTATTGAAACGTTCAACTTTACTATAATTTTAACATTTTTTTTTGTTCAGCCATAATTTTTATTTTCTCTTGTTTCATTTGAGTTTATACTCTCTTCATTCCTCTTTTTAGTGTTTCCTTTCATAAATACATTATTTTTTTGAGTATTTTCTTATTTTTTATCTTCTCATATTCTTTGATAGTAGAGTTTAAATAACTATCTCATAGGATAATCCTAATTTATTATTATCAATAGTAATAATTAAGTTATTTCATGAATTTGATATTGAACAAAGGAGTAATGATTTTGTCATCATCACTGATCTCTTAACCGATGTGAGTTGACTGATCAATGTATAAATATTATGTAGATGAAGAAAACAAATTACTCGCCTCTATATATAATCTGTATCACTACTTTCTAAAGGAAAAACTTGTGATTAAGGACTTGCTTTGGTAGAGTACCTCATATTTCTTCTATAAATCAGTTGTCATTCTTTTATCAAAAATATTTCTCAAGTTCTTATTTTTCAACCACAATCAAATAAAAGCTCATCATGCTATTCAATCCAACTTATGATAGTTTACAATATGTGTTGATATACTCTCTAGTTTTTGATCAGTTATAATAGGCTTTGGATCTTCTATAGCAGAGTAATCTATGTCAACCAGCATATTTTGCATTTTTAATTTTCTTAGTTCATAATCTTTCTCTAAAAACTTCTCAATCATATTTGTATTTATAATTCTCAATTTCACACTTAAATCAATTTTGATAATCTTGACCTATGATACCAAATATTGAGAATCTATGCTTAATACAAATACCAAATGATAGAATCCTATGATCTTCTTAGCGTTGAAATCAACTCTAAGGAAATAGTCTAGACTTCAACTAACTTTTAATATTGTATGTGGAGAAGACAATCACAATCAATGCACTTTGTGATTGAGTTTTGATGCCAAATCTCAAGTCATGGGCCTCCTCGTATACTAGTTATCAGGTCATGCTTAATATCTAGTGTATCTTAATATCAACTCCAAGGACTCGGGTGTTCAAGAGGTGAATATTTAGGATTTTGTGAAGGTGGGGATGAACACTCACAAAAGAAATCATGCAAACATGCAAACTTAAGAACAAGTAGAAAGATAAGAGAGAGCATACAATTACAAGAGGAAAATTCACTTTAATTTTTATTTTCTTGAGATTACATTCTTCTTTTTTTATTACAATGATAAAATATTTTAATAAAAAATAATAATTTTTTTTAAATATAAAATCTATGTTGTGACTTCAAATCTTATGTTGTGATTTCATTCATGTTGTTATATTAAAAATTATGGTTGACTTAATTTTTAAGGTGGTTAGTTATAATGATACAAAATAGATTATAATTATAATGAAGTTGTGATACCACTTAAAAAAAATCATAATTTTATTAATGTTGAAGTTCCAAAGAATATAGTTGTGATACTAAGATACATGCTACAACTTTAGTTGAGTTGTGATTTATATAATATATGTTATGACTTTAAAACACATTATAATTTTATTTAAATTGTGATATTAAAGAATATGGTTGCGTCTTAATTTAGTTTGTGTATTCACAATTCTAATTGCAATATTGAATATAGTCTTTTAGTTGCAATAATAAAAAATATTGTGATTTCATTCAAGTCATGTCTTTAATGTTTATGTTACAACTTGAAACCTGAGTTGCAGTTTTAGAAATATGAATCAATTCTAATATATTCTAATTGTGCATGTAATATCTAATTTGACCATAATGAGATATTTAATATTTTCTATAATTTTTTATTTAAATAATATCATCAATTGAAACTAGTACGTAGATCAATAGGAGTATCTGCCGGATCACAACTCAAAAAAAAAGTCTTTATAATTGTATTGAGTGCATGTCTCTTTTATGATTATATGATAATACTCGTATAATAAGTTAATTCTATCAAGAAAGTAACAAAGTATCTCATGGTCTTTCATTTAGGATTGTGTTCGAATGTATTCTTTGAATTGAGTGATTACTAAATTATCATTTTTTGATATTAAATATTATTGGGTAAATAATCAACAAAACCATATTGTTATCAGGGCTCCTAGAAAAATCTAAAAATTCATAACACAAAAACACATGTATAATTCAACTAAGATGAATGTTTATGAAAATCTCACTAGCAAGGTTTTTGATTGACTACTCAATGCTATATAATACATTTCATATTCTATAAATTATAATTGATTGGGTTGCTTAAAACTCATGGAGATGTTCTGTGTGAACCTCCTTTTTATTATCACCGAGAAAATTGTGTGAAGAAGTGGTCAAGATAACATTCATACATATTATTATTTTTTTAAAGGATATGATACTAGTTTCTAAGTCACATTAAAGTGAATGATGTGTCTCTTCTATCATGATCATGTATAAATGATATAATGTTCAATTAGAAGACTTCGAGTATTTAAATATTGGCAAGATAAATAATAAAAAAATAAAGAGAGAATAAAATGGGAGTGATAAAAATTATAAAATAATCTCGAGTATAATCTTTGTCTCTTTTGGGGAATGATCAGAAGAGCAGTATCAAAAGGGTTGACTACAAGATAATTTGGTTTTTTTAATAGTTTTGTTTTTGGTCTAAGTAGGATGAGTATGTCTCTTTTTTCTAGTATAAATTTTAATTCATGAGTGATTAGTTTTTCTAGTTATTTACTTAATGAGTTTGTACTAGTGATGTTTCTTGAACTATCATGTCATCTTGGGCTTTAAAGAGATCTCTCTGTTTGGGAAACTTCATTCTCTGTCATGTTTGAAAAACTCAAACCGAATCACTTTGTTGGATCGATCTAGTCATCAACTAGTTCCTTGACTAGTCTGATTCTTTCAATTGGGCCAACATCTCATTGAACTTGCATAACTGGTAGTTAGATAGTTGGATCGGCAAAATTTGCTAGTTTTTAAGGAACCAATCAACCATCACTAAAAATACTTTTAGTGATGGCCAATGAAATTCAAGCCCTTGAACTACTTTAATAATTGCAATCTAAGATACTTATTTTTTTCATTTTACTTGCATATTAAGTTTTTAAATTATATTCATATTAAAATAATATTTTAATAATTAATCATAATGTTTTATTTTATATTATTGAATATATTAAATTAAATATATTTAATATCAATTATACTAATAAAATAATTGTGTATATTTTATTTATTTTATAATTTTTTAAGTTTTTCTAAATATTTTCATGAATTGTGAATAATTTTTATATTTTTGTGGATATTTTATTAATATTAATGTACTATATATTTGTATTTATTGATATTTATATTTATATATATGTTAATTTTTTTTAATTATCTACAATTTTTAAATATATAAAATATATTTTTGTCATTGATTTGTTAGTGTTTTGATAGTAGTTTGACTGTCGACGTGACTAGTGAATCATGAATTTTAATTTTTTAAGTTTAGTCATTATTTTAGTTTTCTTAATAATTACTCTATATATAATCAATATTATTTGAATTTATTGATAGATATGAGAATTTTGTTAGAGCAACATCATATTGAATATCAATATGCTCAAATATAGTTAATATGTGATTCTTTATGTGGTCCATGTATAATACTCGGAGTCACACTATTCATAGGCATGTTAACAAATTAATCATAGTCAAAAAAAATATTCATACTCCATCAAAATTTATCAGTCTTTGATAGAGGTGTCAAATGAGCCGGGTCTGGTATGACATGACTCAATTTTGGCCGGCTTGGCATGGCCAGCAAGCCCAAGTTTGGCCAAATTAATTCCAGGCCATGTCAAGTTATGCCAGTTCGGGCTTGGTTTTTCAATTTAGTGCCCTAGCCTAGCCCTTGCATAGCTATGTCTTAGGTGGCTAGGACTTTGAGTTCGAGTTCGAGACTGGCTCGCACAGTTGCACTCTACTCATTGTCATTGTTTCAAAATTTTGGATTAATTATTTTAATTTTTTTTATAAATTTTATATTATAAGTTAACATTTATGAGTTGTGAGTGTGACACTACATTATATTATTTATTCAGTTCAGATAAATCACAAAAATTATATAAAAAACATATTGATTATTCATTCAATCCAAAAATAAATAAAATAATACAAATACATAACTCATAAATTATAACATAAAATAAATATCATCAATCTCAATAATAATAATAATATTGCAGCAAATTCAATTGTCTCAATGGCTCAATCTCAATGTTAACTCGTATGAGTATGCAATTAATTATCACCGTTTAAGTGTCTGATGGTATTACTAGTGGTGAGATCAATCTCCTCAAATTCTCATGAGTCATTATCTGTTAGTAACTCATCCATTCTTATTCAGCATGATCTCGATCTTGGATGTCCAACCTTAAATCCTCCTAATTTTTCATGCATGCTAGTGACTCAATGATATTTAGTTGTGGTCTTGATTTTTTATCTGAAATCATATTAACTACATTAGAAAAATTAAACTCTGATGTTATGTTTGATATTTTTTGAAGTTAGTAGATCACTTGTCATCTTAGATAGTATGGTATATATGCACTCATATGCTTTTCACTAATGTAAAATATTAAGATTTTTAGTATTGATATACGATAGGATTGAATAGTAATCAGTATCTAAGTACCGAGATAGCTTATTTCTATTCGATGGTCTACCTTGTTATTTTTTCTTCTTTAATTGAATGAAGAAATTATTATCTCTGAATAAGGTATTCATAACCATACTTGGAACCTGGATACCACCACTTCTATATTTAATATCATAATATGTAAATGACTCAGTCAATTTCTTATAAATAAATCCTTCAGGTTGATATTCCTAGTTAATGCATGTGAATATGTATGTCAAAATATTCTCTACTTATTTTATTTTATTTCTAAGGTCCATGCAAGCAGCCATATAATAAAGAGATAAATTGTGGATCAGTATTTTAAGTATGTAGTTTTAATTTCTAGAGCCATGTCACTAAATGTCAGGTTGTCTCTAAATTTTCTAAATATGTTATTAATATTGTATATGTACTTGAGTGTCATGCAAGTTGTGTGAGTATAAACTGATGAATAAATATTTGTCAGTGTCGTCAAAAATATGTTCGTCACTCTTACTATTAATATAGTCAGATATTACGTATTTGTATTTAACACATGACTCTAACATCAAATATATATAATTTCAACGATGTCTCATAATTTGGAATTTTTTTTTCTTAGACCTGCAAACATTGTATACTACATTCTTGTTATCTGTCAGGATTTCAAAGTTATTTTAGTAAGTTACATATTTTTTCTAAAGCATAAAAAAGCTAACATGACACATACATCTAACATAAATAATCTTTCTTAATGGCACATCTTTAATGGTCATAATAATTGTATTGGTGGCTACTCTATTGTTGGATATGTTATTGAATGTGATACTATATATTTTATTTTGAATATTATATTCTTTAAAAATTTTAATAATATATTCATATATGATTGGGTTATCATGAAGATAAAAAATCTTTGAAAATCTTATCTTTTTATTTAGTATCTATTTAAAATCTATATAGTGGGCAGTGAGACATGTATTAGATGTATCGTCATGATTAGTCCAAATATTAAATATTATGGATATCATACTATTATATTTTCTAAATTTATTAGTTATTATTTATTTTTTTAATTTATAATATGTTAGTATGTTATTCCTAAATGTGGACTTAGGAATCTTATGATATGCAGGTTGTAAATAGGTATGTACGATATTGATAATTCTTGGATCATCCAAAAATTTAATTGAAAGATTTATTGTGGTAATTAGTTTAGCTATCTCTTTTTTTCCCAACTCATTGTGATATATGAATGAGGTTAACATAGAAGCTGAATTAGATCAAATTTTTAAGAATCTACTGCTTAATTGGGTTTGTGTAGGATTTAATGAATCATATTTTTTGGTGTATTGTTCGGCATATCTTTTAGATGTCTAGTCTTATATATATTTTTACATGTTAATATTTTTTTATAATATTTGCATTGTATCAATTTTTTATTGATATACCTAATATTTTTATTTTGTATAATATTAAATGAGTCAAAATTATAATTTTTTTTATTTTTTATTTTTTAGATTTTTGGATCGAGATCATATGAGAAAATAAGATTTCAATGGCCTCAAATCTTTTACAGGGTTTTCTATATTAATATTAAAATTATTTATATTTACATTAATGTTAATATTATTTTCTTCATTTAATTTATTATTTGTCATTTTAGTTTTTTATTGGTTTATTAATTATATTTTAAATTATATTCTTTAAATTAAACAATATTTGATATTAAAATATTAATAAAAATATATTTTAAAACTAAATAAAATTTTAAAAATATTACATGTTTGGTCATTTAAGGAATGTTGATTGTCAATGTTTTATATTCATAGTTCACACCCAAGTCCCGAGATTGAGAGATGATAGGAAAGTTGAAATGAGGGGGAGAGGGTGGGAGGGTGTGTGTGTGTGAGATGTGATTGAGAAATGAGTGAGAATAATATATAGATATTATAAAGATTTTTTTTTAAAAATATGTATTTTTTAATTTTTATTCTGAAAAATTATATATTTTTTATCTTTTTTCAATATTTTAATAATAATTTAATGTAGAATTTTGATGGCCATTGGATTTTTTGCCCTAGCCGTTAAGGGTGCATTTAACGGTTGGATGCATCTCAATTTGTTTTTTTTTTTATTTTGGACCGTTGGATTAGAGGTGTCAAACGGGCCGGCCCAGCACGGCACGGCCCGTTTTTTACGTGCCCAGCCGTGCTGCCGTGCCGTGCCGGGCACGGCACGGTTTTTTAAATTCGGGCACGGCACGGCCCGTGGGCACGGCAAGGCCGTGCCGTGCCGTGCCGGCCCGCTCGGGCATGGGCGCACGGCAAGGCAGGGCAGGCGGGGCGGGGCGGGTCGGGTCTGTTTGGACCCGACCCGCGGTCTTTTTACCGGGGGCGGGGCCCGGTTGGGTCACGAGTCACGACTCAGGCACGCGGGCCGGCGTGCCGTGCCAAGGCACGAGCCCGGCACGGCCCGGCACGGCCCGGCACGGCCCGGCACGGCCCGGCACGGCCCGGCACGGCCCGGCACGGCCCGGCACGGCCCGGCACGGCCCGGCACGGCCCGGCACGTGGTTTGTTCGGCCGGGCCCGGGCACGGGCTCGGGCACGTTTTTTTATCGTGCCGGGCCGGCCCAGGCACGGCTGAACCGTGCCTCGTGCCGGGACGGGCCGGCCCGGCCCGTTTGACACCTCTACGTTGGATTGGTGCGACCTCCATGTTCTAGAAGTTTCTGGAATTCGACAAGGCCAAGCCTTGAGGGCTTAGGAGGCAAGGTGAGGCTAGATCCCGATGGGTCATGGGAGCTTGTGCAGTCGGGGCTGGTCCAAATTGACCATGGCTGAAACGTGGCCCGAGTTCCCAAGCACGGTACCTGGTCGTGCTTCTTGCCTGACTGTCCGGCTCACTTGACACATTTAGTCTATGATGAAAAAACTAGTCAAAAAATAATATCAGTATTTAATAAACTCTATCAGTCTTTTGTAAAAATACTTGTATTTTTTATGGGTGTAAAATGGTTGGGCGGCCTGCGTCAGACTTGAAACTTGGCATGGTTTAGTTGAGCCTGGCCAAATATGGTATGCTACAGTGTTGTGCATGGGCTCGTGTCCGGCGCACCCTCGGCATGGGTTGTGCCATGTCGAGCCAAATGTTTTCGGCATGTGTTTAATGCCAGGTACGTGGGCACGGCATGACAGCCCATGCATCGAGTGATGCCTAACAGGGGGATGAAGCGCTGACGCCTGATAAGCAGTGCGATGGCGTGGCACCGAAACCCAACGAGCTGCTTTGCTACACGGTGCAGAAACCTTAGGGTTCTTAAAAATTGATTGACTTGACCCGACCCTGGCTGAATTGGACAGATTTTGGGCCGCGTGCTTGTTCCGGGCCTGCCCTCCAAGGAAGAGTGCTGTGCCTGGCATGGCACGCCAGCTCGTTTGGGCCTTAAAATAACCAGGCTAGCCCGGTCGGACATGATCCGTTTGACACCTTTAGTATTTTCTTTGAGTGCTTAAGTATATAACTAAAATATATTTCAAGATCCAGATGACAATTATTTATTATCAGAAATTATCTTTATGTTGAGATATTTTGGTATTTAATGTTTGATATATAATTCTCTGATCCATATAATATGGACTGAATTATTATGATATATTTTAAAGATTAGGATAAAATATTCTTAATTTTGTTAGTGATGAGTAATTTTGTTGAGAATCTATAAGTAAATGATTTAATATACTTAAACATCTAGAAAAAAAAACTTATTGTTGAAAAGAAAACACATAATCCATCATACTTTATCCAAAATATATCATTTGTAATAATTATTTGATTTTGCAAATACATATATATATATATAAATAAAAATAAAACTAGATTTAAATTGTTTAGAAATATCACTCACATAAACTTAACTAATAGTATAATCAAAAATATATATTTATATGAGAAAATAACAAAAATTCAAATTGAATATAATAATTAAAAATAAACGTGAGATGAAGTTGTAATAGAAGAGTCAAATAGGATGGCTCGAGCTAGCCCGACTTAGTTTTAGGTGGCCCAACTGGTGCCCGACATGACACGGTGCAGTAACTGTGCCGTGTTTGGTCCGGCACGGCTTCATCACTGCCTGCCCGACATGGCTCATCTGCCCAGATGTGATGAACTTGTGGTGGGTTGCCTGGACAGGCTAGTTCTGGCCAGTTTGGCTCTTGGCCGGGTTGGGGGTTGGGTTTTGCCATTTGGGCCAGGTTCAAGCTTAGTTCTGGCCATTTTAAAAATATAATAAAATTTAAATTTTAATTGTTTAATTTTTAATTACTTATAGTTTATAGTTAATTGTTAAATTAAAATAAATAAATAATTTTTTAATTTTTATTTTATTAAATTAAATAAAACATTTAAATTTAGTATAATAAAAAACTAAAATGTTAAATATAAGCGTCTGAATTAATATAATTAAAATATTAATTTAAACTAATGCAAATTAAAAATATTAAAGATTCAAGAATCAAGTCTCAAACTTAAAAGTAATATGACAAAAAAATAAACAAAGATAATGTAAATCTAAAATTGAAAAATAAAATGAAAAATATTGTCAACAAACAACATATGATCAATGATGATATAAAATAAGTTTCAAAGTCTTAATCCATCAATTATCATCAGTCATCAAATTGTCATTAATATCACATTGATTATCATTAACAATCAACTCTTTTATTGTTGCTACAGTCCCAACATGATCCTGGATGTCCAAACCTGAATCTTTTTAATTTTTTATGTATGCTAATATCTCGATAATATTTGGTTGTAATATGTAAATCTTATCCGAAATCATATTCATTGTAATAGAAAAAATAAATTTCGATGCTACATTTGACACTGAAGGATATCATGCCGTCAATCTGTATCTCCTTCAGTATCGTCAATAATAAGTTTGTCACTCTTATTATTGATGAAGTTGGATATCATGTGTTTATAGCTAATACATGATTCTAATATAAAGTCTGTTTAATTCCAACAATATCTTACATCTGATTGAAATTTCTTTTTCTTTAGACTCGTAGACAAATAAAGATTTCTAAACTCCTATTATCGGTGAGATGTATGAAGATATTTTAGTGAGTTACGTATATTTTCTAAAGCAGAAGCACTAGAGTTGTCAAATGGGTTGGGCTGGCCTGACCTAGTTTTAGGTGGCCCAACTGGGTCAGTGTGACTTGCCTGGATTGGGGCGGTTTCATTAGGATAGGCTTGGCACGGTCTGTTGGCCTATACGAGCTAGTTCTAGTTTGTATGGGCCAATTTTTAATTTTTAATATACTTTAATTTTTTTATTCAGATTTCAGAATAGTTAATGTTAATATATTTTTACTTTAAAAGTTTTTGTTATTGTTTTTAGCAATTAGTTAATATTAATTATTAATGTTAATTGTTTATTATAAATAAATAATTAGGTTTTAATTTATTTTTAAATTTTATATAATATAAAATTTATTTATTATAATAAACAACTAAAATTCTAAAACTTAATGTATATTATTGTAAGTGTGAATTAATAAAATATTAAAACTTAAATATGAATAAAAATTTAAAACTAATGCAAAATGAAAATTAACAAAAAATAAATATTCAAGTTTCAAGCATCAATTCAATCCACAAAGGCACAAATTCAAAATCTTAAAGTAATATTATAAATAAAAAATAAACAACCACAAATATAATATAAATGAGTAAATCAAAATATAATATCAGACATTAGTATCTTAATTCGTCAATCGTCAACGTTATCAATCGTAACATTATCCTCAATATCAATATTATACGGATCATAATGAGCAATCAATTCTTTCGTCTTTGCTGCAGTTCCAGCATGATCTTGGATGCCTAAGCTCAAATTCTCTTAATCCTTCAAGTAATATAAAGTCTCAACAATATCTGACACTAATCTCAATCTCTTATCCGAAATTACATTCACTACAATAGAAAAAATAGACTCCGATGCTATACGCGACATCGAAGGAGTTCGTAGATTCCGTGTCATTTTAGAAATTATGGGAATGATTGACTTGTATGATTTTCACTACCATAATATATCAAGTTTCTTAGTATCAGAATGTGATAGGATTGAGCAGTAATTGATATTTAAGTACCGAGATAGTTTGTTCCTATTCGGTGGTTCACCGCGTCATTTTTTCTTCACTAATTGAATGGAAAATGTATCATCTCCTAATATAGTGTCTATGTCCGTACTAGGAGTCTCACTATTACTACCATAATATATAGTATCGTAGTATATAAAGAGCTCAATCAATTTTTCGTGAATGAAGCCTTCAAGTGTGCCTTCCTGGTTTACGCACGAGAAAATATATGTTAAAATATTCTCAATCTCTTTCACCTTAACTCTAGGTTCATGCAGACAGCCAGACAATAAAGAGATGAAATGATAAATTAGTACTTTAAGTACTTAATTTTCATCTATAGAATCATATCACTAAGTGTCGGGGTATCTCAATACTTTTCTAACATGTTACTAATGTTGCATATGCACCTCAGTGCAATGCAAGTCGTATGAGTATAAATTGGCGAATATGTGTTTGTCGTGTCATTAAAAATATTCAGGAATTTAATAAATGAAATTTTTATAACTCAGTCAGTATCATCAATATAAAGTTCGTTACTCTTATTATTGACGTAGTTTGATATCACATGTTCGTATTTAACACATAACTTTAATATTAGGTATGTATAATTTTAATGTCTCACATTCGATTAAAATTTCTTCTTAAGGTTTGCAGACAAACATAGACTACTGAATTTTTATTATCTGTGAGATATGTAAATATATTTTAGTGAGTTACATATATTTTCTAAAGCGAGGGCACACACTTTTATCTTAGCTTGTACTATCAGATTAATAACATGACACATCTATCTAATGTAAAAAATCTTTCCTAATTGTCTATCTCTAATACTTCTAATAAATATATTAATCATTATTCTATTATCAGATGTATTATCGAATGCGATATTAAATATTTTATTTTAAATTTTATATTCTCTAAAGATTTTTATTATACACTTAAAAATGATTGGGTCATCATGAGGATGAAGAATCTCAGAGAATCTTAATATTTTAATTTAGTATTTATTTAAAATTTACATAGTGTGCAGTGAGGCATACATAAGATGCATCATCGTGACTAGTTCATATATCAGATATCACGGACACCACTCTAATATATTTCTTAAATTTATTAATTATTATTTATTTTTTTAATTTGTAATATTTTAATATGTTGTTCCTAGATGTGAACTTATGAATCCTATAAAATACAAGCTGAAAATAAGTCTGTATGATATTGATTATCTTTGAATCATCTGAAAATTTAATTGGAAGATTTATTGTGGTGGTTAGTTTGACTATGCCATTTCTTTGTAACTCATTGTGATATATAAATGGGATTAACTTTGTGGTTGAATTGGATCCAGCCACAAATAACTTGCCGTTTAGTTGAGTTTGCCTAGGATTTAATATACTATTTTTTGGTGTATAGTTTGGCATGTCTCTTAAGATGCTCAATTTCATATAAATTTTTACAGCTTAAATTTTTTTATAATATTTGTATTGTGTCAATTTTTTATGATATTACTAATATTTTTATTGTTATATTATATTAAAGTGAGTTCAAATTATTTATATTTTTCTAGTTTTTTATTTTCTAAATGTTTGAGTCGATGAGATTGGAGAAATCAAAATTTTGGCTTTTTTAGATCTTTCCATAGAATTTTTATTTTTTAAATTATAATTAATTTAGTTTTCCTAAATAAAATTATGATTTATTATTTCTATTTTTTATTTTTTTAATTATATTGTATACATTATATATGTATTTTTATTAATAACTTAAAATTAACTAAAATAATGAAGATTGGATTTAGGACTAGGAGAATATAATTTTAAAATTTAAAACTTAAAAATAAATAAAAAAAATACTCATAAATCATATGTGATATGCTTAAATTGACTTTTTAATGTTTGCATTACATGCTCACCACAATCCACACTACACTCGAGTCTCGAAAGTTGAAATTGAAAGTCAAAAGCAAGAGTCCAAGAGAGAAAAAAAATGAGAGATAGAGATTTATGATTTGAAAACATAATCATTTGAATGATGAGGGGGATTATAGATTTGGAAAAGTTATTTTTTTTAAAAAAATATTTCTTTAAAATATTTTTTACTAAAAAAATCAGACAGAATCCTTAGGACCATCATATTCTGCCTAATAGCCGTTGGAGGTGAAATCCAGTGGCTGAGATTTGAATTTTTTAATTTTTTTGGACCGTTGGGTCGGTTTGACCGTCGAACCGATTCAAATGGTCATTGGTTCCAGAAGCTTCAGCTTCTAGAACTATCTGGCTTGGGCTGGGGGGTTGGTAAAAAAGACTGTGGGTTGGGTCGGTTGGGTTATGGGCCCGACAGAATTTCAGATTCGTCGGGCATTGGGTGGGGTGCGGTGCGGTTGGGGCACTGTTCAGTTTGTGATGAAATTGCGTGCCCACGATCTCTCGTATTTGACTGTGCCTGGCCCGACACGTGGCCCGGTTGACCTAGGCACGGCACAACCGAGATGGGCAGTGTTCGGGCTCAGACTGCTCAACCCATTTGATACCTATAGAAAGTAAAAAAGTCACAAGTAGAGGTGTAAATGGGCCATATGGATTGAGCATGGTTCGAACTATGGCATGAAAATGCTATGCCATACCCAACACATCATAAATTAGAGTTGTGCTTGAATTTGCCTTGTGTTATGCCATGTCCAACACATCATGGTTTATAATTGTGTGTGGATTGATTTTGTTTTGTGATATGCTAGACATGACATGCATGAAATGTGGCATGGGCTCATGGTTGTTACTTTTGAAAAATGTTGTTATTGTTAAGAGATTGTTTTTTTGTTGTTTATGGTAGGAAAGTGACACTCATTGTCCTTGTGATATATAAAATAAAAAAAAAACAATAAAAAAGCTAAGTTGTTGGATTTCTTTCTAATGGCTAAGGGGTGGAAATCCAATGATTGTTGGATTTTTGCCATTAAAAATTTTAAAAAATTTTAAAAATATATTTTTTAAATTTAAAATATTAATTTTGAAGATTGTTAATTTTTAATTTTCACAATATAAGTGTATATTCTTCTGTCTTGGTATTTATTTTTCTCAATTCTCAAAAAATAACAAATTGAGCTAATTTTTGTTTTTAATTAAAAATTTTGTTTTTGTTTTATAATATATAAATTATAATATTATTATATTTGTGAGCATTAAAGCGAGTATTTTGTTAGTTGGTGAGGTGATTGTATATTATGATTTATGAACTTAGTATCTCTTGGACACATTAGTTCAAGATACACATTTAGATTTGAAATAATATCTTTTTGTTGTTATTAAAAATTAAATCAATTAAAATATAAAATATTTATTTCCAATTCAAAATTTTCGAAATGAAAAAGTAAAATAAAAATAAAAAATAGTGAATATTATAAAAGTAAAGTATAAAAAATCGTAATAATATAATCAGATAATTTAAAACATTAGTGGTGTCAAATTAATGAAGATTTGAAGTTATGAAGATGGTGGTGTACATGGAGTGGTTAATGACATACTCAATAATGAGGATTCCAAGATAAAAAGTTATTAAGATTTGAAGTATATGGAGTGATATTCAACTGATGTGAGTAATTATTATTCAAAATTTTTTTTTTCATTTCTTTTATATTTCTAGCATCAGTATTTAGATATTTGTGTAATTTATATTTAAATTGTAAACATTATATATATATATATAAAATTACCATGATGGTGTTTACATTGATGAAAGTGCTGGTAATGGGCACTAGATAGCACTGACAGTACACCTACTGGCTATCGTTTGTCGAGGGTATGGCCAGGCGTGATTTCACGCCTGGCCTGATCATGCTGGTTTTATTTGGCAATATTCTGATGTGTCATTACTTGACACTCTTTGATTATTTGAGCCGGCCATTGAGCTATGCTCGGCCTAGCTCTTTTAGTCTTGTGCCAATATAATATAACCCAAAGTGACAAACCATGTCATGTTAGGCTAGCGGTGTCAAACTGGCCTGGCCGGGCTGGGCCGGCCTGTTTTTTTTTTTTTGAGCACGAGCGTGCTTTCGTGCCGGGCCAGGCATTGTTTAAAAAAGTCGGGCCTGCTCGGGCCTGGCCGTACGGTTCTGGCCTCGTGGGATCGCGGGTTGGGTCCAATTAGACCTGACCCGCGGTCTTTTTTGAGGGAGGGGCGATCGCGGGGTCGGGCTTGGGGGACACCCGACACGGGACGAACCCGTGCCGGTGTGCCGTGCCACGGGCTGAACCGTGCCGGGTCAGGCACGGCATGGCTCGTGCCTTACCCGGGCATGGGATTTTCCCGTGCCGGGCCGGCCCAGGCACGGTCAAATTGTGCCGTGCCGGGCTGTGCTGGGCCTACTCAGTTGACACCTCAATTTAGGCACATCACTATTACCCACATGGACACCAAAATTTGGGCCATGCTTGCTTGAAATGGCCCGCCATGGTTCACTTAACACCCCTAGATGTAAGCTGGATATTATTATATCATATAATTTTTGAATATTGGTTATTGACTATGATAATATTATTAAAGTAAAAAAATATATAGTTAATAATATATGATTATCAATAAAATGAATATTAATTTTTGTGTTGATATTCCTGAAATCTAAAGTGAGTGTATGAGTGAAATAATTAGTAATTTCAAAAAAAAAAAAAAGAAGAATTTGCTATTGTCATAGAGAATAGTTTTATAATTTTCTCTAACAAGTGTATGTTTTATGGTAGCTGAATTCTATGAAAATTTTAAATTAGCTTTGATAGTCTGTTTGTTTCTCTATTATGTAAAATTCTTGATAATTTTTCTGAAAATAATTTCTAACAATCATTTCTATGTGACTCATTCTTCTGTATTGTATATATTGAATTGATTCTCTCTATCATTTATATTTGTTGTTATAATATTTTTTTTCATGCTGATTCCTTCAAAAATAAAAGTTACATTAACTTTTTAATTTTTATCAGATTAAATTAGAGTTTAATCTTATTTTTTTAGTTAATAAACTATTGAAACCCTAATTTGGGGTTCTGCCTTGAAGAAAGAAATCATTGCTACTAGTGCCTCCACTAGCATTGCCCCAATCTGCTGATATGATTCTTTTATAGCATGTTTGTCATGCCTACCACCATGAATTTGATGCACTTGTATAATTTTGTGGTCGTCAAAATTTTGATAATGAAATTTCTTCTTTGTTGACATAATTGGCATCCATGATCACCTCTTTTACCATTTGTTCTGTCGCAAATACAGATGTCAATTTGGCCGTGCCAGGCATGCACGGCCCATTTTTTTCATGCTTGTATGAACTTGTGTGCCGTGCCAGGCATGACACGCTACAGTAATAGTGTCGTGCTGGCACGACATGGTTCACTGGAGGGCAGGCCCGGCACAGCCTGCCGCCCAAAATCAGCCTAATTTTGGGTCGATTCAGGCTGGTTCTATGTTAAGATAATTCTTAACCTAAAATTGGCAATTGAGTTAGTGTGCTGCTGTTGCCAGTCTGGCATCGCTGTGTCGATCGGCACGAATCTATCCGCTGTAGTGTTGCCCGTTGTGCATTGCCCATTGCCGGGTAAGGCGTTACCCGTGCCGTGCCTATGTGTCAGGCACCTGGATCGTGTTTGGCACGGCACATGGGCCAAATTCCCTCGGCACGGAACGACATGAGTTGTGTCGAGGGTCCGCCTGGCAGGGGCCAGGGCATGGTCCTGGATCGTGTTGTGCCGGGCTGGGCCCGGGCCACCCGGCATGGTTGACACCCATAGTCGCACATAGTAGGTTTGCTACAACAAGGGGTGAAAAATCTGAAATAATGTTATTGTTGGTACATAATAATTTAGCATTTTCTAATCCTTAATTACACATGACCTTGGTTTATTTTTGCCTAATGTATTACTTTTATATTATGTTATAATTTGAAATAATGAATTATAATAATACAATAATACTTGATTATAAAAATCACACATCAAATATCAATATATTATTAGCAACAATGATCAGGGAAACTAACGTGCCAAATGTTTCTATCTAAAATATAAAATACAAATAAAAAAAAATTGCAATGCAAATAAAAGATAAAGAAAAACAATCTAACTATAAGTTGAAACTATAACCTGTATATATATGTATATAACTATATAAATAATATATGGACCATATAACATATATGTATATATGTATGTATTTTATATGCATATAAACTATATATATATATATATTATGATATATAACCTTATATATAATATATATCTTGTGATATATCATAATATATAGTTACACACACACAATATATATATATATATATATATATATATGCTTCATACATAGTATATATATTATGATATATATCTGTATATATTTTTGAAAATTTTTAAAACATTTTTTATTTTTTTAGTATTCTGTGGTATGCTTATGTGTCATTACAGGTGTCAACCGGGCCGGGCCGGCCCGGCATGGAAAAATTCCTTGCCCGGGCCCGTGCCGTGCCCGGGTGAGGTGCGTGCCGTGCCTGACCCGGTACGGTTCGGCATGCGGCACGGCACCCCAGCACGGGTCAGTCCCGTGCCGGGTGTCCCGTGAGCCCGACCTCCGGAAGCCCCTCCCGCATAAAAAGACCGCGGGTCGGGTCTGATTCGACCCGACCCGCGGTCTTCCTGTATCCCGAACCGCTCGGACAGGCGTGCCCGAGCGGGCCAGGCAAGGCACGGCACGGCCCGTGCCGGGCTCGGCAAATTTTAAACCGTGCCGTGCCGGGCACGATAGCACGAACGTGCCCAAAAAAAACAGGCCGGGCCGTGCTGGGCCGGCCCGTTTGACACCTCTACGTGTCATATGACATGATTTTTGAGGAAATAATATCTTAATGTATTAAAATTTAATTATTTGAGTTTAATGCACATTCAGGTAAAATAAAAAAAAAATGTTTTTAAAACCTAAATATTTTTTTGAGAAGTGAAATACAATTTTTCCTATTTTTTTTTATTTCATGAATCTTAAAAAATGATAAATAATGAAGTAACATTACATATTATTGCATTAAACAGTACATAACACTACTTTGATGTACTTGGCATATGGGTTCACTTAGATGCAGAATCTTCAACTACAGTTGGATTTCCCACTGGTGGTTTATCACATGTTTTTTTTTAAAATTGCATATATGATGTTGAAGTGTGATGTGGGCAGTTAGAATGCTTAGAGAAGAACTACAGCTGCTTCAAGAGCCTGGTTCATATGTTGGTGAAGTAGTTAAAGTAATGGGGAAGAACAAGGTGTTAGTTAAGGTACTTTTTTCATTAATGGCAAAGCATACTTATTTAATAAATATGTTTCTTTTTTTGTTTTCCATGCATTATATCATTTGTAATTTTCCTCATTCTTGGCAACCATATGCCTGGAAAAATTCAGAACTTCTTAATATATTTTTTTATATAATAAAAATTCTAAGGAAGTCATGGATAGATGTTGACCATTCTTTATATCATTGTTTGATATTATCCAAAGTTTTAAAAGGCCAAAGCGTAAGGCGAGATGTTTTTGTATTTATGGGGCGAGGCGTAAGCCTCGAGGCGTAAGCTTTTTGAACCTCACAATATATAATTAATTAATATTTTAAAATATATAAAATAAAATAACATAAATTAAAATATGAAAACAATTCATTAGGATTATTTAAAAACATAACCAAGTCATGAAATAAGAAGTAGAGTAAATTGTTTTAATTTAAATCCTCCTCTCCAAGGTCATCATCATCTTCATCCAATGTATCAAAAGTAGGAAAATGTCCACTATCATGTAACCCCATTTCATGTAAATCTTCATCTTCATCAATTGGTGTCAAATTGAACTCATTCTCTTTGCCTTTGTCTTCACTTGTACCTAGTATAAATTATTAATGAAGTGTAAATATTATAAGTTTTTTTATTAAATTTAATCAAATTTATGACTTTAATTTTTGAATACTTACTTGTTACTTCGTTATAATAATATGCTAAAGTTGTTTAATTGACTAAAAAATAACAAGACATAATTGAAATGAATTTAAACATGAAATTCAGAATTTAATTGGTTTAAATTTTAAAAAGCCAATATTTTTTTAGAGGAATTTAAAATAAAATTAAGAATTTAATTCATTTAAATTTTAAAAAGTCAATATTTTTTTTGAGGAATTTAAAAAAAAATCAGAAGGTTGTTTGAATTTTTTTTTTTAAAAAGATGATTGATAAGATGAAGCTGAAGCTCCAATTACCTTAAAAAAAAAATTAAGAATAAAATAGATTGAATGAATCTATTTTAAATTATTTAACAAAAAAAATAGACAAAAAAATTCAAAGGGGGGGGGGGGGGGGGTGGATTCGGGAATTCGAAGGGGGGGGGGGTGGATTCGGGAATTCGAAGGGGGGGGGGGGGGTTGGATTCGGGATTTCGAAGGAGGGGGATTGGGAGGTCGCCGAGGGGGGGAGGAACCGGGAGGTCGTCGAGGGGGGGAGGATCAAGGCGCCTCAACGTGTGTTTCTTCCGAGCCTTCGATTTAGTTTGAGAAAGCTTTTGATTTAGTTATCCATTTCATGTGTTACGCTTTTCTTCCGACACCTCAACGCATTTTTCCGCCGCCTCGCCCTGAGGCGCGCATCAAGGCGCGCCTAGAAAGCGCCTTTGAATACAGTGATATTATCTGAAAAATGACCAAGACAAGATTATAAATCAATTCTTTGCTTATGATTTACATATGTTGATTCATAGTACATGAAACAAATTATAATTAATTAGAATTATAAAAAGAGTCAAGAGTGATCATATTGATCATGTACACGATCTTGTTATTTTATATTATTGTTTCATTTAGATAGTCGATATCATTGCATGATTAATAAATTTGAGATTCTAATAATGAATATTAATTAGTATACTTTTTATTTTTCTTAGTTTACCTAGTATATGATACAACTTGTTAAGTGAAATTATATAATTAATAATCAATCTCAATAATAAAATATATCAGAGGCTATTTATAAATAGCCTCCAATATGGATTGAGACAAACAATATGATAGGTGTTTCCATTCGTAAAGGCAAATATCAAAAAAATAATCAATGTATCTAATTTAAAGTATCTTACAAGTATGTATCATTATTTTTTTAAACTATTTCTTTGTATTAGATCTTTAAATAATTATATAATTTTACTTTTTATGAAGATAAGATTGTTTCTAAAAAACATAAAAATTTATAGTGAATTTTGTATTGGTGTATGTTATTGTTCAACTTAAATTTGAATACTTAGCCAATTGTATATACTCATGATCACTAAAAGAAATCTCAACATTAAGAGAGTACTTCACATGTCTTAGTATGCTAAGAAATTTATTCATGTGAATCTGACATAAAAAATTAAGAAAATAATTAATTATATTGATTATATAAGTTATATATAGTATGATGATAGTTAAATAGTTAAATTTTTATTTGATTCTTATGTATATAGTATTGTCAACTTAAAGTGTTATATTAAATAAGAAATTAATATCTAATTTGAGAGTATCAATTACATACCTCTTATGTAATATCACAATATCATTTTTGGAGTAGGTCACATATATCCCAAGAAAGGATGAGTCAATTCAAGAGAGGTAATTGTCAATTGATTTTTTATTTGAAATTATGATTGAAAATACTCATTAAGTTGTAATTCTCATATGATCTTTGCATGCAATAAAAATGTCACGCCTATTTATAATTAGCATGATTATTCTTCTATTTGAGCTTCTTCCTAAATATAAAGAAAAATTTATAATATATTTGTGTAGTTCAAGAGAGATAATTGCTAGTAAAAATATTGTAAATAAAGTTTTTAGTGATTATTTTAATCATATAATATCTTATGTAATTTATAAATTGAGCCTGATTATATAGCACAAAATCTGAGTGACTTGCTTTATAAACATTTCAAAATTATTTTGAAAAAAATATATTTTATGTCTAATTGGTATATCATTAATTTATGAAATTTTTTTTGTGATATAAGAATTTATACAGTGGTTAATTTGGTTATTAGAGAGTGTATTCTGGTAAGCTATACCAAATATCTGTAATAATACATTTGATAGATCTCATCTTAAAATGATCTACTTTTTTATTTGGATTAGATTTTTTTGAATATCGAGATATCAGTTCTAAAGTTATATTAAAATATAAGATACTTATTTCTTTTATTGTCTTAGTATCATAATGAATGAAATAATATCTTAAAAAGTGATTTGAATGTCTTAATATGATCAAGAGAAGCAACAAGAGGTAAAATTAGAAAGAAAACATGATAATGATAATATATGTGAATAAAATAATAAATATAACTTATATATATATTTTGGGAGTGTTCAGAAAATAAAAATTAGAATAGTTGACTAAAAATTTTTTTGGCTTCTCTAAAGACTTTTCTCCACTATGAATAGGCTGCACATGTTTCATTCTTTTACAATAAACTCCAAGTCATGAGTGATAAAGTCTTGTTATTTCTAGCTCATTATGAGTTTGGATTGAAATAAACTTGGGAACTACCAAATCAATTGGTCTCAAGTGAGATTCTTTTTCTAGGAAAACCCAACTTTTTTTAGAATTAATCTATTTTATGCATGTTGGTATGCACAATAATTTCATGGTACAATCTTCATAATGCGAACTAACATATTTATATGAAGTCGAAAGGTAATATTTTTTCTTACTTGAAGTCCCTATTTGAGACTATTGTTCTCGGGTGTATTCTGGTAATCTATACCAAATATCTGTAATAATACATTTGATAGATCTCATCTTAAAATGATCTACTTTTTTATTTGGATTAGATTTTTTTTGAATATCGAGATATCAGTTCTAAAGTTATATTAAAATATAAGATACTTATTTCTTTTATTGTCTTAGTATCATAATGAATGAAATAATATCTTAAAAAGTGATTTGAATGTCTTAATATGATCAAGAGAAGCAACAAGAGGTAAAATTAGAAAGAAAACATGATAATGATAATATATGTGAATAAAATAATAAATATAACTTATATATATATTTTGGGAGTGTTCAGAAAATAAAGATTAGAATAGTTGACTAAAAATTTTTTTGGCTTCTCTAAAGTCTTTTCTCCACTATGAATAGGCTGCACATGTTTCATTCTTTTACAATAAACTCCAAGTCATGAGTGATAAAGTCTTGTTATTTCTAGCTCATTGTGAGTTTGGATTGAAATAAACTTGGGAACTACCAAATCAATTGGTCTCAAGTGAGATTCTTTTTCTAGGAAAACCCAACTTTTTTTAGAATTAATCTATTTTATGCATGTTGGTATGCACAATACTTTCATGGTACAATCTTCATAATGCGAACTAACATATTTATATGAAGTCGAAAGGTAATATTTTTTCTTACTTGAAGTCCCTATTTGAGACTATTGTTCTCGGGTGTATTCTGGTAATCTATACCAAATATCTGTAATAATACATTTGATAGATCTCATCTTAAAATGATCTACTTTTTTATTTGGATTAGATTTTTTTTGAATATCGAGATATCAGTTCTAAAGTTATATTAAAATATAAGATACTTATTTCTTTTATTGTCTTAGTATCATAATGAATGAAATAATATCTTAAAAAGTGATTTGAATGTCTTAATATGATCAAGAGAAGCAACAAGAGGTAAAATTAGAAAGAAAACATGATAATGATAATATATGTGAATAAAATAATAAATATAACTTATATATATATTTTGGGAGTGTTCAGAAAATAAAGATTAGAATAGTTGACTAAAAATTTTTTTGGCTTCTCTAAAGTCTTTTCTCCACTATGAATAGGCTGCACATGTTTCATTCTTTTACAATAAACTCCAAGTCATGAGTGATAAAGTCTTGTTATTTCTAGCTCATTGTGAGTTTGGATTGAAATAAACTTGGGAACTACCAAATCAATTGGTCTCAAGTGAGATTCTTTTTCTAGGAAAACCCAACTTTTTTTAGAATTAATCTATTTTATGCATGTTGGTATGCACAATAATTTCATGGTACAATCTTCATAATGCGAACTAACATATTTATATGAAGTCGAAAGGTAATATTTTTTCTTACTTGAAGTCCCTATTTGAGACTATTGTTCTCGGGTGAGATTCAGTTCGAAATATTTTAAACTCTTACTCTTCTAGGTTTGTTTGTGAATAAGTAATGCCCAAAAAAATAACATTAATTTTACTACTATCTTCGTTTTGAAATGATAGTCCGATGTTTTGCTAGAATTTGTTTCGAAATGATTGTCCGATATAATAAAGTAAAGTTTAATTCATTTGTAAAGTCAGTTTTACTGTATTGATGGTTTTCTGGTTATAACTGACAGTCACAGGAAGACTCGTCGATCCAATTATTTATCATTAAAGGTTTCCATGCACTTTTGAAATGTCAAAAAGATATCACTGAGCTTTTATAGAGGATACCGCCGGAAAGAAATTTCACTGCAGCAATGAGCTCATCGATGTTCTTAGTTGCTTGCTGATGCTGAAGAGATTGGATGACATTGAATAAGCCAAGATTCAGTTATTTATTATTGAAGTTTATTGTTTATATTTAATTTAATTGGTTTTGAGATTCAGTTGGCGGATCCTCTACGTAACGTAACATGGTAAAATTATACACCAATCGAAAATTCTTAAAAAGATCTTTGCAAAAAAAACACAATTACGAGGTTTTTTTTTCTTTCTATTTGACTCTTTATTTTTTAAGAAGTGCGTAAATCAGACTATTATTTTGTAACGGAGATAGTAATATTTTATCAGTTTCAGAAGAATAATATTAATATTTTTTAATGCATTTGAATACTTAGAAAATACATATTTTAGCATCATGTATACCATCTTGTCACATAATGTGGAAAAATCCTAGTCAAATCATGTTCTCATAGAACTTGATTTAGTCGCGTGGCTCAGGTACAACACAATTCAGCTGTACATGGCACAAGGCATTACATTGCACAAGGTGTCACCTAGTGTAATTCACTTGTTGCTCACATTTGATATTAGAGCTAAACTTGACATTTAGTTTTAAGCTCTGATTTCTAATGTGTTGGTATCAAAGAATTATTATCTCAAAGGTTTATTTTATAAGATCTGCTAGGAAAGACTATATAAATAGATGAGTCAATGAAATTAGAGATAACAAATTTTTACGCAAGGCTTTTGAACTTTGAAAGCTGAAAATGAAAGATTTGTTAACAGCTAAGGATGTATGGTATATGATCAACAATCTGAAGTTGTTTGACAGTGGTAAAGAAGAATTAAAGTTAACTACCATTGAATGAGAGAAGCTTGATCGAGTGTCCACTTAGTGGTAATGATAGGGCAGTGATGATTTGTTCGTTGTCGAATTTATTAGACAATCTAATTGTTATCATTGGTAGTGATTCGATAAAGCCGACATATGTGAGTGTGATTGTAGTTATTTTGTCATTGGATATGAGGATACATAACATGATAGTGTGAGTAAACTGTCATCTGTGAGTGTTAGAATTGATGACAACAATTCTCCTTATTCAACAAATAAAATATGATTTTAAAAGAAGGTTAAAGAGAATGAAAAAGTCAAAGGTCAAGTGTTAGAAATACAACAAGTTAGTACATTTTAGAAGGGATTGCCAAGTAGGTTCTTTTAAGGCTAGAAATCATAAAAGTGAATTAATAAAGAAGGTAAAGTCTGAAGTAGTATGATTATGTGAGATGCAAATGCATGATGAGATCGTGAAGAAGCTCATAGGTGTAATGAATGTTCTAGGCCTTAGTAGAAATCTTATCTCAGTTGGGGTAATGATAGTTGCAAGTTTGAATTTTACTTGTGATGACATGTCATGTAAATTGACTTTGGAGTAGAGGCTATAGCTCAAGGAATGAGGGTTGGATTGTCGTACAAGCTTATGACTATCACAATCTCAAAATTTGGAAGTGGTTTTTTCATTATACAGGACACAACCAAGAGGAAAAAATCATAGTAAGCACATGAACTCTATAGAGTAGAAAGCAAATACCATTGGAGATTGCGACATGATCATATGACATCATGATTGAGATGGTGTCACAATTCGAAATACTAGAGCAGCGATTGTTTTTTGAAGGAAATTTAACACCAGAAGAAAATTGTGGTGGAAGACTTAACAATAATATGACATTGGAGGCTTGGGTATATTAGTGAGAAAAGTAGCATGATTGTATCTGCAAATAGACTCTTTTTGCAAACTTTTTTTTTGGGGCAGAAACTCGATTGATTTTAGATTTCTGCCCCTAGCTGTTGGGGATGAATCTAATAGCTGAAACATACATGACTTTTTAAATTTTTTTGATTATTGGGTTGGTTCGACTCTACGTAGAGATGTCAAATGGGCTGGGCTGGCATGTCCTGGTTTTAGGTGGCCCAACTGGGCCATCGTGCCGTGCAGGCACTACACGACTCTTCGGTATGACAAGTGATGAAACCATGTTGGGTCGGGCTCGGTCGAGCTAGTTCTAGCACGTATTGGCCAGTTTTTAATTTTTAATATATTTTAATTTTTTATTTAGATTTTAGAAATGTTAATGTTGAAATATTTTTAATACGTTAAAATTTTTTGTTATTGTTCTTAATTAGTTAATATTAATAATTAATGTTAATCGTTGACTATAAATAAATATATAAATTTAAAATTTTTATTTTATTAAATATAATAAAACATTAAGTTTATTTATTACAATAAATAACTAAAAATTTAAAACTAAATGTATATTAGTACAAGTGTATGAATTAATAAAATATTAAAACTTAAATATGAATAAAAATTAAAATTCAATGCAAAATGAAAATTTATAAAAAATAAATATTCAAGTTTCAAGCATCAATCCAATCCACTAAGGCATAAACTCAAAGTCTCAAAGGTAATATTACAAACAAAAAATAAACAAATACAAATATAATGTAAATAAGTAAATTAAAATTCAATATCAGACATCAGTGTCTTAATTCATCATTCGTCATGTTATCTTCAATATCAATATTACATAAATTATTATCAGTAATCAGCCCCTCCAATTTTTCTGTAATTACAGTACTATCCTGGATGCTAAAATTCAAATCTTTTCAATTCTTCATGCATCATAAAATTTCAATAATATCTGATCATAATCTTGATTTCTTATTCGAAATCATATTCATTATAACAGAAAAAATAGACTTCGATGCTATGCTCGATACTGGAGGAGTTCGTAGATCCTGTGTCATCTTAGATATCATGGGAAAGGTTGACTCGCATAATTTCTACAACTGTAATATATTAAGCTTCTTAATATTAAAATATGATAGAATTAAATAGAAATTAGTATCTAAGTACTGAGATAGCTCGTTCCTATTCGATTGTTTACCTTGTCATTTTTTTTTTGCTAACTGAAAGAAAAAGTTATAATTTTTGAATATGGTATTTATGTCAATACTCGGAGCCTCATTATTACTACCATCATTCTACTGGCACATGATACCTTGTCCCCTTATCGTATATAAAATTTCCTGTTAGTTGTCGTTGGGTTTATATGATTAAGATTAGTCTATATGGTCGGGTGGATTGTCTCAAGGCTTGTTTGGTTGCTAAGGGGTATACCCAGATATATGGATCATATTATTATGATATGTTCTCTTATGTTCCCAAGATGACTTTCATTCTTCTTCTTTTATCTATGACCTGTATGCCTTTTTGGCCTTTGTATAAATTGGACATTAAAATTCTCTTTCTCCTTGGTGACTTGACTGATGAGGTATATATTGAGTAACCACCTATATTTGTTTCTTAGGGGGAGTCTAGTTTAATGTGCATGCTATGTATTTTTTTAATATTGCCTGAAGTAGTCTCTTTGAGTTTGATTTGGTTATTTTAGCTTTGTGGTAGAAGAGTTTGGTATGATTCGAAGCATATCATATCATTTTGTATTCTATCATCATACATCATCAAGATAATATATTTATTTGATTTTTTATGTGGATGATATCGTTATAATATGTAATGATTATGATAGTATTTAGAAATTTAAACATCTCTTCAGTTACTTTCAAATAAAAGACTTGTGAAAACTCAAGTACTTTTTAGGGATTGAGATAACTCGGTCTAGTTTTTGGTATAATCATGTCTCAAAGGAAGTATGTCATGAATATATTGGAAGAAACTAGTATGCTAGATTGTAAACTTGTAGACACTCATATAGATCTAAATGCTAAGCTTGTATCTGGACAATGGGAGCCTCTACAAGATCCCAGGAGATATCGATGACTAGTGAGAAGACTAAACTAACGCACCATCACTCAACTAGATATTTTTTTTCTTGTGAGCATAATTAGTTTGTTCTTACCGCCACCATATGATATTCATTGAGATGTTGTGATTTGTATTATTCAATATATCAAAGGAGCAACATGCCAAGGAGTGTTATATGAAAATACAATTCACACTCAGATTGTTGGATATTGTGATGCACATTGGACAGACTTGTTTGCAAACATACACTCTACTTTAAGATATTGTGTATTTATTTAATTTAACTTAATATTTTTAGAAAAGTACGAAACAAAATGTAATGATCAGGTTTAGTGTTGAAGTTGAGTATTAAGATATGACTTTGACAACTTTTGAACTTATATAGCTCAAATACTTTCTTCAAGAGCTAAGAATTGGAAATCATGTCTATCATTTGGCCAGATTACTAGTTTTGTCAACTCAGGTGATCATCTAGTAGATATTTTCACTAAATCTCTTAAAGGTCCAAGTATTTAGTTTGTGTAATAAGTTTGATGTATATAACTTATATGCTTTAGTTTGAAGGAGAATGTTGAGAATCATAGGTTTTATCCCATACCTTTCTTGTGTATTATTATTATTTTGTTGGTACTAGATTTATGTTATATTTTTTTTTGTCTTGTTAACCTATATAAATATTTAGGATTTATGATGTATTTCATTTATTAAATAAGAAAGAAAAATTTTCTCTTCTCTTTTCTCAAATATCTATGGTTTCACATTGATTAAATGGAGCTGATACTATTTGTCATAATATTATGACATTTTTGTTATATAGTAGTAATGAAAGAACTTGCAAAGGTATAATGAGAAATAGAATAATGATGGCGAATAGTTCTTTTTGTGGGATGTTAGGATATACATAAAAGAAGTATTGGACATTACACCCTAAGTAATGACATTTTTTGAGATTCATAAGATAAACAATAGACTATTAGACTTACGTGATTTCTCCATGATCGTCTCCACTGGCCTTGTTATACTCACTTTTTTAGTAAGAATATTTCATGTTTCTTTCTTTGGGTGGTGTTGACTTGATATTTTTTCATTTATTATTCTTTTAGCTTATCACCTCACTTTAAATTCTTAGGTCATAAATTTAAGAGTGAATATTACATATCATGAGTTATATTCTTTTTTATTTATTTTGTAAAATATATAGTTTTTAATATTGTCTTGACTAGTGGATAGTATAATGTTAATATTTGTTCTTTTATTTGATGTATGTTTTATATATATAAAAGTTATGTTATAATTTATTTCCTATTAGTTATAACCAAGAAACAAAGTTGTAATATTATTTTTTATTTCTCAGGTATGTATATGAAGGATTGACAAATTAGACAAATGACTTTCCTAAAAATTAAGCTATATGGACTATATATTTTTTTTCACTCATACGAGCCCTTTTAAATCCATGTCTACTATTAATTCATTTGTGATACTCTTGGCTGGGTCATCTATTATTGGATAAGCTAAAGATTTTGGAGCTGAACATTCGGGGAGTGATCTATCAAATATGATACATGTTAGTTAAGAAAATATTACAGGTGTCAACCGGGCCGGGCCGGGCCGGGCCGGCACGAGGCACGGACGGTTCAGCCGTGCTTGTGCCGGCCTGGCACGGAAAAATTCTGTGCCCGGGCCCGTGCCGTGCTCGAGTTAGGCGCGTGTTGTGCCGTGCCGTGCCCGGCCTGAGCCGTGCCGTGCCTAACCCAGCACGGTTTGGCACGCGGCACGGCACCCCGGCACGGGTCAGTCCCGTGCCGGGTGTTCCGTGAGCCCGACCCCAGGAAGCCCCTCCCGCAAAAAAAGACAGCGGGTCGGGTTTGATTCGACCCGACCCGCGGTCTTCCCGTATCCCGAATCGCTCGGACAGGCAAGCCCGAGCGGGCCAGGCAAGGCACGGCACGGCCCGCCGTGCCTGCGGGCTGTGCAGGGCTCGGCAATTTTTAAACAGTGCCGGGCCGGGCCGGGCCCGGTAGCACGAACGTGCCCTAAAAAAATGGGCCGGGCTGTGCTGGCCCGGCCCGTTTGACACCTAGAAAATATACTAGATATTTTTATTTGATACATCGAGATGAGACTAGGAGGGATCCATTTTATTTGAATCATTCATAAATTTGAAAAATTTGTAGGATAACCACATATAATAATATTAGATTTTTTTTTTGATGATGATTATACTTAATATATATAAAAGATTATTTAATATATGTGGTTGTTGGTATTTTATAAAATATCTCAAATATCATGTGTTAATTTTTTTGCACAAAAAAAGATAGATAAAAGAAAAAATTGATGTGGTTGAAATGACTAAGATATTATTACTTCATAAAAGTGTGTTTATATATTTTTGTGGAGAAGTGTGAATTTGTAATTTCTCAATCAATCAAATATTATTTTTTATTTTCTCATGTTCTATCTTATATGAGTTCACATATTCATAAAAGAGATTTATTTATCTTTCACTTTAGATTTTAATTGTATTTGTTTTGTTTAGGTGTCTTTTATCTTTTTAGGCAATGAGAAGATTACTTGTATTTTAGTACTCAAAAAAGATAAAAATGTTATTAACCACAGATACTAAAGAATTATTTCGAGTGTCAATGTGATGTTCTTGGAGGACATGTCAATCTTTGAGAGTAGTGGTGTTTTTCTTAGGCCATTGTGTTAGAGAGAGGAGTTTAGTGTGAGTATCTGATTTGACACGAGATGTGAGTCTTCCCATAAGCAGAAGATGAAGGTTTTGAGATATGATGATTCTAACAATGATGTAAATACTAGATGAACATGTTTGTAGTTTTTTCTAGATGAGTCTTTTATCATATCAATGGATGTATTTAAGAGTAACAACTTGAACTTTTCAATCATTCAAAATAAGATTAATAAAAGAAAGAATTGATATGTAGTTGAGATTGCTAAGATATTATTATTTCATAGAAGTGTGCATAGATATTTTTGAGAAGAAGTTATGTGAACTGGTAATTTCCAAATCAATCAAATATTATTTTTTATTTTTTCAGGTTTTATCTTATATGAGTTCACATATTCATAAGAGATTTATTTATTTTTCACTTAAGATTTTAAGTTTTTTTGTTTTATTTAGGATATTTCTTTAGGCAATGAGAAGATGACTGTGTTTGCCATCAAGTGTGTATTTTTTTTATATTTTAATATTAAAAAAAGATATAAATATTATTAACCATACTTAAAAGAATTATTTCAAGTGTCAATTTGATGTTCTTGGAAGACATGTCAATCTTCAAGAGTAGTGGTCCTTTTTTCGGGCCATTGTATCAGAGAGAGGCGGGTCTAGTATGAGTGTCCCATTGGACATGAGATGTGAGTATTTCCATGAAGGAAAGATGAAAGTTTTGAGATATGATATTTCTAACAATTATGTATATTCTAGATGAAGATTAACATGTTTGTAGTTTTTCCTAGATGAGTTTTTCATCATATCAATGGATATAGTTAAGAGTAGCGATTTGAACTTTTCAATTGTACTATAGAATGAATTAATATTATATTTTATTCAACTCATCAAATACTTTCTTATTCTCATTTTGGTATTATATATTAAAATTTCATTTCTTTCATTGATTTGTAGGATATCATATATTTTTTTTTGAGATACTTAGAAGTGAGCCTAAATGTTTTTGGAAAGAAATACTATTAATCACTAAACTCCTAATAAATAATGTACTATTTTTTATTCTCTCAAGCTATATCTCATGTCAACTTATATTTTTAAGAAAACTGATACTTTGTACCTTCCACCTAGAGGTGCCAACTTGGTCGTATCGAGCTGGTATGCCTCTAATTTTATAACTTATATTTCTCATTTCAACTTATATTTTTCATGCCGGACATGTCATAGTTTCTCCCTTTTAGTCTTTTTGTGCCAACATGTCTTCGGGGGAAGTATACCTGACAAGGCCCGATGGCTTGAATAAAGAATTGGGCCATGTCAAGTCGTGTTGGGTTGGGGTTCATCTGGGTAAACTTAGACTAGCTCGCATTAGTTGTTGCAAGTAGCAAGTGATAGTTGACATGGCAACCTGAGGCTTGGGCTAGCCACCATGACTAACACATCCACAGGCAGTTGGGTTGGAAGTAAACTTGTTGTCTTAAGATTAATTTAATAAAAGTTAGATTTAGTATATAACACACACACAAACACACACACATAGACACAATTTATGTATGTAGAATAAAAATATCAAATTTTATTTAAATGTAAATTGCACGGAAAATATTTCTAATATTAAATATAAGATTAAATATAAAAAAATACATCTAAGCTTGAAAATATAAATCTAAAGTCGAAAAAAAAACTTTGAAGAAATGTTTGGAAATCAAAGATAACTATGTTTAATTTGGATCATGTCTCATAATCTTGATATTATCTTAGTTGTGCATGTCATTATTATTAACTAATTATTTTTATTTAATCTTGAAAATTTATCTGTGAATAATTTTAATTTTTTAAGTATGATTGAGCTTCAATGATATCTAGTTGTATTATGGTCCTCTTATCTAAAGTCATATTCTTAATCTTAGAAAAAATAAATTTCAATAGTATTCTAGATATCAAATGAATTAATAAATAATTTATTATTTTAGATAACACTAGAAAAATGAATTTATATGATTTTTACCAACTTAATATGTTAAATTTTTTAATATTATTTTAGGATAAAATAAAATAATAATTATTGTTTAAGTAGATTGACAATTCACACTTATTTGATAGACTTATCTTCATTTTCTCATAGGATCTCTATACTTGGAGATTCGTTATAACAATTATATTTATTTTTATAATATTTAAATAATTTATCTAATTATTAGTAAATTTTATCTTTTGATTCTTGTGATTTATTTATTCAAGTGAATATATATTTGATAGTTTTTTTTATCTATTTCACTTTAATTCTAGGATGTACATAAGCAGTCAAATAATAAAAAAATAAAATCGATGATCATTATTTATGAATATTTCCATTTCATCTTAATAGTCATTGTATAAAAATTTTGGTGTTCTTTATATTTGTTAAAAAAATTATTAATAGTACATATGTAATTGAGTTTAATATATGTGGTAGGAGTGTATACAAATGAAAATATGATCATCGTGTTGTAAAATACTTAATGAATTTTACAAATAAAATTTTTATGTATTAGCTAAATATATCAATTAGTATTTAATCAATTTTACTTTTAATATAGTCATATATTATATATTTGTAGTCAATACATAAAGATAACATAAGATATATATAATTCTAATAGTATCTTATATGTATTTAATTCTTTTTTAGATTTATTGACTTAAAATGAAACTCTTGTAGTCTATAAAGTGTCATAATATATGTTAGTGCATTTCATAAATGTTCTAATGAGGGGCAAACTATTTTTATGTTGATTTATATTAGGTTTATTATGTGACACATACTTAACATGAAAAATTATATCTAATATATTATCTTAATTGGTTTTTAAAAATTTACTTATAGTAACATTAATAATTGATGCATTATTAAATATTATATTTAATATTTGATTTTGTATCTTATATTTAATAAAGACTCTTGACGGATATTTATATATTATAGGATTATCATGAGGATGCAATATATAATGAAATGCTAATATATATATATATATATATTTACTTAGAATCAATAAAGTCGCAGCGACACATGTAAATGCATTATCTTTGCTACTAGTTCAAATGACGGATATTGTGAAAATAGTTATATCTTGTATCATCTGGTTGTTAATAATTAATTATTTTTTTAATTTATAAATATTTATTTTGTTTCTATTAATCTAATTAGAATACTCATGCTAGAAATGAATGTAGTTATGACTTTCCTTGCATAACTCATGGTAATAAATAAATGAGATAATTAACTTGAAGTTGATTCATATTTAAAGATATCATCACTCATACTTATTTGGTTTTACTTGTGATCTAATATATTATATTTTTTTATATACTGTTCTTGATATCTCCTAAGGTAATTAGCATTATCAGTATTTTTACAATTATATATGTTTTATGATATAAATATTATGTTGATTTTTTTTAATGTACTTAGTTGTTATTTTTTAATTATCTTTAAGTGTGTTTATATTATAATTATTCATCTATTCTTATATTTTTAGGTGCATAAGCCAAGACCATCATATGACTATCAGATAACTTAGTCCGAAATTTTTTGTTCTGGTTATCATTATACATGTTTAAGCCTATATTATTCTTATAATATTAACTATTTTTTATTTTTTAGTTTAATATTTAAAGAGTTTTGAGTATGAGATAATTATCTTTTAGTGTGTGTACCTTCACTATTTTTTATTTTTTAGTTTTACATTTAGATTATTTTTAGTAGGGGAGAATTATATTTTAGTGTGTGTACCTTCATGCTCCAACCTATGTGGCCATCAACTCTACAAATACTAACTAAAATATTTGCTCATCAATATTATTTTACTCACTTTCAGTAACATAATTTTAGGTTTTATATGATTTATTATTTATATAATATAAAAAATATATATAAAAAAACAATTAAAAGTACACTATTAGTACTACATAATAATTGAGATTTTTTAAGAGAAAAAGAGATGAAATTTTAGTTTGTGTATGAAATTATAAATGTAAACATCCTATTTATATAAATTTTTTAAGTTTTTTTAATAATATATATATATATTTTTTATAGCATATTTTTGGACTTAAATTCAATAGCCGTTGGAAGAAATATAATGGCTTATTAAGTTACTTTTTTTTGTTGTTTTTTATTTAATATTTTCGACAATGCCAATGATTTCTTGTCGAAAGGAAGCCATTGATTAACAAACTACAAATTTAAAATGGGGTACGTGCTTTTACTTGGCCCATTTATAAATATCATTAAAAAAGGCATGTGTATGTGTCTTTTTTTAATAAATGGGCCAACATGGTAAGTGTGTGTTAGGCATGCTCCATGTATGTTTGTGTTGGCCATGCCAAATTTGGAGCACCATGCTTGGCATGATACGTGGCTCGTTCCTCGTAGGCTTTACATAACATGAGCCATGCTCCGGACTTATATGAGGAAGGTCGAGGCATGACTATTGACCTTGCCGTGCTTCGGACTGGGCTCAAGCTGCCATTCCAATTAATACCTTGAAATTCTCTCAAGATATTTGATTATATCTATTTTGTTTAATATCTATCTTTAGGCAGAGAGGAGATGAATGCGTGCCATAAAATATTTTTTTCTGGTGTATTCTAGTATTTAAAATAAATATAAATATTATTAACCAAAGATTATAATGATTATTATGAGCGTCAAAATGATTATTATACTACTAATATATATATATTAGTAGATTAATTAGTTTTTTTTTTTCTAGATTTTTTTAGACATATCTATATGAACATATTGTTCATTCTTAGTTAGGCGGATAAAGCTTTAGTAGATGAGATTATGTTTAGAGGTTATGAGTATAACTAAGTAAAAGTATATTAGATTTTAGTTAGGCTCCATCGATCATAAAAAAAGAAATTTGTCAAAAGTTTTTGTATTTTTTTTGAGGTGTCAAATGGGGTGGGCTGCCGCTTGGCTTGAAGCCCTGCACAGTTTAGGCATGTTGGGTTTGGCATGGCACGCTACGGTAACATGTCCAAGCCTATGATGGATGGACAATTGACACAAATTGTGCAGTGCCGTGCCTAGGGTCTTAGGCCCGCATGCCATTCAAGGTATGATTTGGATGTGTGCCACTTGTGCACGGCACGAGCGACATTGTGCCGACCAATGCTTTTCTGCCGACACAATGATGCCTGATGGGGGACGAATGATGATGCATGCTGGGTGATGGCTCGACACCCTCGATGGGCGACGACGATGATGGTGGAGCAGAGGGGAAATCCTAATTTAATTTTATCTACAACTTCCCGACTTGATCCGGCCCGTACCCGAGGAAATTTTGGGCCGCGGGCTGTTCTGGGCATACCTTCCAGCAAATTGTGCTATGCCTGGCATGGTACGTGAGCATGATTATGTCTGGAAAATAAATGCCGGGCCAGTAACATCTTTAATTTTTTTGTAGGTAATATTGTCTCTTAAAAATAAAAGTTTGACAATAATTATGAAGTTCAATGGAGTAGTTATATATAAGAATACTACAACAACTATTTATTTGCTCTAGTAGATCAATCACTTCATGAAGGAATTTTCTTTATGATTTTAGAGATTTATGATCTCTTGTCGTGATAGCCATGACATTTATTGTTTGAGAGAACTTAATATGTTTGTAGAGATGTAAAATGAGTCATATCATGCCGACACAATATGTTTTTGTGTGGGCTGGTCTAGCCATCATGCTCTGCAAGACATGACATGGTATGTATTTTATCTCATATTGGCACACCACAACTTCTATTTAACTAGGCCTGAAACATCCCATTTGGCTTGTAGCCGGGTATATCTGTGCTGGATTGTGCTGATTTTAATTATATATTTATGCAAAATAAAATGAAAATCACCCAAATTAAAAAAATTATTTTTCAAACATAATATCAATATGATACGAAATATAACATAAAGCATAATTAGAAAAAATCCAAAAACATAAAAAATATCTAATCATATGAAAAAAAATCTAAAATAGCACGAGTCTCTAATCATCATTATTAATCTGTGCCTGTAGTATGATAATGTAGATGCAAATTGTAATCGTCTTGTATGCATTTGTAGTTATTATTAGTGGTTGCCACAATTATCTCCATTTCAATGTCTCATTAGTTATCATTTGTCAATAACTATTTTATTTTTTCTTAAATGCCAATCTCAAATTTTTCATGTCCTTTGCTTATGCTTAATAAATATTTCTCAAATTTTTCTTGAATGCCAATTTCAATGTCTCAAATCTTTCATGAATAAAAGTGTTTCTATGATATATGATCGTAATTTCAAATTTTTATCTGAAATAATATTAATTACCACATAAAAAGTAGATTTCGATATTATAATAGATACCATAGATCACATGTCATCTTAGTGCGGGATATTCAGATTGGTATAATTTTTGCCAAATCAATATATATAAATTGTTATTATCATCATGTGAAAATATAAAATAATAATTAATATTTAAGTACAAAGATAGTTCATTTCTATTTGATATATCACATTGTCGTTTGCTTATAGTTAATTGATTAGAAAATCATTTTCGAATACGTTGTTCATGTTCATACTAAAGAGTCCCGTAATAATTATCATATCTAGTATCATAATTTGTAAATATGATACTTAATTTTATGTGAATAAAATTTTCAAGTTTGTTTGCTTGTTTAATGAAAATAGATATGTATCTTAATATATTTTTTATCCATTATATCTCACTTCTATGAATCCATATATTTAGGCAATCAATATAAAGTTGGAATAAAGGATTATTGTTTTAAGATTTGGTTTTAATCTCAATCGTCATGATACTAAATATATAATAATTTTTATATTTGTTAAATATGCTACTAATATTAAATATGCATCTAGGTACAATGTAAGTGGTAAGAATGTTCATAAATGAACATATGTTCATTATGGCATTATACATATTAAAAAATTTCATAAAGGAAATTTTAGTAATTTTATTTATTTATAAATAATAAGTTTATTATTTTTATTATTAACGTAATTGAATATCACATGTTAGTAACAAACATATGAATCTAACATAAGATAAATATAATTTCAATGCTATTTGATATTTATTTAAAATTTTCTTTTTAAGCTTCAATGACAAACAAAAATTGATAAACTTTTGTTGCATGTCAGGTGTTATAAGATATTTTTATGAATTTCTTATTTTTTTGACTTGTGAAAAATAATTTTTATTATCTTTATTATTTGGTTAATTATATGATACATAAATCTAATATAAAATTTTATTTTATAATCCGTCTTTAATAGTTATAATAAATATACTAATGACTATTCTGTTATTAGAAGTATTATCGAAGGTAATATTAATATTTTATTTTGAATAGTGTATTTACTAAAAATTTTTATCTTACATTCATATGATAAGATCATCATTAGGATGAAAAATTTTTGAAAATTATAAAATTTTTTATTAAGTTTTTATATTAAATTTACATAGTGGGCGAGATGAGGTGTACAAATGATACATTATCATGATTAGTTCATATATTAAAAATCACGGATAATATTTTATTATATTTTAAAAATTTATTAATTATTAATTATTGTTCAACTTTTAAAATTTTATTAGGTTGTTCATATTTGTAGACATAAGAATCTTATAATATGTAGGTCGAGAGTAATTCAGCATAATAATGATTATGTTAAAATCCTCCAAAAATTTAGTTAAAAATCTCATGATCATAACTAGTTTGACAATATATTTTTTTCCAAAGTCATTGTAGTATAAGATGAGAAACAATGAAACATGATCAAACTTTAAAGATTTTGCTGCTCAATTAGGTTTTTTAGTAATTTATTGTATCATATTTTTTGTTTTATTGATTGATATGTCTCTTAAGATTATTAGTATTATATGCACTCAAATATGTTTATATTTTTAAAAATATATATATTATGCTAATTTTTTTTCTATATTTTTATATTTTTTGGATACTTTTATACTATTGAAGTTTGTCTAGTTTTAAGTTTTTTAGACATAGGTTTCGTTCGAGGTTATTGGAGAGAATCTTGATTCGGCCTCGAATTTTTCAGTCAGATTGTCATTATTATCTAAATATATGTCAACTTCATTATCATTAAGTTTATTATTTATCATTTTATTATTTATATTTTGAATTTTATATTATTTAATAACAAAATGTAAATAATAAAAAAAATTTGTGTACTATAACTATAGCTATCTTTATTTATTTGAGTTGAAGCCCATGCAGTTGTATTTCACTTTCAAGTTTCAACCATATCATTTCTTTTTTTTTTTTAAATTTGTTAGGCCAGATTAGCTGGCACACAATTAAATAACAAAGAAAAAAAAATTCATATGAATATTGAATATTAAAATTAGAATAGGAGAGCAACGAACATAAATGAAGAATTAGAGACGAGAGAATAAAATTCAAGAAATTTTTATTTTTTATTTATAGAATTTTTTTTATCTTTTATTTTTTAATTTAAATAAGTGGAAATTCGACAACTGACTGATTTTTACTTGTAGTCATTAAAAATAAATCTGACGGCTATATTTCTTACAAAAAATTTGTATTTATAGCTGTTGTTGAAAGGGTCATGCTGTGCCTGTCGCTTTTTGTGTTGAGTCCATTATGCGAAAACATAATCGCATGATCAAGTAGATGTGTCAAATGGGTCGGGTGGCCCATGCACAATTTACTGCCCGCCCTGATTCAGCCATACCTGACCCTTGGCACGGTTCATGCCGTGCCGGGCTGGTACGAGCCGTGCCTCTTGCCGGGAAATGCACGACTCGTGTCTCTAGTCCGATGGTACGGTAAACTTGCTTGTAGACCTAGTTGCTTTTTTTTAAATATAGCTGTAAAAATTAGGTATGGCCTTGCCTGACCCAACATGTCTAGGCATGATCTGGCCTACACTGGGTATGAACTATGCTGGCGTGCCATGCCAGGCCTGTGGCTTGTTGGTATAATATATGTGCCGACATATATTATACCGTGTTGTGTCAGACATGACACAATGGCTTGATTCGGCTCGACACATATACATGTTTGACATCTCTATGACCAAGGTAGAGAAAGTTTATACTTTTAAAAAATTTGGATCGGGGCCCATTTGTTTATGACCCATGTAGGTCACATGTCATGGGTCACTTGCCTTTGGATCATGCCTAATATGCCATGCATGTGGGTCGTTGTGTGATCCAAAATTAAATACATTTGCCCATAGCCCAACATGGCACGAGGCCGTGCCTTGGGCTAGAATGACCTCGATCCAGTCACGACTCATTTGGGCCGTGCCTCATGCCATGCCTGGGCTGTTTGACCCACTTGACACATCTCTTGTCGGCTACTCTAAATTATATATATGCAGTATTTTGAATTAACTTTTTTAATAATAAAATTTGTATTTTTTTTCTCCATTCTTTTTCTAGTTGCCCTTCTTTTTTTCCTAAAATATTGTGACTGAAATACTAATTTGACCACATCAATACTAATAATTTTCAAGAGTTATTTATTATATGTAATAGTGAGAAATAATTGATTAACACACAAATTGAATGTTCTTATCATAAATATGGAGAATAATATTGTACGCTGTACTTAAGAATTATTTTAATGTAAAAATTGAGAAAAATTAATCTCAATAGTCTTATCCCTGAAATTCTGATAAATAATGTTTGACCAGTCTCGAATTTGAGATCTACTATTTGTGAATAAAATTATTTACTATTACTTCAAGACATTTATAGATGCATGCATTATAAGTTTTTTATGTGATTAGTCATAATAATATTATTTTCGAATAAATATATTTAATTTTAGAGTTTTTATGAGATTTAATCTGCTAGTATTTGTCTAATTACACATTATTATCATAAATATAAAATAAACAAAAAATAAATAAACACTGTAATATTGAATTATTTAGGTGTCTGAAAAATAATATTTTAGTGAATATGCCAAGTGCTTGATTATCCCAGAGGGTAAAATATTGGATTCAAATCTGCAAGGGATGAGTTCTTTGAGAAACAACTAGTATGTTCACTGTTTGGCTCGACCCATCCTTGATGCGTATCCAGCAGTCTTCTTTGGATACCGAGTGTCCCATTATAAACATGATTTTTTGTTTGTTCTCCTCTAGCTCTTCATTTCTTGGAATTAAAGTGTCATGAACTTTTTACATAAAATCATTATTTTAAGGCACTGAAAAATGCACTTGAAGATTGGAACTACTTTTTTTTTTGTGATTAACTTTGCTGCAGGAACTATGCAGAAACTGCATTGTGATTAATTGCTGGTTGTACACCCTTAGCGAAAGAAAATAGACCAAATACCTTTAAAAATGATCCTTCCCAACTTGAAATACAAGTTAGGAGGGTAACATTGATGGAAAGACAACTTTAAAATATTCTAAGTTCTAGATGACAAAAAAGTGATGAAAAATAGGGAAAAAAAGAACTTGTACTAAATAAATCTATTATTGCCAAAATGTTTCTTCAAAATGACGTCCATTTTTTTTTGTTAAAATAAAATAAAAATGGAAATGAATCATTTTTTATGGTAGAAGAAATACAAATTAGAGGTGTTAAACGGAATGTGCTGGGCTGGCCCGGCCTATTTTTTGTGAGCACGACCGTGTTTTCGTGCCATGCCAGGCACGATTTACTCAAGCCAGGCTCGACATGGCCCACTAGCCTGGTGATATAAGTATTGTGCCGGGTCAGGCCCGTACGGGCCTGGTTAAAAAAATAATTTTTTTTTTATTTTTAAAAATTAAAATTTTTGTATTAACCTATATACAAAATATATATTATATTATATATAGATAATGCTTAAAAATTTTAAATTTGTAATTTAAATTATTGAATATACAATATTAATAAAATTTAATTTTTTTTATTAATTTTTAATAAATTTAGATTATAATTTATCAGAATTAAATTATATAATTTTAATGAAAAATTTTAACATTAAAATTAACTAAACACAAAATTTTGTTAAAAAAAATTATAAAGTCACAAAATTAAAAGCAAACCTAATGTCAAATCCAATCGGCCAATAAATACTATAACAAAGCAAATACAACGTAACGTAAATAAAAAAGCATATAATCAATACAAAACAAAATATCGATATCAAAAATCTGAATCAAGAATAACACAAATCAACTCTGTCCGTGATTGTGAAACATCAAAAATTAAAATCAAGTGGCAATGACAAATATCATGTGACGTGACATTGACAAATGGCATTTGGCAATGGGCTGGGGTAACATGCAGTGACAACCATGTCAATTGTCAATTGGCATATTATGATCATCATCAACCGTAACATCAAAATCACTATCATATAGATCATTATCATCAGTAATTAATTTTACTTTTGCAGTGGATACAATCCCTATCCTAGCTCCAGCACGATCCTGGATGCTAAATCTCGAACATCTCAATCCTTCAAACATATTAATGTCTCAATAATATCTGGTAGTAATCTCGATCTCCTATCCAAAATCACGTTCACTACAACAGAAAAAGTAGACTTTGATGCTATGCTCGACACCGGATGAGTCAGTAGATCTCGTGCTATCCTAGATAGCATGGGAAAGGTGAACTCATATGATTTTCACCACTGTAATATATCAAGATTCTCAGTATCATAATGTGGTAAGATTGAGATGTAATCGGTATCTAAGTACTGAAATATCTCGCTCCTATGTGATGGTCCACCTTGTTGTTTCTTCCTCGCTAACTGAATAAAAAAATTATCATCTTCGAAGAAGATATCGATGTCCGTAATCACAGTATTATTATTACTACTGCTACTACCATGCCTAGTATCGTATTATGTGAACATGTCCGTCAACTTCTCATGAATGAACTTTTTAGGTGGGCCATCCAGGTTCATGTATGAGGAAATATAAGTCAGTGTTATTTAATCTTTCTATCGTAACCCTAGGATCCATGCATGCAGCGAAACAATAAAGAGATGAGATAGTGAACTAGTATTTTAAGTACTTAGTTTTCATCACTGCAACCATATTACTAAGTGTCGGGCCAGCTCGATACTTTCTAAACATGCTACTAATATTGCATATGTACTTGAGTATAATGCAAGTCATGGAAGTATAAACTGACGAATACATGTTCGTCATGTCATAAAAAATCTTTAGTCCAGTCAGTGTTGTCAATAATAAGTTCGTCACTTTTATTATTGACGTAGTCGGATATCACGTGTTCGTATCTAACACATGATTCCAACATCAGGTATGTATAATTCTAATGATATCTCATATTCAATTGGAATTTTTTTAAGATTCGCAGACAAATAGAGACTACCAAATTCTTATTGTCTGTAAGGAGTTAATATATTTTAGTGTATTATATATATTATCCAATGTAGGGGAACATATCATCATACCCGCTTGTACAATCAGGTTAATCACGTGACACATGCATCTGACATGAAAAATCACTTCTAATGGTGCGTCTATAATATTCCTAATAAATATGTTAATCACTACTTCATTATTAAATACATTATTAAATATAATACTAAAAATTTTATTTTGAATTTTAAATTCTCTAAAAATTTTTATAATGCACTCAAAAATGACCGGGATATCATAAGGATGAAGAATCTCAGAGAATCTTATAATTTTTTTATTTATTATCCAATTAGAATCTACATATTGATCGGTAAGATATGCATAAGATGATTCATCATGATTTGTCCAGATATTGAATTTCACGTATACCACTCTACTATATGTCATAAATTTATTAATTATTTTTAGTTTTTCTAACTTATAAAATTTTAGTATGTCATTTCTTGAAGTGGACCTATGAATCCTATGATAAGTAGACTGAAAATATATCTGAATGATGCGAAATCATCCTTGGATCTTCCAAAAATCTGATTGGAAGGCCTATCAATATAATAAGTTTGGCCATGCCTTTCCTATCCAACTTACTATGGTATATGAATGGAGTAAACTTTGAGATTGAACTCGATCCAGTCTCAAAAAATACAATGCTAATTTGGGTTTGCTTAGGATTTAATGCACCATATTTTTTGGTGTATAATTTGACATGTCTCTTAAGGTGCACAATCCCAAATGAATTCTTATAAGTTAAATTTATCATACAATATTTGTACTGTGTCATTTTTTCTTTCTCATCCCTAATATTTTTTTATTATATTATATTAAAATGAGTCCAAATTATAAGGTTCCTATTACTTTTTTATATTTTAGATGTTTAGGTTAGATGACTAGAGAAATCAAAATTTAAGCAGTATCAGACCTCTGTGTAAGATTCTTATTTTCTAAATTTAAATATGTTTCATTAGTATTAGTTATTTTTTTGGATTTTTGTTAAATATGGGGTAGAACCTAGATGATAGATTTTAGATATTCAGATTAGAGAGAGAGAGAGAGAAAGTAAACAAAGGAAATTAATTTTTTTAAATAATATTATTTATGATAAAAGTTATTGTTTAATACTAAACAAAAATTATAATACCTATAAAGTAGTGAAGTAGATCGCGTGCATGGTGTACTATAGTCTAGTTCAAACTTTCAAACCCGAGTTGTGAGTCTCAAATGATTAAATTCTGAGTCCTGAGAGAGAGAAGTGCAAGAGCTTAGAGAGAATTTTCAGAGAGTTAGAATAAATTTTTATGTTTTTTTTAATTATTTATTGATTTTTATGGGGCAGTATCATGAAGGCCATCAGATTCTAGGTCGGGTCGGAGTGGATTCGGACTCGTGCCTGTGCATTTTCCTGATTCGTATGGCGCTGGCGATGTGGTGGGGTGCGGGACATATCTTGTGCCGCAGGGCCGTGCCACGGGCCATGGAATCGTGCCAGGTCAGGCACGAGATGAGGCCTGGTTGGTCTCGGTATGACACTACATGATTGGTGCCGTGGTTGAGCACGACACGGGCCCAGGCACGACAAATTCCCATGTCGGGCTCGCCTAGGCATGGCCAAATCATACCGTGCCTCGTGCTGGACAGGGCCGGCTCGGTCCGGTTGACACCTCTAATACAAATTGATGCTGGTAACTAGTAATGGTTGGCAAGAGTAGAAAAGTAATTTTATTTAATGCACAAGATACATAAGGATACTCTACGCTGATAAATTGATTGGGTTTGAGATAATGATCGAGGTTTTTGATAGAATGAATGTGTGAGTTGTATTTTGTTGACTGTTGTAATGGGGTTCTTAATGAGACCAGGCCGGCAGCTTTTTGGGTGGGGACCATTTTTCTTGAAAACACTAAAGCCTCTTGATGTGTTTCTTTTCCATGGTTCTTGTTGTTTTCTTTGGTTTGCTATCATTGGTATGGCGAACTAGATGGTTTCATTGTTTATATAGAAAGTAGGCACTCTGACAGAATGATTTTTGGATAATCCTTTTTGTTTGTAATTGAATAGAGAATGCAATTGAGATGAGAGACAATTTGTCTGATGGTACTTGCAGTAGGCATTGGCTTTGTTCCTAGGAGTAAGATGATCTGATGGTGGAGATGGGGGAAGAGGCGTGCCTAATATACTATTGTCAAGACACATTACTATGTTAAATAGCTTGATAATTAGTTGGCAGGATATACATTCGTGCCTAATATGCTATTGTTTGTTGGAAAGGAGCTTTAGATTTTTGTTTGTTTGTGATAAGCATGCCCATGGAAAAGCATGATGCCATTGTTCTCAAAGAAGCTTTGTTTGGATTGGGGGATATCATTTTATATATTTCACAAAAGGTAAAAAATAAAGATGTTGAATATAATTTAAATAATAAGATGTAGATCATTTTTTTTCCTTCAGGTGCATCCAGAGGGGAAATATGTTGTTGATGTTGATAAAAATATTGATATAACTAAGATCACACCATCTACAAGAGTTTCCCTTCGAAATGATAGTTATGTTCTTCATTTAATATTACCAAGCAAAGTGGATCCGTTGGTCAATCTTATGAAAGTTGAAAAAGTTCCAGATTCCACATATGATATGATTGGTGGGCTTGACCAACAAATTAAAGAGATAAAGGAGGTGTACCTTTATTTTTTTCTGTCACATACAAGCTTCGTTGATTGTTAATTTTGTTTATATGCTGCATGGTTTTCCAGGTCATTGAACTTCCAATTAAACATCCAGAATTATTTGAGAGTCTTGGAATTGCTCAGCCAAAGGTACTGCCGTTTCTTGGCAACACTTATCTTGTAGATGGTGTTTTTTTGTTCAAAGTTTTTCTGTCTGTCCCCTTTGATTCTTTTTATCATGTTCTCTCTTTCATGACAGGGTGTCCTTCTATATGGGCCACCAGGTACTGGGAAAACTCTTTTGGCCAGGGCTGTGGCCCATCATACCGACTGCACTTTCATTAGGGTTTCTGGTTCTGAATTAGTTCAGAAATACATTGGTGAAGGTTCTAGAATGGTCAGGGAACTTTTTGTGATGGCAAGGTTTGATGATGCTTCCTTTTCTATGCTTCCTTTTATTTCTTATAACAAAAAAATTAATCCATAGCAATTTATTTTACTAATGTTTTGTTTTTCCTAACGTTTATGATGCCTCCTTCACGTCTAATTTTTTTCTTCTGCCATTCTTTCTTAGATGTAATTGTGATCATTGATGAGGTGTAGCTTACATACATTGTGAATGTTATTGCTTCTACCACAGGGAGCATGCCCCATCAATCATTTTTATGGATGAAATTGACAGTATTGGATCTGCTCGAATAGAATCTGGGAGCAGCAGCAGTGACAGCGAGGTGCAGAGGACCATGTTGGAGCTTCTAAATCAGCTGGATGGTTTTGAAGCATCAAACAAAATCAAAGTACCATTCTTCCTTTCTGAACGATGACTGAACTGATGATAATGCTGAAATCTTTATTTTTATCTACGCGAACTTCTCATATTGACAGGTGCTGATGGCCACAAACAGAATTGATATTCTGGATCAGGCCCTTCTTCGTCCAGGACGCATTGACAGGAAAATTGAATTTCCAAATCCAAAGGAAGAAGTATAAGTTTTCATTTTCAAATTTCCATCCCCTTTCCTTGCTATTGAACAAAAATTGCTTTGCTTGGTAAATATGTCCAGTCACGTGTTGATATCTTGAAAATTCACTCAAGAAGAATGAATTTAGTGCGTGGGATTGATTTGAAGAAGATTGCAGAGAAGATGACTGGTGCTTCTGGTGCAGAGCTTAAGGTAAGAAAATTTTATTTTCCAATTCAAACAATGATCTATTTAATAGTGTTTTTTTTTAATGTTTTTGATAACTATAAGGCAAAATGCTGTTCTGTTCATTGAAATTTTTAATTAGTACAAGTTAAGCATTAAAAAAAACAAAAGTGCAACAAGAATACTACAGTCCAATTAGAACTTCTAGTAAAATCATGCAATATGTAATATATAAATGAGTGATCATTGAATTGTCGTGCGTAGATTATTTATTTTCAGATATTTATGCTTTGGCTTAAACATTATATTCGTTGATGTGTGCCAATTATATAAAGGTGCTCCAAATCTTGTTGTATCATGTATTTTAATGCTGAGAGATTAATGATGCAACATAATTTTGCTTAATATTCTCAATATGATATCAGAATGATTAATTCTCACTGTCGTTTTGCACAATCAGCATCACCGCTACCTTTGCTGGAAGTGTCGTCATTAGCTATTGCTGTCTGACAACCTTTCATTCATTAGGGATGCCCCAGTCTTCTCTTTTATTTTCAGTAGAAGAGTATGTACATTTATAACCATATAAGGTAGTTTTCTAGTTTTTTTTTGGTTTGTCTGATGGTTTTTCTTTGATGTAAGTAAATCTGTTGTCTCCAGATTATTTATTTTTTGCCTAACCCATTCTCATAGCCACTCTGGATGATTATTTTTCATTGTATTTGATTTGTTGTCCTCAATGGAGACATATTAAGTTAGTCAGGCTGACCCAACACACTTGATATTAATTAATGTTTTCTGTAATGATTGTGCAATTTCTATGTTTTTTTTTCTATTGATGTTTGTGTGATATTTTGATACTTGATTATACACTATTGTTGATTCGGTATAAACTAATCACATTGCATATAAGTGAGCTTAAGTATTATTCAGTAAAAAGTGACTTATCCAACAATTTTTCAGTGACCATATGAGGTTTGTTATTAGTTTTATAACCATTGCAAGATGGGTTGCTTATTGTAATGACCATTAATATATGATGCAGTATTTGTCTAGACAAAAAACTATTCTATAATTGGTGACATTATTATAGTAGTTTATCACATTTTATTCATTTACAAATTGACTCCAATAATACTTGTTGGATGGTTTTAGAACATGTAATCTTTTTTTACTTGTTATGGATGATTCATATTTATCATATTTTAAATATGAATCTATGATTGATGAGTTATAGGCTTCTGAAGTTGGGAGATCATTTTTATACTATTTTTAATTGTGTTTCCTTGTCTTGTTCATCAACATAAATATTTCTAGCTGAGACATATTCAAAGATGAGGTGCTTTGTACTCCACATATCTTGTGCTCGAATGAGGAACACCTCCTTGCATATATTTCAGTATTTTACAATTGTTTTTGAATGTACAAAATGCACCAATGCAATTTCTATTGCTAATAAAAATAATTATATTTCTTTTGATATGATTTATATTGATATTTATAAGGATCATCCATAATTCCAAAAATTTTTAGATAATAATAATTTCTTTCTAATTGATGATTGTGTTAATATCACATAACTTTTTTTTGATATAACACTAATCTATTATGAGTTTCATTTCAAATTTATATTTGATGGTCCAAAATAAATTTAGAATAAAGATTTAAAATTTCAGGTCTGGTAATAAGTACTTTCAATTAAGATTGGCATGGCACTTTCAAAAAGGAAGGTATCAATCTTAAATCCTCATGCATGAATCCTTTATATCAAAATGAGATACCTAAGAGAAAAAATATCTTAATTCTATTGGAGTTTTTTTATTTTTTTTATAATGTGTATGTGAATCTTATAGATGGTGGTTATACTCACTGTGACCTACATGATGAAGAATTGAGTACCTATATATACAAGATGGAATTAGAGGTGTCAAACGTGCCTGGCCTGCCTGTGCCCAACATAGCATGCTGCAGTGCTGTGCTCGTACCTGGCATAGCATGCTACAGTGCCGTGACATGCTACCGTACCGTGCCCCGGCCCTTCGTGCCGTGCCCCGACACGTGGGCAGTGCACGTGCCCATGCATCGAACATGGTCAATACGAACGATGTCTGATAGGCGAGGCTCATCGAGCCCCAAAAGGGCGAAGGCGCATGGCAACACGATGGCAAACTGTCGAAATCCTTTTTTTTTTAAAAAATTAGGGTTTTGTCCTACCCGAACTGGACCGAACTTGGTGGTTTTCAGCCGCGAGTTCGTGCCGGACCGGCACGAAATAGTAATCGTGCTGGGCCAGACACGACATGGTAGCCCGGTTGGGTGGCCCAAAATTGGGTCGGGCTGTGCTGGGCTAGCCCGTTTGACACCTCTAGACGGAATACAATCAGAAAAGAAAATATATGAACATCTTAAATATAATAGAAGACTACTATGTACATAATATTCTCAACCAAATAGAAATAGGAAAAAATAAAAGGAATATTTATAATATTCACACATACTATTTTATGCTTCTCATGCTGGGTTGTAGATGTTAAGCAAGTCTAGCCTAGATGTTAATTGTTTAATTCTTTCCTTACCAAACTTTTGGTGAGGATATATATTGTTTGTTGGGCTATAGGAATGTAAGATAGATCCACAACTTTTTTTTCGATCTTCTTGATAAAATGATGGTCTATCTCCACATGTTTAGTTCTATCACGTCAGATCAGATTCTTTGCTATGTTAATTGTAGACTAATTATCACCTCAGACCTGCATAGATTTGTCAACATGGACCTTTAGCTCATGATAGATGTTGCTTAGCCACTTAACTTCACAAAATTCCATGGAAAAATCTCTAAACTTGGTCCCAACTAAGCTTCTTGTTATTACAGACTGTTTTTTTGCTCCACCAAGTAACCAAATTCTCTCACAAGAATGAGCAATATCCCGAGCTTGATGTTTTTTTGTCAAGTGAGCCTGTCCAATTAGCATTGGTGAAAATCTTCAGGTACCTAATACTAGTTTTCTCAAAGAACAATAATTGGTCAGGTGTTAGCTTAAGGTACCTCAATAATTGTAGACTAACTAATTACGTTGACATCAAAATTGATGTCGGGTCTGATATGCGAGAGGTAGATGAGTTTGCCAACTAACGTTTGATATATATCTTTATCTACCTGAGCTTCACTGGATTGCATACTAAGTTGGATTATAGTATCCATGAGAGTTTCAACTGGCTTATATCAAATCATATCAGTTTTTTTTAGAAAATCTAGCACATGTTTCTTTTGGGAGATTTATATTTTTAATTTTTGATAGAGCAATATTTATGTCTAGCAAGTATTTGAGGTTTCTTAGGTCTTTGACTTTGAATTTCTTGGCCAAAAATAATTTTAATTTCTTAAGTTCTTTCTAGTGATCTTTTATGAGAATGATGTTATCAATATAGACTATGAGGATATTCCTCTTTCTTCTCTCATGATGTTAAATAAACATCGTAAGATCTGTCTGACACTGAGTGTACCCATACCTTTTAAGTGCCTTGGTAAACTTGTCAAACAACGCCCTGGGTGACTTCATAAGGCCATACAATGATTTTTTTAACTTTAGCACGAGTCAGGTGTTTCTGGTATGTTTAGGCCTGGTGAGATCTTCAAATACACTTCTTCATCGAGCTCTCAATTTAAAATGTATTCTTCACATCTAATTGATATAATGATCAATCTAGATTAGTAGCATGAGGACTCTTATTGTATTGTGCTTTGTAATTGGGGAAAATATCTCCTGATAGTCAATGCCATAGAATTGAATGAATTCTTTTGCCATTAGATGAGCCTTGTACCTGTTAATACTATTATCAAAGTTATACTGCACAACGAAGATAAGTTTATAACTTATTATTTTTTTCTCACTTGACAGTTTAGTTATCTCTCAGGTTTTTTCTTCTCTAATACATTTATTTCTTTTTCGATCATTTTTTTCATTATAGAACTTTGAGAGTTTCTTGAATAGATCTAGGTATCTGAATTTCATCTGGGGAGGTGACTAAGGTACGATTTTTGTGGGATAGATTATCATATGCAATGAACTTTTAGACTGGATGCTAAGTACATGTTCTCTTTCTCTTTCTTTAAGTAATAGGCTTGTCATTAGTTTCTCAAGCATAATGTTATTATCATAATCAATTGAAGCTTGTGAAGGATAAGAATTATCTTGTTTTTGTGCAGATTCGTATGTCAGATCAAGAGCTTGCTTCTGCACAAGTGGTTGATGGAACTTATCAGACTGTGACTTGTTTCTCCTTGTATAGACACAAAACTTACTAGGTTCTGATTGCAGCAATGTATGTTCCTCAAGGCTATGTTGCACGGATACGCCTAGGAACTGCCGTGTCCGACCCGTGTCACCGTGTCCACGTGTCCGACACATGGACACGGGTCGGACATGGGTCGGATACGTGTCAGAGACATATCCGACGCGTTGTTCGGAAACAGTCGTCGTTAACAACAGACGCGTCGTTTACCTACAGACGCGTCGTTTACCAACTGACATATTTTTACGATTCTAATGCGTCGGAAATACACTATATATTAACTATTACTCCTACATCTCCAACAAATTGAGGAGCACACTGCCGACAGTGAGTTGCCGACAAGCCGATTGCGAGAAATAGTTGTCAATTGTCATTACGTCAAACGGAGAGGGGAGGAGCACACTGCCGAGGTGCCGACAATACCTAAGGTAACCTAATTTTATAAATGGAATGGGGGGTTTTAGAATCTGTATCGGGAGGGGGGAGAGTTCGAAAATCAAAACTGTAAAGGGAGGGTGGTGGTGGGGTGTTAGAGGGTTTAAATTTTTTTTACATTATTTTAAAATACAGAATTTTAAATTATTTTAAAATACAGAATTTTAAATTATTTTAAAATACCTAATATTTATAATTAATAATTTTTATTTTTAATTTTATTTTTTTTATCATGACGTATCATAGTCGTATTCGTATCCTAATTTTTTAGAATTTGCCGTGTCCTCGTATCCTGCCGTGTCGTATCTCCGTGTCCGTATCCGTGTCCGTGCAACATAGTCTCAAGGAGATCATTAGACTGAGTAGGGTTTGGATAGGCTGACTTGCTACATGGAAGAGTGTGAGGTGTAACTTTCCAAGCCTGATATTCCTAAGGTATATTTCTTTCCCCTTAAAAATTAGATTTGGGATAAAATGATTGATTTATAAAGAATGTCACATCCATGGATGTGTAGAAATGACGTATGAACGGACAATAATATTTGTACCCCTTCTTAGAAAGTGAGTACTCTAAGAAAATGCATTTAAGTGTTTTATGATCTAATTTCTCTCCGTGCTGTGAGTGGATGTGAACAAATGCAAAACACTAAAATATACTTAATGGAAGGCTAAAAATGATTCTAGTATGTGAAAATGAAGTGAGGAGAACTTGGTCATCTTAGAAAATTTAAATGCAGAACACTCACCTATCTCATTCTATTGTGGTGTATTAACATAGGAGCGGTGATTAATGATTCTCAGTATTAATAGCTAGTTTCTCAAGGAGTGTTTAAAGAATTTCTGTCATTGTCAGTCTGTTTTGAATTTTAGTTTGAAATTGGGTCTGGATCATAGTAAGAATTGTTGAAATAAGGGTCCCAATTTGATTATTTATTTCATGAGACATAGCCATGTGAGACTGGTGTGATCATCCACAAATAAGATAAACCATTGGACACAATTAATATTTTTTTACTTGTGAGGGTCCTCATATGTCATTGTGAATAAGAGAGAAAGGTTGAGATGGTGCATATGGGTGCATTGGTTAAGAGGTGCGAGAAAGTTTTGACAATTGACATACTTTACATTGAAAAGAACTAAGATTTGTATTGATAAATAGTGAATGAAATATTTTTTGAAAGTAAAAAATATTTGGATCTCCTAATTGAAGGTGAGACAACATATCTTTGTTTTTTTTATTTGATTCTAATGGATAACATTGAGTAGATAAACTGACAATCCTTAGAGTTTGTTTAGACTTGGATTCACAAGTCTAAATTTGATAGAGTCTATCAACCATCTTAGCATCTGAATTTGTAAATTTGAAATTTAAAAATAATATAGTTAAAGTGTGCTATGTTTTTCATATCTTTAACTAATTTACTAATTAAAAATAAGTCATAAGATAATTTAAGAACATAGAGGATATCATGTAAAGTGATGACATCGGTCAGAAGAATTAGAGCCTACGATGTGAATATATGTTTTGTCCTTGTTATTTGATCACAAGCACTAGAGTCTACGATCCACAGCTTATTGATATATGATATTGAAACATATATGATTATTTTCTGAATTTGTAGCTTTTGAAGCATTGCCGTCAAAGTGTCTATCATCTACTATGTGCTAAATGTAAGAATTTCAGTAGGTTTGCTTTCTTTTCCCACAAATATATTTTCATGACTTTTCTTAGGCTTTCAATTAGTGGGCTTCCCTTGATTTTTTTAGCATGTGTCATGAGTGTCTATGCTTTTTTTAGTTATCATATCATGGTTTGTCACCTTTTTTTTTGTCATAGCCTGAACTATTTTTTGTCACAATTGTAGAAAAGTGATCTTTTGCAACCAAGGCTAGAGAGTCCTTCAAACCTTGTATGTCTCCAATCATTACTTGCTTTCGGTGTTTCTCCCAATGTACCTCTGTGAATGCATCACGAAGGCCTGGTAGGGGCTTGATGGCCAATACATGACCTTGGACATCATATAGGTTTTTGTTGAGCTTAGTCAGGATCTTCATAGTCATGTCTTCTTCAATAATTCATTTGAATCGTTGTCTATCTTTAGTGTTGCTTCAAGTATGCGTGCGGACTGAATCAAGCTTCTGCCATAGACGAGACAAGACATTATGATATTGAGTAATAGTTAGATCAGATTGTCTTAACTTATGGATGATTATTTTGATTTCGAATATGATTACAATATTATCTTGAGTGGAGTAAGATGCACGTGTAGCTTCCCAGACTCCATGCACTGTCTCGTAGTGCAAGAAATTTTTTCTAATTTCAACTGTCATAGAGGTGATCAACCATGAATTGATGGTATCATTCTTCATCTTTCAACTTCAATGGGAAGCATCATCAGGTTCCAAAGATTGAAGTTCTCAATTCAAGTAGACATCTTTGTCTTTTTCACTGATGAACATATGAATCGAACTTGATCATTATAGATAATTATTATAATTTAGTTTATGCTCATTGATGGGGAGTAAAATATTGTCTGTGATGATAAGACTGTCATCTAATCGCATCCTCTAAATAGTGGTGTCGGAGATGGTTGAAGTGATCTCACCATTGTTATCTACTGTCCTACATGATAAATTTCAAGAAAGATTGAAACTTTGTACAAAAAATTGAAAGTTGTATCTTTGAAGATGTATAACCTTGATGTGAAAGTTGAAATCAGTGTTAGGATGATGAGAGGACTAGAAAAACACCTCAAAATTAGTGCTAATACTAGTCATTGAACTGAAAACAATTGATGAACAGTGTTTTCGGAGAGAACTATTTAAAATTCATGTCAAACATTAGTTTTTGGAGGAACCACCTATGTGGGATGGTAGATTGGGAAAGGGCGACTCAATAGTTGGTAGTGCGTCAAGATCAGAGGCTACATGTGCCTTAACGGGTGAGAGAAGGGTTGGCGTGTGATTGCAGTATTTGGAACTTGTGACAGCGTGTGCAGGCGTGTGCAGGCGCGTCTGGAGGTTGCCTGCGACCAGTCTTCAATCAAATTGATCGCCTGGAGGAGACGAACCTGTTGGGTTAGGTGCTGACCAGAGATGATGGTTGGAACTGGGGTCGCCCGAGATGAAGTCACTGGACAGGTGTGTTTGCCGAAAAAAAATTGATTTTTATCTTGATTTCAAGACAAAATTACTCCCTCCTTCAATACCATGAAGAATTGAGAGAGTGGAGAGAACTGAATAGTCCGGTGTGTCAATATTGAAGAATCGAGTATATATACAAGAGGGAATACAATCGGAAAAGGAAACATAAACATTTTCCTAAATACAATAGAAGACTACCTTGTTCATATATTCTTATCCAAATTGAATTAGGAATAAAATAGAAGAAATATTCACAATATTCATATGTAATATTCCACAAATGATAAATTGGCTTTTCTAATTGTACTAAATTTTTGAATATCTGTGGAGGTTCTTGCTGAAATATTCTCACATTTTAGACTTCAAATCGATTTTAACATTGGATATTTGCTTATATTTTTTCTGTTCATGTTCATAGTAAGAATAGAAGGAATTCAAATGTGTATTTCTTTTTACTCTGTTGTTAATTCTCTCATAGATTCCAACATATAATTTAGAAATAGTTCCAACATATGTGTTAGTCTTTCTGGTCCTACTCCTATTGTACCTCAAACTGATGTTCCAGACTTGTAACAGGCTCATGATGACAATTTGAAAGCTTATTATGAAAATCAAGCAAGGCATAATCCTCATATGCATATACAATCACAACTTGATCTTTTATTACCATGGAAGTTTAACCTTCCATTAAAGATCTTGATCTGATTATTGTTGTTTGAAAAAGTTTGCAAACACTTTCATATTGTTTGTCACTCAAACATCATACAAAATGTCATTAAAATTTTATTATGAGTTTAAACATAACTTCTGTTCTAATCATTTGTTATGATATTGATTGCAAGAGCTTGCAAACAGAGACATGAATACAATTTTCAATCGACATCTACTACTAAAGCAAAGATGAATATTGTTTAAATTATATTATCACTAGCAATATATTTTAATTAACAATGTGTATAATATGATGTAAAAATTGTTTTTTTGCTTGGTAATCTAAGTAAGGACGCACACACACACACACACACACACACACACACACACACGAGTATTCCACATGGATTTTGTATAGCAGAGATAACCAAATTGTTGTGTAGATTATAAAATGATCTATTGAAGCTTAAATAGTCATCTAGAGTTGCTAGACATGCAAGTGAATATTTATTTATAAATTAGGAGTATTCAATAGAAAAAAACATATAAATTAGGAGTATTTTACATTGGATCACTAGTTGTGGGCTCAACCTCAAAATCTCATGAGTCATTATTTGTCAGCAATTTCTCTACTCTTGTTCTAATATAATCTTGGATACTAAACCTTGAATCTTTTAATCTTTTATGCATATTAGTGTTTCAGAGATATCAAGTTGTAGTTTTAATCTTTTATTTGAAATAATATTGATTATAATAAAAAAAAATAGACTTTGATGTTGTGTTCGACATTAGGAGAGTTAGTCAATTTAATGATATCTTAGAAAGCATTGGATATGTGGACTCATGAATTCCATAATTATTAAATATCAATATTTTTGTTATTATTATGTAATATGATTAAGTCAAATTAATATCTAAGTATCGAGATAATTCATTCATGTTTGATAGTTTAATCATCTTTTCTTCATTGCTAATTGAATGAAGAAGTCATTATCTTCGAATATAATATCCATATTTATACTTAGAGTTTGACTAAAACTATTATCATACTTAGAGCTTGACTACAACTATTATCATACATAGTATTGTAAATATATAAATAAATTAGTACATTTTTCATAAATGAATACTTCAAGTAGGTGTTATTGGTTCATGCACAAGAATATGTATATTAAAATCCATACAATTATTTTCATCTTAACTTTAGGATCAATGCAGACAATTAGATAGTAAAAAGATGAAATGATAAACTAGTATTTTAAGTGCTTTATTTTTATCTAAATAGTCACGTCATTAAATATCAGGTTATCTCTAAATTTATTAAATATGCTACTAATATTGCATATGTATCTGAGTGTAATGTAAGTGGTAGTTGTATAAACTGACAAACATATATTCGTCGTGTTATAAAAAAATTTTAGGAATTTCATAAATGAAATTTCTATATCATAGTCTATGTTGTTAATAATTAATTCATTATTTTTACTATTGATGTAGTCAGATATTATTTATCCGTATCCAATATATGACTTTGACATCAGGTAAGTATATATCCAATGATGTCTCACATCTATTTAGAATTTTTTTTTAGATTCATAGGCAAATAAAGATTATCAAATGTCTATTGTCTTCTAGGCATCCGAAGATCATAGTTGTGAAAGGAGCAAGGCACACAAAGACGCAAAGGCCTCCAAGTGCCCCAAGGCACAAGGTGCCCTTAAGGGTGTGAGTTTTATTATGTAAGATGCATCATATTTTACATATATATTTAAAAAAAATATAATTAAATATATTAATTCAAAAATACTCATATACCTTCTCTTCATTTGTCTATTGCACATTGCCTTTCATCCCTTTCCCTGTAGCTCATCGAGGAATTCTTGGAGCTCGACGAGGAACTTCATGGAGTTTGACCAAGAGCTCGACGAACTCCTATTGAGCTTAGAGATGTCAAATGGGTTGGACAGACTAGGCCCACCTCTACACGACACAATCCAGGACTATTTTGGGCGGACTTTCGAAACACCTCGTGTCTTGTTGTGCTGAGGGAATTCATCTTGCATGCCATGCCAGGCACGACCCCGAATGCCTGGTAGGTGGGCATGACATGGACGATGATGCGACACACGATGGGCGACACAACGATGCTCAACGAGAGATGACACAATGACGCCGGATGGGTGATTTTTAATGGCCGATGGCTTGGTGATGCCCAACGAGTGATGGCTCGATGATGCCTGATATGTGACGGCTCGGTGATGATTGACGGGCGACGAAGCCGCACCATCCCTATTTCCATTTCTCGGTTTAAGAATAATCTTAACATAGAACTAGCTTGAAATGGTCCTAAATTAGGTTGATTTCGGGCTGCGGGCTGCTGGCTGTGACTAGTCTTTCTTTTAGTGAATCGTGCTGTGCCAGACATGAAATGGATACTATAGTATGTCGTGCATTACATTGTATGCAGGCTCGTACGAACATGAAAAAAATGGGTCGTATTGGCCCAACACTGCCCGTTTGACAATTATAGTTGAGTTCTATAAACTATTCGAGCTCCATGGAACTTAGCTTTGAGCTTCTGTTCAAGTTTTTGTTTGAGCCTCAAGAGCCTGACAAGCTCCATGGAGCTCGACCGCGAGTTCCATTCAGCTCCTGGTCAAGCTCTATGGAGCTTATCGAGCTTATGGAGTTCGGTGGATAGCAACCTTGCATGGAGGCGTGCTCGTGGAGAGTTTCGCACCTCAGGGAAGACTCTCACTTTTTTTGCTATTCGTGCGTCTGTGTGAATGAGCCTTGCCCCGACCAAGGTGAGATGTCATGTCCGTGTCTCACTTGTGTTTGAGCCTAAGGTATGTTTTTTACACCTAAGATTTTTTAATGAGTTACCTATTTTTTCTAAAATAAGAGAAATGACTTTTATTTCTGCTTATACTATTAGGTTAATGATATGATACATATATTTATTGTGAAATAACCTAGTATCTTAAAGAGAAGTAATAAAAGAAATTAAAGAAGAGAAAATACGTGTGTATGGTAGTGTCATTGAGTTCAGGTGCTGAATATAATTTCTTTATCCTTTTCAAATGATGACTGAAATGTCTAGACTAAAATAGTTGACTGCAACTTGCAAGGTCATCATGCTCGTATTTTTAGTAAAAATCCAAATTCGTGGTTGGTTAGATCTTTTAATCTTGAATTCGTCATTAGTTTTAACTGGAGTAACTTAGTGAGCTATTATATCATCTAGATTTGAGAAAGATTTTCTTTCATGAGGAATTCTCCTCTCTTCAGAATTACCAAGATTTATATTTGTTGATATATATGATGATTCTATAAAATTATCAAAATAATATGAATCAATAAGTTTAGAATTAACGGATGATTATCTTTATATCATAATTGGAGGTCCAAGTGGGACTAATGATGAGTAAAGAACGATGACGAGTCTATATATATTTTTTGGATTCTTATTTTTTTAGGCTTAATAAAAAATAACATTTTTATAAAAAATAAGAATCCAACACTCACTAAAATTTAACTAAACTCATGGAAAAAAAAAATACTTTTGCTCTCTTTGGATACATGAGTATTTAAGAAAGATGTCTCTTGAGGCCTCGAGTGTTAACTTGTTTTTTCTGGGGAAAAGATATTAGATAAAATAAGTACTTTTAAAAATTTTAAAAAAATAAATTAAATCATATATTTTCATGATACATGATTAAAAAGGGTACACCCCAAGAAAAAAATAAAAGAGAATATCAGGTTGATAAGTAAATTTATAATTACAATTATATCTCCTAAACATATTTTGATATATTTATCGTAAATTATAGTGTTTGAATTGTAAAAATTAGATATCTATTTTTTCTTTATCCATCCTATATTATGGAGGTGTGCTAAAATATGAGGTTTGATGCATATAATCCTATGATTAATATCTTTAAATATAAAATTAGTTTGATAAGTATTCTAAAATATTATTAGTTTTTATTTGTATACTATTGTTATTTAATTAACTTTTTATGATTTTATTAAATGTTTGAAAAATAAAAAATATTTAAAATGATCCAGAATAAAAAATATTTAGTTTTTATTAAATGCATAATACTATTTTATTAACCTTTTATGATTTTATGATAAAGTAATACTTATTTATATCCAGAGTAATTATCAATAAAATGATCAAATATTTAAAATCTTTTCTAGTTGTATCTTTATTAGATTTCACATGTATGAGTGTATCATATTGAATTATTTCTTCCTCACACCAGACTAACAAGCATGATAAGAAATTATAATATACATTCTTTACTGATATGCCTTATATTATAAGATAGAAATATACTTAAGATTAAAATATGATATTCTCAATTTAGCTAGTGATAAATAACCAAACTGGGAATGCCCATGTAAACATTCAAACACACTCATATATTTAGGAATATATTCTTTCGTAGGATAGTAAATATATAATTTACACTTTAATTTTAATTGGACTCTTTCTTAGTGTCTTCCAATTCTACAGACAAATATTTGTAGATGAAAGGATAAAATTAGAATAAAATTATCTAGAAATATAATTTACTAAATATATAATGATCAAGAAGTAAAGAATCAACCTAAATATTATATCTAATAGTTTTTGAGGATTTGTTAATAAGTATTATAATATTCTCTTAACATGAAAAATAATAATTAGTAGACCATGATTATGTGTGAAGTGAGTGCTAGCATTTAAATTAATAATTTATGAGTCTAAATAGTGAGTATGAGGTATAAAATGATAATATTGAGTAATGAGAAGTGTGTGCTGATAATTTAGAGAAGTTTTGTATACACTTCTCTAGAAAGTATTACTTTGGATGAATTCTATGAGGATTTTTAGATATTTTTGATAATCTTCTCGCTTCTATGTAGTACTACTATATATCTCCTCTATGAAAATAATTTTTAATAATTATCATTGGTGTGGCTTATATTTTTTTAGTGTGTTCATTGAAATAATTTTCTTATTTTATTATCTCTATTATGATATTATTTTTATATACTTAAATAAGATAAATTATATTTTGGAGGAAATATTAAATTAAGATAAATTTTTCTCCTAAATGAACTATTACATAAATTTGCAGATTTTACCAAAATACTAATTGGGATAAAATAACAAAAAAATTCAAAATTGTTTAAAATTATGTTTTGGACTAAAATATATTTTGTTGTATATATAATCTTATAGATCTAAAATTCAATACAAATACATAAATATGAAATTATGGGATAAATGACCTGTATCTTTTTTGTATTATTCTTTAAGTTATTGCGTTGGTTTGTCGGATTCATAGTTTGGAATCAATAATGTGATTGCATCTTGATTAATGGATCAAAGAAGAGATTTTATGTGCAGTTTTTTGTATATTTAAATATTGTAGCACAAACAAAGCAAACTCAGTAACACACTCATGGTGAAAACCACATTATACAAGCTACATATTTAAAATAATGATTTTTAATATACAACACAAAATCCTGAAATTATAAATTAATGAAATACATACTATACAATATAAGTAAACAAATCATAATTGTATATTATGTGTACTTTTTATAAATTGATAATAAAATAATACATATTAAACAAAATATCTTAAACTAACACATAGCTAAGAGAGAGAAGAAAATATGAGTCACAAAGGCAAACAAAAATATTAGCCCAAAAAAAATGTTTTTTTGATTAGGAAAGAATATGAATCAACACCCGAGAGCCACATAGTCAAAAACAAATTTTAAAATAAAAATCGCTCGAGAGAAAAGAAAGAATCAACATGAATATACATTCCAAAAAAAAAAAAAAAACTTTTCTCTTGAGCTTTTGTAACCCTCAAAATCGAAGAAGAAAACACACCCTATAATACTTTTTTTTTTGTGTTTTAAATGGGTTTGGATGGGGCAACTTTCTCATCCGAGAGGGTGACACGCATGTCCTTTGTGAAAATGTTCTATCATTTTTATATATTTTTTAAATTTTTTTGAAAATGTAGAATATCAAATTTTATCCCATGTTGTTGGTCTATTGTAGTCCACACTTTCAAAAAAAATTAAACAAAAAAAAATTCTGGTCTACCCAACTTGGGGAGACTCAAAATCTTTTTCTCTGCCCGGGATGGGAGATATATACTGGCATATGATATAAAGAAATTAAACTTTATCGATTACAATAATTTCATAGAAATATCATCGATATTTTTATTCATGTATAATTGATTTGTCATCTATATATGTTGTATTCAGTGATATCACACATCAATGTGTTTTGACATATTGTGGATAGTCAAAATTTTAGAGATATGTATAATATTCTAATTCTTGCATCGTATAATATTGTATTATATTACACATTCAAGTCTGCAAAAATTTGCATGTATTATTTTTTTGCAAGATTTAATAGCTATAATAAACTTAAATCATAGTATTGGATAGTGTTAAGCACTTCTACAACATAGATTGTCAGGATACAACTTTTCCTATAAATTTTATTAGATAACGTGAGGTGAATTTACTTAAATCTAAATGACCTATTTTATCAGAATTAGTATATTTGAAAAGTACATGTTTTAAACTCTTGCAAGCAAACACATAGCTGAGAAGTCTTCTCATAAATGCTTCAACATAGATTTTGTTGTTGCCCATTGATATCTACTCAATTTCAAGAGAAAATGACTAATAATGTTGACAACATGTGCTATATATGGTTTAATGTAGATTATGCTTGCTACTTGATTTAAAATATTTAGCTAAAGTTGGTAAGATTTACTTAGCCTCTTTAATAAAAAATCTCTCAAGAATTTTATCAATGTATTATTTTTGAGATAATTTGACATATCTAGTAATTTTATCCTGGATGATGTTCATTTCTAAATTTTTTTTTATTAGGCTCAAGTTTTTCATAGAAATGATCTTTCCTTCTTTAATCTTGTTAATTTATATTTTATTATCATCAATGTTCAACATGTTGTCTATATACAAAAAAATTTAAGTCATTTGTCACTTGATTAATGGAAGACAAAGACAGATTACAAGATATGTAATGAAAAATTTGAGATTTTATGAATGAATAGAATTTCTTGTATCACTGTCTAAAAGCTTGTCTAAGACCTTACACTCTCTTGCTTAATTTGCAATCAAGATCTTTATTTAAATCTAAAATGAATATCTCATGTTGATTCATATAAAGAGTCTCGTGAATGTTATAATGAAGAAATATAATTTTCACATCAAGTTGATTAATTTTTAAGTTTAAGTTAGCATTCAAATTTTGAACTACTCGAATAGAAGACATCTTCACAATGAAAAAATATCTCATTAAATTTAAAAATATTCTTTTAATTAAATATTTTGATTGCTAACCCCAAGCATTATTTCTAGAGGTGTCAAACAGGCCGGCCCGGCCCATTTTTTTTTGGGCACGAGCGTACCTTCGTGCCATGCCAGGCACGGCATGGTTACTGTACCGTGCCGTGCCTGGCCCGACATGGTTTAAAAAAGCCGGGCCGGCCTAATCGTACGGGCCAGTAAATTTTTTTTTTTAATTTTTTTTTTATTTTATTTATATAAATTATTAAATTATATATAAAATTTTAGATAATATAGAATATTATATATTCATAATATGAAAAATGTTAAAATTTATTAAAATAACAAAGTTTAAAATTTTTTTTATAATGTAATATAAAATTAGTTTAAGATTTATTGGAATTATATAATATAGTTATAAATTTTTAAATGAAAAATTAAAACAAAAAAATAAATAAATCAATACATTTTGTTAAAAAAAAACATAATCAACTTAAATGAAAAATGACCAATCAGCCATTTGATATCGAAGGTCCGAACCAAATAAATTACAGTTTCAACATAACGTATAAATAAAGCGTACAATCAATAAAAAACAAAATATTGAAATCAAAAAATAGTAGATCATCATAAATCGTTAATTGGCATATCATGAGTATCATCAGTCGCAACATCAAGATCAGTATCATATGGTTCATCATTATCAGCAATCAACTCCTCCGCTATCATAGTGAATGTGGCTGCAGTCTCTATCCTAGTCCCAGCTCCAGCACGATCATGGATGCTAAATCTCGAATCATTCCAATCCTTCAAACATGTTAATGCCTCAACAATATCTGGACGTAATCTCGATCTTTTATTCGAAATCACGTTCACTGCAACAGAAAAAGTAGACTCCGATGCTACGCTCGACACCGGAGGAGTCAGTAGATCTCGTGCTATCCTCGATAGCTCGGAAAAGGTGGACTCATATGATTTCCACTACTATAATATATAAAATTCTCTGTATCAGAATATGATAGATTTGACCAGTAATCAGTATCTAAGTACCGAGAAAGTTCGCTTCTATATGATGGTCCACTCCTACGTTTTTTTCTCGCCAGCTGAATAGAAAAATCGTCATCTCCGAACAAGGTATTAATGTCCGTAATCATAGTCTCACTACTATTATCATCATACCTAGTATCGTAGTATGTGAACAAGTTAAGTCAACTTCTTGTGAATGAACCTTTCAGGTAGCTCTTCCAGGTTCATGTACGAGGAAATGTAGGTCAGGGTGTTTTCTACCCTTTCCACCTTAACCCTAGGGTCCATACATGTAGCGAGGCAATAAAGAGATGGAACGATAGACCAGTTCTTCAAGTATTTGGTTTTCATCTCTGCAACCATATAGCTAAGTGTCGGGTCAGCTCGATACTTCCTAAACATGCTACTAATGTTGCATATGCACCGGAGTGTCATAAAAAATCTTCAGGAATTTCATAAATGAAATTCCTGAAGCCCAGTCAGTGTCGTCAATAATATGTTCGTTACTCTTACTATTGACATAGTTGGATATCACGTGTTCGTATCCAACACATGATTCTAATATCAGGTACGTATAATTCCAACGATGTCCCACATCCGATTGAAATTTCTTCTTCTTAAGATTAACAGACAAACAGAGACTACCAAACTCTTGTTGTCTGCGAGGAGTACGAATATATTCTAGTGTATTACGTATATTATCTAACACGTGAGAACAAACCTTCATATCCGCTTGAACAATCAGGTTAATCACGTGACACATGCATCTGACATGAAAAATCCTTCCTAATGGTGCATCTCTAATATTTCTAACAAACATGTTGATCGCTATTCCATTATTAGATGCGTTATCGAACGTGACACTAAAAATTTTATTTTAAATTTTATATTCCCTAAAAATTTTTATCATAGACTCAAAAATGGCCGGACCATCATGAGGATGAAATTTCAGAGAATCTTAAAATTTTTTTATTCATAATCCAGTTAAAATCTACGTAGTGGCTGGTGAGACATGCATAAGATGATTCATCGCGACTTGTCCAGATATCGCACGTCACGGACACAACTCCACTATATGTAATAAATTTATTAATTATTTTTTATTTTTCTAACTTATATATCTTTAGTATGTCATTCCTAGATGTGGTCGTAGGAATCCTACGATAAGCAGACTGAAAATATGTCTGCATGATGCGTACTACCCTTGGATCTTCTAAAAATCTGATCGGAAGATCCATCAATGTGATAAGTCTGGCCATGCCGTCCCTACCCAACTCGCTGGAGTATATGAGGGGAGTAAACTTTGAGACTAAACTCGATCCAGTCTCAAAAAATACAGTGCCAAGTTGGGTTTTCCTAGGACCTAATGGATCATGTTTTTTGGTGCATAATTCGGCATGTCTCTTAAGGTGCTCAGTTCTAAATGAACTCTTACATGTTAAAAGTCTTATACAATATTTGCACTGTACTATTTCTTGTTTCTCATCCCATACAATATTCGGCACGGCACGCACGGCCCGTGCCTTACTCGGGCATGGCACGGGCGCGGGCACGGCATTTTTTCGTGCCGGCCCGAACCAGTTGATTTCTCTAATTATTTTTCTGTTATCGGGGTTTAGTCTTAATAGTTGTTTATTTTTCAAATTCCACTTTTATTCTGATAAGAATATCAAATCAAAAGTCTGGTTGACATAAAAAGAGTTCATCTCTTCTTTCATATCACTAATTTATTTTTCTTTATTCTCAAGATGGTCTTCTAAAAAGTTTTAGACTCGCTTGCATTCATAAGTAATTTATAATCATGGAATTTATATGATACTTGGTGGGACCTAGATAATCTTTTTCGTTCAAATTATTATGTATCATCACGAACAACTTTGTGCTACCTAGTCCTAGTTGAAACGTGGTCCCTTTTTCTTTTTAATAGGTATCTTGTAGCACATAAATATTAGATATATCATGAGACTTTAAAATATTCAGTGTATCTTGAGGCTTAGAATTATCAGACGATTGCTCAATGCCTCTCTTTTGATCATATTAATCTTTGGAAGGAATTAACATTGAATATGTATAAATAAGAATTTCTATGGACTTTAAAATATTCAGTGTATCTTGAGGCTTAGAATTATCAGACGATTGCTCAATGCCTCTCTTTTGATCATATTAATCTTTGGAAGGAATTAACATTGAATATGTATAAATAAGAATTTCTATGGGATCACTTTCCTCTGTACTTGGATGACTGCCATTATCAAATTAGTATTTCAAAAAAATTATGTTTCTTCTTTGAACAAATTTCTTTGCAATCGAGTCTCATAGTTTTTACCTAAATTTTTCGTGCTCGTTAATAATGTATGAACATGTAATATCATCGAATTTAGATTATTCATCTTTTTGGATATTATTGTAGGTTTTGCAGGCAAAAATGTACAAGTGACATACTATTTCTTTTTAGTCTGGATTTTATTGGGAATAATTCCATCTAGTAGGGTGTATGTTGATTACATTAACAATCGTATCAATATATTTTCCCAAAATTTCTTGGGAAGATGCATGTGAAAAAATATGCATTGAATTTTTTTTTTAATAGTTTGGTTCATCCTCTCAGCGATATTATTTAATTGTGGTATGTTGCCTAATATCTTTTCATATATAATGCCATGGGATACACAATAGCTCTCCAACTAATCTCAATATTTTTATCTGTTATTAGAATGTATGAAGATTAATTTTTTATCAGTTTCTCTTTCAATTCTAGCATGAAAATTCTTTCAGTATATATGTTCACATTTTTGTTTGTAGTGTAAATGCTCATACTTTCATTTTCAGTGTATATGACAATAAAAGGTCTCACCAAGTGTTTTACGTTGCATGGAGCATAGATCAATATGATAGGATTAAGGATATTTGATCTTCTTGAGAGTGGACAAGAGTCAAAAGAGGTTCTGTAACTTTATTTAGTCATACAGTTCATACAATCATCAAGAAAAGGTCTCTGGTTAATATTGTTCTTTTGATGAATAATATTTATCTTATTTTCAAATACTCTTGTCTGAATGACATGCAAAATATTTTTTTTTATCCCTCACAATGATAATTGTGTCTTTGACCAATTTTCACTAGTGTATAGTAAAATGATTAACATATCACATGTCTTCTAGCTTGTGAACGACATTTGGTTCACATGATTATCTGGTGCACATTAGATGTTTCTAATTATTAGCTAATATCTTATCTGTATTTGTAAACAAATGTATCTCATGCTTAAAATTTATGATATTCTACTATTGTTCATTTTTATTATGTCATAATTATTAGGTATACAGATAGTAAAGAAATCAATATATAAAGTAATATGAAATTATACTCTTAAGCAACAAGTCATTCATTCTCCTAAGATACAATATTAGTAAATTATTATCAATAACTTGTATCAAGTTACATTTCTAAGTAACATTGACCTTTCCCTTGAGTCTATCTCCTATCGTGTCATGTTGTTGTAGTCATTTTCATTTATATTAATTTTTTTTGCACATGTCCCATCTTATTATAATAATAATACTTGACTATTTTTTTGTTTTCTAATTTATCTTTGAAAGAATGAATTTTTTCACTAGGTTGTGTCATTTGTAGTGCTCAAATCATATCTTTAAAAATTGAGAATACCTTGAGAATCTATTTTCATTTTTTTTTGGACAATCAATTTTTTGAGATAACATGCATTGATATAACATCTTTGTGTGGTGAGCTCAATAAATAATTCACCACTATTTGAAAGATAATATGCGTCGACATTAATTATAATCTTTGAACTTTAGGATAATTAAATATCTAATGATTAATATTTTTTTTATAAACATAATTTTTTTAACAGACTCTAGTTTTTCTTACAGCTTGTCTGCCTTCATTTCATAGACATCATGTTGATAAATATTTTTACTTATTCATTGCCGAATTATGGATTAGCCCTATAGTGTATATATTCATATTTTTTCACTCATATTTTTAGGTTTTGTCTTGTTTCTTATATGGTCATACAATTGTTTGATTATATGGTAGGTATGTATTTTATTTTTTTAGATAAAATAATTGATTTTAATTAATTTTATTTTTATATAATGATTCTCCATGATAACAAATAACAATATAGATTACAAATAACCAACACTAATAAAAATATAATAAATATGATCAAAATTATTGTATTGATATTTAAATGTTTTGATATCGATATAATGATAACAAATAGACTTAATATTATTTTGGTATCAATGAAAAATATTCTCCTCCATAGATTTTCGAATATCACTTTTTGGGTGGGATTAGAATCTCGCTATGAATACAAATGTTGAGGGTAGGATGATTGAATCATGGTTTATTTAAAACTATAAAGTTTTAGGAATAATACTTAGTTATCAAACAACTAATGTAAAATTTAAAATAATCCAAAAATACGAAATCACAATCCAACAATTCTAAAAAAATTTAATTAAGTAAAAAATAATGTCCAAGATATAATAATGTTAAATCAAATAATATGTACTAAATACTTTTTTATATGCGCAAAAAGTCCATAATACATATAATGCTCAAAATTATATTTTAGACTAAAATATATTTTCTTAGATATAAAATTTTGAAAATCTAAAATATAGTGCAAACACGTAAACATGAGATTTTGTGTTGAATAATACAGATTTATTTCTGTATTTTTTATTAGGTTATAGTGTTAGTTTGTCGGATTCATGTTTCAGAATCAATAACATATTGCGTCTTAGTTGTTCGACTGAAAAAGAGATTTTTTTTTGTAATTTTATAAATATTTAAATATTGTTTAAGTTCTAATTCCTTACGGAATACAATCCTACACAAAAACTAAACAAACACATCACCCATACTATGAAAAATATATTATACAAGTAACCCATCTCATAGGGAGCTTAGTTGGTTAAGGCTTTTGGTAATGTCCAGGAGGTCATGAGTTCAAGTTTTACATGTGAGGGGTACTTGGAATATTTCTTACCTGCTTGGTTCTCTGGGAGCCCAGGGGGATGTAGGGGTCCACGTAAGTGTGCTCTGAAGCCCTTGGTCTCCGTGTGTGTGTGTGTATATATATATATATAAAATAAGTTATATAATTACAATAATAATTTTATAATTTGCACACAAAAAGTACAAATTATAAGCCAATAAAAATATTCACTACATAATTTAAGTAAATAAATTATGATTGTACAATATATATTTATATAAATTAATAATTAAATAATAAGCAATATGAAAATTAACTCCAAGAATAAACTCTCACGGACTAACACATCCGAAAGAGAAAAATTTTGGAGCCACAAAATGCAGATAAAAATATTTGCCTAAAAAACACTTATGTGATAAGAAGAGAATAAACACAAGAATTTATAAAATAAAAATGACTTGAGAACAAAGGAAGAATCACCATGCAAAAATCTCCCAAAAAATCTTCTTCGAGCTTCTGAGACTCAAAATTGAAGAAGAAAAATACACCCTATGACATTTTTTTTTTTGCATTTTAAATGGATTTGGATGGGTGAACTATCTCATTTGAGAGTATACCACGCTTGTTTTTTGTGAAAAAAGTTTTTGTTTTCACAATTTTTAATTGTTTTTTATTTTATATTTTAAATAGAAAATGAGATTTTATCTCACATTTTTTATCTATCATTGTTCATGCTTAAAAAAAATTGGTCTATCTAACTATGGTAAATTTAATAAGTTTGTACTATTCTTTAGAAATTATTATAATAAATGAATTTTATGAGGATCTTTATATGATTTTGATAATCTTCTTGTTTCAATGTAGTACTATATATTTTCTCACTGAAAATAATTCTTAATAATTATCAGTGGTGTAACCCATCCTTTAAGAATAATATATACATTGAAATGATATTCTACTTTATCTATCTTTGTTATGATAATATTTCTTAATACTCAATCTATCAATTAAATTTAGGACTTAAGGAGGAAATGCTGAAATAAGATAAAATTTTCTCCTAAATAAACAATAATATAAATTTAAGGAATTTCCCAAAATCCTAATTAGGATAATAACAAAAAAGTCAAAATTGTTCTATAACATTAATTTTTCAGGGAACCCTAATTCTGTAATAACCCTAAGTTGAGCTGTATCAATTCTGTGCCAAATTTATATTCAAGGACACCCAAATAACACAAACACCTAAAATATTGAACTTGAAAGATAATATTAGAGTTTCGGAAGATGAAATTGATCTTGCGAAGCTGTATTTTGTGCACAACCGGCATCACTTTGACTCTCTGCACACAACGTTGTTGCAGTATGTGTCAATGCATAGCAACTGAGTACAAATGTTGCAGAAAATGTTCACTGAAAAAAATGCTCAAACTGTGCACACAAACTTGCACAGCAACTGTGAAAAGAAATTTTGAACACACGTGCACAGAAACTGTACACTCACTGTGAACAACGACTGTTCACACACTGTGAACAGATACTGTGAACATGCTGTACACAGAAACTGTGCACTGTAATCACACGCAATAATTGTGTTTGCTTTTTTCATTGAAAAATAATAATAACATCCGATAATAAAAATACATACAGATAATATTTTTATATAATGAGTAAAATTTATTGACGTTGCACATATGTTGGGTGTTCCCACTTATATAATATAAAAAATAAATAAATAAAAAAGAAAATTGCAATAATAACAAATATATATACTCAAGTTGGGGCTACACAATAACCCACTTGGGCCACAAAAAATTAACCGTATTAGCACGACATAATCTAATTTTCATCTCTATGAATATATATTATCTTCGAATAATTATTAGATCTAAAATATCTTGTAATTAATACTTGTTATCATCTTGGATTCTGGCTGTATATTGAATTTCAAAATAATTACATACCTCTTATTTTTTTTTAAGAAAGTATATTACTTTTAAAAAAAGTATAGAATCTTATGGTAGATTCTTTTTCGGTTTAATTTGATATTGACTTGATTTTGAATATTCAGTTAATTGCATGTGTTTGTTATCAATTAAAAAGATCTTTAAATTTTAGAAACTTGTTTTTCAATTTTATTCCTAATAGGCCACTCACCAACTTCAAAGCTAACGAAGCAAGAAATAGAAACAACATGCCAATAACCTAGAAATCAAACACCCAAGATTGTTGTTGATTTATTTGGAGTGGAAGTTATGTTCAAATACCCTGTCCAAGAACTTGCATAGTAGCTACGGCCTAGCCTTCTCCAACTTCCGCCTTAAGTCGAAGTTGAGTCTCTCCAGAATGTTACTTATAAGCCAGATAGCTTTTGTGATTTTTCCACATTTTTGTTTTTAAAAGTAAAGCTAGGGCTTTGATTTTAGAGTCCTTACCTGATATTTTTGTTTCTGGGGGCTCCTATTCTTTTTTATTCATAGTTCGAAAGGGTTCATATCTTTAAAGGAATGATGAGATTCCATTGAATGGAAAGCTTTATTTGTGAGAGTTTGTTTTTATTTTTGTGTGGTATTCGACAAATCAAGCTTAAAATGCTCTCATTGAGTAGAAGTCAATTGACTATAGGCCTTGAAAACCTACAAGCAACCCATCTTGACAGTTGTTGTAAATATATTTCTTTTTTTCACAATAAGCAGATAATTTTTTTCTGGGATAGGTAATAGATCTTGCTTTGGGCAAACTCCTGTCTTCTAGCATAACTGTGGATAATGAACTCATCATCAGGGGCGGAAGTAGTGGTGGTGATCCAGTCTTCAAAAAGAATCTCTCAATGGCCTTGAAGGTCTAGCTAGAAGATCGTCTAAGCCACTAATGGTTTTTCAAATTGAGATGCTAGTTAATTTTCATAGAGGCGAGACTAGTCTAGTTGTTTTCCTATTACAAAGCAGCTAAACACTTTGTACTGGGGCAACAGTTTTATTTCTTTCTTTTGGCAAGATTCTCATATAATAAAAAGAATGCGTGAAGGTTAGTCTATGCTTTGAGGCAGCTAAACACTTTGTATTGCGGCAAAATCTTCACTTCATATTCTTTGGTGGATGAAAGAGCGCATAATAGATAATTGTAGAAGAATGCGAATGAACTACTCTTTTCAATGTACACTCATGACGCTAATTATATTGATTTGTTATGTTACACATGTTGGAGGGACAGAGGTCCAAGAGGTAAAATCATTCATTCAACTCTTTCACACCTGATGAAAGAGCAAATTTGGTAGTATTTAAATGCTCGTGAATGGAGGTCTTTGCTCTCTGGAATAGCCCCTGTAGTGGCATCATTTTCAGTTTGAGCTGGGCGATTACAAGTATTACCCAAATATCCCTTATAGGAATCGAATCCATGTCTTAGCCATGAAAAGGTGATGTCGCTTATCTTACAATGAAATAAGGCTACATACAGGTTAAGCGAAACAACTAGTTTACTTGCTTGAAAGAAGAGGCTAATTAGGCGATTACAACTTTAATTCCATCAACACGTCAATTGGAAATAAAGAATTCCTCATTACTGGATGCCCATGAAGATGTCTCGAACTTCTTCCTCAAGTGTCTAAAGTTGAAAATTTGACTTAGACATGATTATTAAAATGAATGTCATGAAAAAAGTAGCCAGCAAATTCAAATTGGATTGGGCCTCTATCTAAAGCTTATAGATCTAATTAGGAGAGAAGAGGTTTAATCCAAGACTAGGAAAGTAAGCTATATCAAAGCCCAATGTGTAATTGCTACTTTTCTGTGTCCATCGTTAAATTTGTAGATACTACTTCACTATTTGTGATGCGGAGGAGCCATAATCGTCTAACCCTCTAACCTATTATAAAACTTGGTTTGGTTTTCATTTAACGAATAGATCCTATTAGCAAAATCTTAATTTGACCTTAAGAATCATATTGACTTTCTTCTTTATTTTCACTAGTAATCCTTGATTTTTGCCTTTGGGAACTTTTTTTTCTAGAATTTAATTCTGAAAATTTCACTAAGTTCACTCAGGTTTTTAATTCCAAAATGGAGTAAGAAAGTTGAGAAATTACTCCTGACAATAAAATCTCATGCGCCAACACTTGATGGCCAAAGAATCATCACAACATGATCATAAAAATTATTTGCAAATACGACACTAAGTTCTAATTTGTGCATTTATTTTTTCTAATTAGTTCAAAATTTAAAAAAAAACCTTAGGGTGCTACTAATACATTATTTTATCTTTTTAGGCTTTTTTAAAAATGACTTTTGCTCAAAAAAAAATAATATTATTACTTATTAAAATTTTATCAATTTTAGGTAAAAAATAATTGTATCTTATTTAAGTACTATAGTATTAAAAGAAGATATATCATAAGGTTTTGAGAGTATACTTATCTCATCATGGGAAAAATATGGATAAAAAAAGAATTTCCAAAGATTATGAGAGTTAGTTTAGGTGATTTCTTTTGACTTTGTAGACTTTGAAAAAGTATGTGCTTAGAAAGTACATAAGAGAAAATCTAGTTAATGAAATAATTTGTAATTACAATTGAATCTTTTCAAAAATATTTTAGATCACTCATAAATAAATCATTTTAGTTATTTTAATCATATGTTTATTCTAATTCAATTAGTATTAAATTTATATAACATGTATTTAAATACATTGTTATTATTTATTTTTTTAATATTTTATCAAATGAATTTTTTATTATTACATAAAATATTTTGAAAATTAAAAAATACTCATGATCTTTTACAATTAAGAAATAACCACATATACCACAAATAGTCATCAATAAAGATGATTAAGTTTTTAAAGTCTTTTTTTGGTCGAATTATTATTAGGTTTTCATATATCTAAATATTTCATATCCTACTCACATTGGCCTAGTGAATAGGATATGAAACTCTAGTATATTCTGTTTCAATTGTTTGGCCTTGTAATTTATAATAGAGATGTCCTTAAAAATTATGATAAAATATTCTCTATTTTGTAAGTAATAGATGATTAAATTGAGAATGCAAAAGTATAGGTATATAATTATGTAGAAATAAATTTTATCGTAAGAGAAAAGATATATAATTTACAATGCTCTATCTTAAATAGAATCATATTTAGATGATATAATAAAATTAAAGTTGATTTTTTTATAAAGATAATTTATTGAAAGTAGATTAATGTAATAATTGAAAATAAATATAACATAATCAAGAAACAAAGAATCAATATGGATACTTTCATATCCAATAATTTTATAGGATTTATAATTGATTATAATAATATTCTTAGAACAAGAAAAATTATTAGTAAATAATTGATGATTATCGATAAAGTGAGTAGTGATTTTATGTAGATAATACAAGATTGAATAGTAAATATGAGTGATAAAAATAGTAATATTTGAGGAAGGAAATGTGTTTGTTACTAAATGCTAGCTTTGTGGCTTAGAAAAAAGTTTTGTATATTTCAATTTAGTAAGTATTATGATGAATATATTTTATGAGAATCTTTATATGATTTTAGCAATTAATTTGTCTTTGTATATTATTCTTAGCTTCCTCTTTAGAAATAATATATAATATCTATTTTTGGTGTGATTTATTCTCCTATAATTATACGTAAAATTGATGCTCCTTTTCATCTATCTTCATTGTGATAATCTCTTTTCATACTCAATATGCTAACTAAAATTAGAGATTCAAAAAATACTATTAAAACTTGAATACATTTTTTTCCAAATAAATATCGAACCTTTTTTTTTTGTTTATTTTTCCACCCTAAATTTTTTTTTTTTTTGCAAAATCTAAAACAAAATCCCATACTTAATTTTTTAGATCACACTAACTCTCCCATAAATGTATTATACCAAAAATTTAGAGTTTTCTTGGAAACTCTAATTTTGGGACACATCAAATTTGTAAAAAATGAGATATTTAGGCACTTCTCATTCCTTATTGCATGCTTCACTGCATTTCACTATATGTCTCACTTGTGTAGATGACATTACACTCATGGTGCCTCACCATGTGCCTATTGTCTTCTATATTGTGCATAGTAACTATGCACTATTCTTCTAGATTGTGCATGAGTGCACTGTGTTGATGCAATGCATGTACACAAAGATTAATTTTTGGCTTCACTTGCACAAAATGGTTTATTTTTTCTAGTGTAATGCCTTGATACAATGTAGAAAACTTAGAAACAACACAACTCAATAATTCCCAATGAGTAAAACTAATATAGATAATATCCTTATATAATGAATAAATCTTATTGATGAAGCCTATTAGATGAGTCCTTCTATCAACATAACATAGAAAAGAAAAAGTATTAAAAAAATAAAGTTATAATTTGCAAAAATAACATTTAAATTTTAACTAAATAAGTTTAGTTAATTAAAAAATTCAAATATGCAAAATTAGAATGCAGTATCGTATTTAGTAGACAACTTTCATTATCGTCCATGAAGACCTCTCCGTCAAAAGAGGTGACACTTAGGAGAAATTTTATTGGCGAGATTAATTGTCTGGATGCTTGATTTGAATTTGAGAATTATAAATGTTAGCTAGCTTAGGGGCTTTGAAAATTGTGGAAATCTAAGATATTAATAAGGAATAATCCAACGACATTCAAGAAATAACTTAATATAAATGTTGCTCTTATTTAACAAACAAAAATGATTGAGACAACTCATAAATTGAGTTCTCTCAATAAAACTATCATACCATCAAGTCGTATAACATGTAAAACTGGTGCATATAAGTAGATTTTTTAGCTTGGCGAAGAGAAATATAAGTTTAGGGCTTTTTAAAATATTCGTGAAGATGTACATTAGTTATTTTATTGTCTAAATATATGTTATAATAGTAATATACTTTTGAATTTTTTCTCTAAGAAAAAAATACTTTATCTCTATATATTTTATTCGCTCATGAAATACTAAATTAAGTTATTTTTTTATTGTTTGATTGATATAGTAAAGAATAGTCAGAGAAGAAAGTGAATATCAAATTTTTTCAAGTAGGTGACATATTCAAAATATTTTAGAAATAAATATCGATATCATTCTAATATCCATCTTAGTACTTAATTTTGAAACAATTATCTCTTAGTTTTTTAGGAGATAAGATTGTCGTCAATAAAAATATTAAACTTTATCTTAAATTTTTTTTGGTACACATTGATGTCTTGAATTTGAATACTTGATCTACTACAATGCATTCCCATTCGTGTCGCAACTGATTCAGTAAGTTACGTGTCTAGTGCACAAAGAACTGCCTTGCCTTTGGTCCACCAAAAAGGATTCGTGGCAACCTTTTGCCAGCCCAATGACCTATAATGCTAGTCACTACTCCTACAGTCCCACTGGGGTTGGGAAGTCAGCCCCACAACCCAAAGCATCAAAGAAAAAATAGTATTGTGCTACAAAAGTCGGCTAACGAGGCTATTCTTGCATATGCGAACATAGTAATGGAGAAGATAATACTTAAAATAGGATTCATCTTGGGTATAATGCTCAAATCCGCTCAATATTTGACACATGTTTACCATAATGCTAAAACTATAGCGAATGTATCTATCATCATTAATGCATAAATAAAGATACCAATTAGTAGTGATTGAGTTCCTTCCAGGCTTCCACATCTATTTGAAGACGAGTCAATGAAGGAGCTTATGATCCCCGAATGCAATCTCAAGATTTTTTTACATACCTTAATATGTGAATAACTCTATATAAGTGAATTTTTCAAGAAGATTTTATGAAATAATTAATTATATTAAATACATATATTATATTTGATCTTATCATAGTTAAATAATTAATCTTTTATAGGATTATCTTATAAGTAGTAGAATCAACTTGATAAGTTATTTTAGAAATGAAGTTGATTCTATTAAATTAATATGGGTACCTAATGTAGTACAACCTAAAAGACAAGATGATTTCTCCTTTATATGAGTATGAAGTAGATATTTTCTATATGACTAAATGATGTTACTTGTAGAATATATCATATTTGTTCTAATAAAATATTTGAATCTATAAAGGTTCATCTAAAATTGTGTCGGCATGTATTCATTGAGTAATATGTTTAACTTGAATCTAAGCACTTGATCATTAGACGTGTTTATAATTTTTGAAAGTGATCTCAAGTTTTAGACTTTTTCATATATTTCAATAAGTAAATGGCTATGTTGAGGTGAATATATCAAGTAGATTCTAGGAAACATATAACTATACTGATTGTGTGGTTTGATCATAATTATATAGTTAATTTTTTTTTACGATTATCTTATAAATATTAGAGCTAACTTGATGGATCATTACAAGTAAAATTAATATTTAAATAATATTTAAATTTAATAAGAGTTAACTTATAAAAGACTAATTTCTATAAGTGTATTAAATGTAAAAAATATTATGAAAACATAATATTTCTCATAGGATAAGTTTTCTTTATTGTAGGAAAGTATCTGAGTCTATCAATTTTTTTCATCTAAAATAATGCCTGGAGGTATTATTTGGGTTAGGTGATGCCAAACTTATTATCTCTTATAATTGGAATGTCATTCATGTATATAACAAATAAAATCATATTATCAAGATTCTTAGAAAAATTAATAAAAGTTAGTAATATATCTAAGTAATTTAAATGAGGTGATTATTTATAAAAATCTTATAAACTATGCTCTCACTGATTATTTTACACCATATAGTATTATTATAATTTGCAAATTATGTCTAATTAAGTTACGAAATACAATTGACTGCTTCATACATACATACATACATACATCTTTCTCAAGTACACAATGCAAAATTAATTTTTTCATGTTTAGCTAGTATATCTTTCAACAATGAAATACTCCAAAAAAATAAAAATATGTATTGAGATCATCATAACTAGTGAAAAGAAAGTATTCTAATATGATTTCGACTTGTCTGAGTGAAGCTTCTCTCGCTAGTGAATACCCAAATGCAACTAATAACTATCATTTTTAAAGATTATGATACTAATTCACATGTATAATTAGAATAGACGACATATTCTTGAGGACCCGATGTCATCCTCGATGAGATATGAGTTTAGTCTTTTAGTTTTTGGTTTAACATGAGTTTGCCCTAGGGTGATCTCGTGTACTAATATGTCATATGGATCTGAAAATATCTTTCTTTTTAGTAAATCTTATTCTTTCTAAAATCAATATAATTTATATTTATTGATTTATATGGTGACTCTATGTGAGCTACCTCAATAAGTTTTGATGTAGCTGACATGTAATTTTTTTATTAATTAATGGTCTAGGTAGTATTATAGGTAAGTAAAAAAAATAATGGATCAAGTTGAAATTTCTAGATCAACATTCTTTTTGAGCTTTTATTAAAAATCTAGTTATAAAAATGGCAACATTTGTATTTACTAACATTTTATCTATCTCTGGTAAAAAGTATTCTTATCCTCTTTGAATACTAGAAATATTCAAGTTATAAACATTTTAAGTCAATAGCTATCAACTTATTTCATTCTAGAGAGCTATGGAAAGCAAAATAAATGCTCCCAAATATTTTACAAGGCTAGTTAAATAATTTATTTTTGGGATATATAATCTAAAAGAATTTGAGAAATAACAGATGATGATTTCATATTGATAAGTCAATTGTGGTTAATTATATTTTCATAAAAATATTTGAAATAATTATTCTAAGTATAAGTATCCGAGTTATCTCAATTATATATTTATCATTCATTTCAGTGATTTAATTTTATTTGAGTGTGTCAATGCATGAAGTCAGATTTTTAATTTCATAATCTATATAATTATTATTGTATCTATTAGATATATATTATAATATGTTTCTATCATATATTTATTTTTTATTATTTTATGAAATATTTGAAAAATAAAAAATATATGTCTAGCAATCATCAATAAAACTGATCATGTATTTAAATTCCTTTTTGCTAACCTCTTTACTAGGTTTTTTATTTTTGAGTGTATTAAATTAAATGAGTTCTTATTCAAGCAAAACTATCATGTATGATATGATATTTTTTTAAGCTTTCAATACTGACATGCTTTAAGCGCTTTGATTTAAATACCATAAAGATTAAGATAACATGTCCTTAATTTGGCTAGTGATGGGTGATAAAGTTGAAAATATTTATATAAATGATTCAACAAAATAAAATATCTAGAAGGAGATTTTATTTTTGAAGGTAAAACATATAATCCATCTTAATTAATCCTGAATAATGTCTTCTTGAAAGTTTTTTAATACTAAAAATAAATATTAGTGAAAGTAATCATAAAGTAATAGTTGTCAGAATAAATAACTCATATTGGATAATTTAACAAGATAATTATGAATAAATAAGAAATGAATAAATAATCAAAATTTAAACTGAATATTATCATATATAATAATTTTTGAATATTTATTTTTAACTATAATAATATTTGAAGAATAAGAAAGAATATAGTGCATACACTATGATTATTAGTAATATGAGTATTAACTCATGTATTAATAATCCTTGAATCTAAGATAAGAATACAAGTAAAATTATTAGTGATAAAAAAAAAAGAATCTATTATTATATTACAGAAGAATTTTATATATTCATCTATAATAAGTTTAAGTCTCATGGTAAATGAGTTTCATAAAGATCTATGAATGACTATGATAGTTAATATGTCTTGATTAATATTACTAAAAAAGTAAAAAAAATATTTGGTTGACCCAAAAAAATATAAATAATAATAAAATAAAAAAAATAAAAAAAAATAAAAAAAAATTTAAAAACCCAATTTAAAAAACCAGAAAAATATGTCTTGATTTCTCACATAAACTATTACAAGTAATATGGATACTTCAGGCTAGGGTAAATGAGCATCAAGGAACTCATAGTTATTATAATACGGTGAGATGAGGTATTATCTTTTAGATCCATCATGACTTCCTTTGTCGTACTTACTTTGTAAGTATTGAAATAATTGGCAGTAACATGCACATATCCATGATAATGAAAATACTCAGAACATAGATTATCCTTATTTTAGAAATGTAAAATTTAATAATCTCGATAAATAAAATGAACAAATTAATTATTTATATAATTGATACATCTTATTTGTCCGGTGCTCCAATTGATAATGTAATAGAAGCTAAAAAAGAATAAAAAGATTATAAAATTGTAAAACTATAATATTTTTTATCAAGCTGATGTATATTTGTCTAAAATATAAATCATGGAGAAAAGAAAGATAATATGAGGTCTCTTCCATGCTTTCTTGAAGATTTTTGTTGATTGCTTAGTTGTCTAAATATATGCTGTAATAATAGTCTCATTTTGAATATTTTTTATGAGGTAGTCCATTTTTGTATGTTTTTTCTACTTGTGAAATATTAAATTTTATGTTATATGTCTCGTTGTCTGGAAGTCACAATAAAAAGTAGTAACAAAAATTGATACCTGATCTCCATAGTAAATATGGGAAAAATTTGGTGCATACTGCATTGGATATCAAAATAATCATTTGTTTTTAGTTTCATTGATAAAAAAATATCTTCAGGAAAAATACAAAAAAATATTATAAATTTTTTTTGTAGCATATATTGGTATTTCACTAGAATTTGAATACCTAGATAATTACAAGTGAAATTGTTGTTGAAGGTGGTCAAATGTTTTAGAGACTTCTTTATATACCTAAGTGTGTGAATGATTATATCTAGGAAAATCTATCATAAAGAATTAAAGATACGACTAATTATACTGATTATATATATTATAGTTGATTGGTAATAATTATATAATTAATATCTTTTATAATTTTTTTTTGTAAATTATATAGTAAACTACATGAGTTGTATTGAAAATAAAATCTATACCTAGATCAATAGAAATATATGTTGAAACTTAATTCAAAAGTTTGACATATATAAGAATATTAAGTTTATATATCCTCTATGAAGAGATAATATTTCATATAGACCATGTCACTTCTATATAAAAAATATATTTAAGTCTTTCAAGATCCTTAATTTGAAATTATAATTAAAAGTATTTCGTGAATTAAGTGATTTGTAATTTGTTATCTCTTTTAATCAGAATAGTAATCACTTATACAAATGATGTGAGTTTCCTCACATTACTCATGAGGAAACTCAAAAGTTATTATCAATATGTTGCGACAAGTTATTATCAATATCATGAAGAAACTCATAGTTTTTATCAATATAGTGTGACATATATATATATGATCTTCATAATAGATCTGGAAAATTTTTGGTGCATATTGTATTAGATATTAAAATAATTTTTTATTTTTTAATTTTTTATGAGAAAAAGTTGTCTTCAAGAAAATTACAAAAAATTATTGTAAATTTTTTTTTTAGTGAATGTTAGTATCAAACTAAAATCTGAATATCTAAATACCTAAGTGACACTGATTGTTGAAGATCATAAATTTCAAAGATTTTTTCATATACCTAACTGTGTGAATAGCTACATCTAGGAAAATCTATCAAAGAGGCTAATATATCACTTTCTATATTATTTATATATGTTATATTTGATCTGGTAATAATTAGATATATAATATTTTTTTTATAATTTTTTTGAAATTATATAACAACCTTCATGGGTCATATTGAACTAAAATTTATACCTATATCAAAAAGAATATATACTGAAACACAATTCAAAAGTTTGAAATATGTAAGAATGTTAATTTCATATATTTTATGTGATTAGGTAACTTCTTATAGAGTATATCTCTTATATACTAAAAAATTATTTATCTTTCAAGATTTTTTATCTAAAATTTTGATTAAATATATTTTTTGAGTTAAGTATTTTTTAGCTTGTCATCTCTTTTAATCAGAATAGTAACCACATACACAAAGAGTAAAATTACACTGTCATTAGGATTTATTCAAAAAAATAAAGAAAATTTCATAATATTTTTATGTAAACTAAATATGATAATTGTGTATTAAAATCCCACAAACAAGATTTTTATTGATTATTTCTGAATATATAGTATCTTTCATAATCTATAAATATATGATTTTACTACTTTATGCATATGTGGATGCTCCATATGCATTTTTTTCTCAAGAGTATAATGAATAAAATTATTTACTTTTAATTTTGTATATTATTTATCTATGAGATATTATTAAAGAAATTAAAGATTGTATAAATATTATCCTAGGCACAAAAGAGAGAATAAGCTAGTAATTCACACAAAGCATGTGAGTGAATTTTATCACTATACGTGTCTCATTAAAGTGAAATACATTCTCATTTAGACTTGTTTTTATTTATAGTGAATATTTATCTGCGACAAAAAATAGATTTTTTTATAATTGGTGATATTAATTCTCAAGATCAATTGGAGTCAAAAATATTTATTTATTTTATGCTTTAATGTTATCTTGAGTGAGATAATATCTTTGAAGGAGATTTTTGTATCTTAATACTATCAAAAGAAATAATAATAAAAAAAATAAAAGAAAAAGAAGATAAATATATAATAATTGAATATTGAGTATAATTCTTTTTTTTTTTTTTGAGTGTTAGGAAAGTTATGACTAAAAGAGTTGATTATAAGATTATTTAATTCCTTAATAGATTCATATTTGATCTAAGTATGATGTTTTTGTCTCCTAATATATCTTAAATTATGGGTAAAGTCTTTCAAGTCATTCATTTTCATGAGTTTGAACTAGTGTACATTCTTCAACTATATTATTTTCTGGATTCAAAAAAAAATTCTCTTCCTAAGAAATCTCATTGGAGATAACATGATTTGTACATATTGATACATATAATAATTTCACAAGAATATAATCATAATATGAATTAATAAGTTTAGATATAACTGACAAGTGACTTTCTATCTTAGTTGGAGGTCTAAGTGAAATTATTAAGGAGTAAGAAAAAGTAACGAGTATAGTTATATCTATTAGATTGTTACTTTTTTCATGTTTACTAAAAAATAATTATCACTCAAAAAAATGTACATCTATATTTGGTAAAACCTTGCAAGTTTCTAGTAAAATATTTGTATTCTCTTTGGATCCTGAAATATCCAATGAGAGCACATCTCAAGGCCCTGTGTGATATCTTATATTGTCGTAACTCGTAATGAGATACATGAATAAAATAAATATTCTTAAAAATTTTGTTAGGTAAACTAATAATTTATTATTAGGATATAAGATCTGAAAAAATATAGACTGAGAATGTATATGATTAATAAAATTTTTTATGGTTAAAATTATATCTCATCAAAAAATACTTAGGAAAATCTTTCATAAATAGAAATATTTAAGTTTTCTTATTTAGATATTTATTTTTTTTAGTCATCCTATTATGTGTGTGCTAACATTAGAAGTTTGGTATATAACTTCATGATCTATATAATGAATATTGAATTTGGTTGTATATATTATGATTCATTATTATTTCTTTTTTTTTTTTTAATATTTCTATCGAATTAATTTTTTATCATTTTAAAATATCTGAAAAAAATAAAATATTTTAATCTATCACGAAAAAAGAAACACCGACGTATATCATGAGTAGTCATTCATAAAGATAATCGTGTATCTAAAGTCTTTTCTGATCGCATGTCTACTAGGTCTTTATATGTTTAAATATATTAAAATCAAATAGATTCCTACTTATGTTAGGCTGACAGACATGATGGGAAACTCTTATATACTTTCATAAGTGACATGCCTCTCACTATATGATAGAAATACACTTAGGATTAGTGTATAATATTTTTAACTTAGTCAATATTAAATGATAAAACTAAGAATACACCTGTAAATAATATAATACACTTAAATATATAGAAGAAAATCTTATTTTAAGAGGAGATATAATTTATTCTACTAAATCTTAAATGGTTTCTAAATATAATTCACAACTTATTTAGAGATTTTTGATACTATAAATAAATATTAATAAACAAAAAAATAAAGTTAGAATTGAATTTTCTAAGTATACAACTCATGAAAAATATATTGACAAAATAATTAGGAATAATCATAAAATAATGACGAAATAAAGAACAAATATAAATATTATCATATTTAATGATAATAAATTATTTATTATTAGCTACAATAATATTCTCAGAATAATGAGCAGTAAAGTGGATATGTAATAATTATTTATAAAGTGAGTATAAACTCATGAGTTATGTATTGACAAATTAAGAATATATATAAATACGAGTGATAAAACTAGTAATACATGAATAAAAGAATTGTTTATAGTTAGCTTAGAAAAGAATTTTATATATTCCTCTTCTAAAATAAGATTTAATAATTATTTTTGGTGTGCTTTTTTTTAATAATAAATACATCGATTGATGTTTTATTGTCGCTCTCTCTTTTTTGTTACGATAATATATTTTTATTCTCAATACATAATTTATAATTAAAATATATTCTCATATCTTTAATCTCTGTCCTAATTAGTTATTTTTGAATAAAAAATTGTAATCAAATTAGGGTTTTCTATTAAAAAAAAAAACTTTTTTCTGTCAATTTAGTTGTCCCAAGATTAGGAGTTTTGCTTGAATCTGCTCCCCAGTAATTAAGGTTTTGGTGGACCAAAAAATTGGGTGCCCTGTATTATTGGTTGTGCTCGAATTAAATAATTTGTTGCCATAAAATTAGGGTTTCGGGGGTCCGAAAAAATATATGATTTGTGGTGGATTTCGGTGCAGGTCACCGCAGCTTGTTGTGCATTTCTGATACACGCCATCAAAGCCCCATTACACTAGCGGGTGTGCGATGGCATCAGATGGCAGCACACTGTTTGTGTGCATCCTCTTCCAGAATTTGTCAACTGTGCTGGTACAGTGCACACACAGTTACAATAGAATTAACACACACACACACACACACGAATCCTATTGTTTTAATTTTCCTAGGGTAGCTGTGCTACCTTGTAGAAATGTAAAACTCAATAATCTCGATACATAAAATGAACAAATCAAACTCTTACATATTGAACAAATGATAATGGGGTAATGCACATGTTAGATGATCTCATCAACAGTTCAATACAGATTTAAAAGAATAAAAAAAATATAAAATTATAAAACTGCAACACTTAGAATAATCATGCTCAACTCCTTTTACTTTTAGGTTCAACTAAAAAAATTTATGAGGGGAATTCTCAGGGAAAGGTGATGGGGCTGGTCTAGGGGATTGTTGCTTGAAATCTAGGGCTAGTCCGAAGGGTGGATGACATATCTCATCCAAGTCCTATAGCGACCTATAAATTTTTTTTTTTTTTGGGTATTGATCCCTCAGAAAAACAATTCAGCTTTTAAGTTAGGATAGATGTTTGTTCAAAACTATAAAAGAATTTACCTGGGTATTTCAGTCGTGAGGACACTCCTTTGTAGTGGATTTACCTTGGCGAAATAAGTTTTACAGATCTAATAGTTAGGCATAATACAACAAAGTGATGTATTTGTTTAAAAATGAATTTTCATTTATGTCCATGTACAAATAGGTAATTCATTCCTAATTTTTATTAATTACTCAATCCTAGATCAATACTAATTAATTTTTTTGTCAGTTTCATAAAGCCAAGGTTCTCATTGTGTTCTTTTGAAAGATTTATCACTTAAAATAATAGCATATTCTCTTTTGTCAGTTAGGAAAGCACTGAGCGGTGTGAGTGGCAATGTCGTTGCTCATAAACAAAGTCAAATTCATTCTATCAGCATCACTCATCTAAGCATCTCATAATTTTTTCTTAGAATCATCACGAAGTCATCATGGATAATATTAAAATTATTTAATCATATGAATGACTTCTTCACCGAATCAATCTAAGAAGTTGAGTTTCATAATGATATGCCTAACTAGACTGATAAGTTGATTTGATTTTTTTTTTTTTTTTTTTTGTAATTACTATGAGAATGAGTGAACATGTTTCTAGGATTAAATGAAAACAATGAAAATAATTTTTTTTAATGACCTAGGATATCAAAGTGATGTGATACTAGCCTAATGGAATTTAATATTTACACACATTGTGAAATTGTTTATTTGGGTTTGTTATTTCTAAATAATAATTTCTATTTTTTTTGCAATGCAATTATTAGCTCAGGCTTTGGAGATTCTTGAAATTCTTAATCAAGAAAAATATAAATTATAATGTCACTGAAAATCTTATGTAATTTTACTAATAGATGATGAATTATTTAATAAGTTTTAATCATGAAACATATCATAAAATTTATAAATAAGCTTGATAATTGATATCTTGTCAATGACTGAGAGGTGGGAATGAATCATTTGCAAACTTGACAAAGTTTATAACTACTGGATAAATCCAGAAGTTATAAACTTCTGGATTTATCCACGAAATATAATTTGAATTTATTTCTTCAAATGTCATGGGCGACCAACTCTTGGAATGTGATTTATCCATGAGATATTTATTTCTTCAAATGTTACCTCTGAATCAAGACCAATGTACTTGCCTGGACTTGTTCATTATTTTTGTAAATGAGGATTATTTGATCTATGAAGCATTAATTTGAATTTAAATTTGATATATGCCCCTCGTGTGCATTGTTCATTGTTTTTATTTTGGCAGGCAGTCTGCACCGAGGCCGGAATGTTTGCCTTAAGAGAGAGGAGGATCCATGTCACCCAAGAAGATTTTGAGATGGCAGTGGCAAAGGTGATGAAGAAGGAAACAGAGAAGAACATGTCATTGCGGAAGCTTTGGAAGTAGTAGTTGGTTTTTTTAAACTTCATTTCAGTTTCCCCTAGTTTTCGAAATACTAGCCATTCTAAACGTATTATTTAATATGGTTCAAACATGAATGCAAAATTATATCAACGATTTGGATGCTTGGTTGCCTCATTGTCGCTGGCTGAGGGCATATGCCATTTCCAAGTAAAATGTGTGCAAACCATAACTTGACTTTAACCAAGATTTTGCCTTAGTTGGATCTTCGCCTGGGTATTTTGGTTTTGCTTGATAAAATCTTGTTTTCCAGAATGTGTCCAACATTTTTTAGCTTTTTATTGGTAGAAAGTAATCAACAGCATTAATTACAAATGCAAGAACCAGGGCTTATTTGTTAAGCAACCGACCCATGCTTATTCATTTTTGATGTAATCTTAAACAACGCATGTTTTACTAAAATCATAAGGTTTTAAAAACATTAAAATTGAAAACCCTCTCTATATTAAGGGATGTGAGGACAGTTTAAACTTCTCTCTCTGTGTTTCTGAAAAAGAAAAGTGTTCTAGAGAATTAAGAAGAATAATAGACTGGGCCTTTTTTTTCTAGATGTTGAATATTCTTTTTCTTTCTAGATTATGTTGAATATTCTTTTTCTTTCTAGATTATGTTGAATAATCTTTTTCTTTCTAGATTATGTTGAATATTCTTTTTTTTTTTTAGTTAAGTTGAATATTCTTTTCTTTTCTAGAAGTTTTTATTTATTTATTTTTTTATGTTGTTCTTATTTACCTTATTTTTATTTTTTTTTATTTTTTTTTTCTTGTTCCTCTTATTTTTATTCTTGTTATTTTAATTATTCTTCTATTTTTTTTTTAATTTTGTTCTTTTTTATTCTTTTTCGTTTATTTTGTTCATTTTACTTCTAATTTTTCTTATTTTTCGTTTTGTTCTTTTTTTTTTGTTAGTATTGATCTTTTTTTTTCCTCCCTGTTTTTTTTGTTTTTTTGTTATTTTTCTAAATATTATTACTATTGTTATTATTATTCTTAAATTTGTATTTTTGGAAAATTATGTGAAAGGAATGCAATTTGTAAATATTTAATAAAAAGTCCTTTACCCTTTTCTTTCTATTTCGTTCATTTTACTTCTAATTTTTCTTATTTTTAGTTTTGTTCTTTTTTTTTGTTAGTGTTGATCTTTTTTTTTTCCCTCCCTGTTTTTTTTTCTTTTTTTTATTATTTTTGATATTGACTATTGTTATTATTATTCTTAAATTTGTATTTTTGGAAAATTATGTTAAAGGACTGCAATTTGAAAATATTTAATAAAAAGTACTTATCCCTTAAAATTTCAACTAAAAGTATCTCAAAATAAAGATTATTTATTTTTTGATCCTCAAAAAATAAAGCTTCTAAATATCTCTACTCCATAATATTATTAAAAATTAATGAAAATTACTTTTTTTTTATAAAAATTGTTATATGTATACAGAGTTTTATATAATGGTAACCTTATAATTATATGTATTTATAAGTATACATATCAAAGTATATATGTGTTTATAAAAAACATATACATTTATGTTTATACACATCTTATACTTATTTATAAGTATAATATATATATGCTTATCATAACTAAATTTATAAACAAACAACATATACATTAATAAATGTATAAACATATAAATTTTTATGTCTTTTCAAAAATACGTGTACTGTATACATCTGTACAATTTTCATGTATAAACACGTTAACTTTATACATATATGGCATATATATGTGTTTATATGTAGAAATATGTTTGTTTATGCATAAGCATATAAATGCTTAAAAATATATGTTTATACATATGCATTTTTACATATACATTTATTTATACATAAACATTAAATGCTTAAACATAAATGTTTTTATGTATGTATTTTTATATGTATAAATATATTTATACTAAAGATATACATTGTATATTTTTGAAAGATATAAACATATATGTTTTTATGTTTACATATGTTTAGCATAAAAGCTAAATGCTAGGCATTTATAAGTTTAAATATAAATGTATACATATAAATGCATATGGATTTATACATAGTCGTTTATATGCCTTTAAGGGTTTATATGCTTATGGATTTATACATGTAAATATGTGTCAAAATGCAACTGGATAAACATATACTTTTAAGGGTTTATATGCTTAGATGTAAATGTAAAAATGTATACATAGATGTTTTGAAAATACACACTATATTTTTGTATAAACAGATTTATATGCATACACACATACATATACTATATATGTATATAGTATACGTGTTTATATAGTATATTGTACACATATTTTTGGAAGACATAAATATATATGTATATGGTGTATGTCATTCTTTATCATTTATGAATATATCTATAAAAAATATTTACATATATTAATTATTTGTATAAAAGTATTTGTTTATATGTTTATTAACACATATATACTTGTATAGATATACTTATAAATACATATATTTATAATGATATCATTATATACATAATAGTATAAATTTAACAATATTTGAAAAAAAAATGTAATAATTTATTATTTTTAAAAATAGTATGGAGTAAGGGTATTTAGGAGTTTTACTTTTTTAGGGGATCGAAAATTAAATAACTTTTATTTTGAGTTACTTTTTGTTAAAATTAAAGTGAACTTTTTATTTAAATATTTTCCAACAAGCTTTATTTTTTTTTTGGTAATACTTTTTTTTTCAAACAAGCTTTATTTTTTGATATTTTAGCATAGAAGAAGACATGCTACCCAAAAAATCTACTATGAACTAGCTTTTCAAATGTTATGAACTAGCCTTTCAAATGTTATAGTAAATAGAACCTTTGTGAATAAATCTGCTAGATTATTAGTTAAACGAATTGATTGAATATCAATATCACCCTTCTTATATAGAGCATAAGTTAAAAAGAATTTTGGTGATATATGTTTTATTTTATTCCCTTTAATGTACTTATTTTTTAATTGAACAATGCATGCAGCATTATCTTCATACAAAGTCATCGGGACCTCCTTGCTAAAAGAGAAACCACATGCCCCTTGAATATGATGTATTATAGATCTTAACTAAAAATATTCTTGACTTGTTTCATGAATTGCTAAGATCTATGCATGATTAGAAGATGTGATGATAATTGATTATTTCGTAGAATGTCATGATATAGCTGTATCACCACATGTGAACAAATAGCCTATTTGTGATCAAACATTATGAGAGTCAGACATATATCCTGCATCTACATAACTAATTAATTCGGATTTCAGTATATTGGGATAATATAGGCTAATATCCATTGTACCTTGAAGATACCTCACTATATGTTTAACTCTATTCCAATATCTTCTTGTTAGACAATAACTATACATTGCTAACAAATTTACAGAAAATGATATATCAGGTCGTGTATGACTTGTAAGATACATTAGTGCTCCAATAGTACTAAGATATGATACTTCAGGACCAAGAAACTTTTCATCATCCATCTGAGGCTAGAAAGGATCTTTATTCACATCTAATGACCTTATAACTATTGGAGTGCTCAATGGATGAGCATTATTCATATAGAATTATTTCAACACCTTTGATATATAAGCTAATTGATGAACAAATATTCCATTCTCTAAGTGTTCAATCTACAAACTAATACAAATTTTTATTTTTCCGAGATTTTTCATCTCAAATTCTTTCTTTAAGTTGCCTATTTCTTTTGAAAGCTCATTCATAATTCTAATAATATTTAGGTTGTCGACATAAACTACAATTATAACGAACTTGGATCCAGATCTCTTAATAAATACACATGGGTAAAGGGGATCATTCTTATATATCTTTTACAATAAATATTCACTAAGATGATTATATCACATGCATCCAGATTGTTTCAACCCATATAGAGATCTGCATAATTTTATTGAGTAAAGTTCTTCAGGACCTGAATTATGTGTTGCAGGAAATTTTAATTATTCTAGGATTTTCATATAAATGTCACTGTCAAGTGGTCTATATAAATAAGCTGTAACTACATCCATTAAATACATACCATGTTTTTCATGTATTGTCAGACAAATTAAATATCGAAACGTAGTTGTATTCACTAGGAGAATATATCTCTTCATAATCAATGTCAGGTCTTTGAGAGAATCCTTGTGCAACTAATCGTGCTTTATATTTGACAACTTTATTTGTCGCATCTCATTTTTGCACAAATATGTATTTGTATCCTACAGGTTTGACACCATCAACTATACATACAATAGGACCCAAAACTTTGTTTTTTAAAAGAAAATTCAATTCTACTTCAATTAAATTTTCCATTTTGGCCAATCATCTCTCTGTCTACATTCCTCGACAGACTCTGGTTCAAGATCATTATTATCATTAATAATGTTGAGTACCACATTATAGGAATATATTTTATCGACGTCAATTTTATTTTGATTTCACATTTGACCAGTTGTGACATAGTTTATCGAGATCTCTTGATTATCACAAGTTTCAGGTACCTGAATTTCTTCTAGAATTACAATTAGGGACTCTTCTAGAGCCATCAATTCTTCAACTTGATCATTTGATCCTTTTCTTTTCTGAGGATTTTTATTTTTGGAACCAACTGGTCGACCACGTTTTACTGATGCTTTAGGTTCACTAGCAACATAGTGTCCTATAGAGACTTCAATTCTAACTAGAGCATTAGCAGCTGATATGTAAGATGTGTAGTTACTCTCTTCAGATTAGTAAATGCATCTAATAATTGATTTGCTAAATTTTGCAAATGAATAATCTCTTGAACTTTCAGTTCACATTCCTTTGTGCAAGGGTCAATATGAGACAATGATAATTGATTCTAACTAATAGCTTTTTTCAATTGTTTATTTTCTTTTTTTAATGTTAGAAAATCTGATTTATCAAAATGACAATCAGCAAAACGAGCCTTAAATAAAACTCCAGTTGATGGCTCAAAATATTTGATTATTGATGGAGATTCATATCCGACATGTAATCCTAATCTTTTTTGGGGACCCATCTTAGTTCATTGTGGTGGAGTAATCAGAACATATACTACATACCCAAAAATCATTAGATGGGAAATATTTAAATTCTTGACCAAAAACTAATTGTAAAGGAGAGAACTCATGATAATTTATTGGTCTAATACAAATCAGTGTTGCTGCATGCAAAATATCATGGCCCTGAGCAGAAGTTGGGAGCTTCGTCTTCATTAGTAATTGCCTTGTAATCAATTGAAGGTATTTAATAAATGATTCTGAAAGACCATTTTGTGTATGAATATATGCTACAGGATGTTCAATAGTTATTTCAATATACATACAATAATCATTAAAAGCTTGGGAAGTAAATTATCCAGCATTGTTTATACGAATTGACTTAATTAGATAATATAGAAAATAAGTCCGTAACTGAATTATTTGAGCAAACAATCTAGCAAATGCTTGGTTATGTGTTGATAACAAACAGACATGTAGCCATCTCATTGATGCATCAATCATAATCATAAAATATCGAAATGGTTCACTAGTGGATGAATAGGCCCACATATATCACCTTGTATATGTTGCAAAAATGTAATGAGTTCTGTCCTTATTTTTGTTGGTGATAGCCTTATAATTAATTTTTCTTAAGAACAAGCAGCACTTGAAAATTTATTGGACATAAAAATCTTTTGATTTTTTAATGAATGCTAACTTGAATTTTTAATGATTCTCTGCATCATTATAGACTCTAGATATCCCAATCGGTCATGCCAACCAATAAAATTATCTTCATTAGTAAACTTCTGATTTATTATGGCACGTGCCTCATTGTGCTTATGTTTGTGTAGTATAAACAAGAGGAAAAAATGGGTAATTTTTCAAATATATTTTTCTTACCCGATACAACATTGGTATATATAAATACTAAGTGTTATCTTTATTCGTAGTCTCAATATGATATTAATTTCATCGAATATTTTTAAAACTCAATAAATTTCTTTGAGACTTTGTAGAATATAATGCATCACCAATATGAATTTTTATTCATTCGGATAATAATATATTAGCTCTTCCGGAGCCCTCAATTAATTTTGTACTACTCAATATTATATTTACATCCGATCCTTGTATTATTAAAAAGGAAAAGAATTTTTTATCATTATGTATAATATGCGTTGATGCACTATATGCGAGACACATATCATTGTCACTAATTGTGGATCCCACCAGTGAGTTTCCATATTCTTCAAAATATCTTTTGAAAATCTAATAGAGCTTCATGTTGATAACGTATTATGAAATAGAATGATAAGAGAGTGAAAGATATAAGAGAAACATGAGAGAGATTTCTTATTCCTATAAGTGTATTGTGACACATACAAAGGCTCCCTATTTTGAAAGTTTAATACATGAATACATATTAAAAGTACCAATGAATACATATTAATTTATGCCAATTAATACACATTAATATATGAATAATAAGAGTCACAAGAATATCAATAGTCAAGAGATTAATGGAAAGTTTACGGACATCCATAATATTATTCATAATACTTTAGTTTTTGATATTTTAGCACAAAAGAAGACATGCTGCCCAAAAAAATAATTTGCAATGGTAAAACATTAATAAGTCCATGTACCCATGAGGAATGAGAGGAAGATAGAAGAGGATTATGAAAAAAAACTTCATAGTTTTACTTTTCTTCTGCATCTTTCAATACCACTTACCCATTTCTCCTTCATTATTTTCAAAAAAAAAATACTTTTGCACCCTTTTTCTCTATTCATTTTTTATGGAAAAAAAAATGAGAGCCATCTTTTTTCTTTCATAAACTAACTCATGTTTTTCTCATTAATAATTTTAAAGACACATCTTGCATTTTTAACTTGAATGGATGGCAACACCCACTCATGATATTCTTATCACTGTTCTACTATATTTCCTTGATATTCTTTTTTTTTTGTTATTGTTCTTTTTATTCTTTTTTATTCTTTTTTAATCTTTTTTTTTATTTTTTATTCTTTTTTTTTTCATTTTTTTCTTGTTTATGTTGTTCTTATTTCAATTCTTGTTCATGTTCCCTTCATTCTTGTTCATCATCATCTTTTTTTTAATTTTTTTAGTTCTTTTATTCATTTTATTCTTCTTCTTGTTTTTGTTTTTTCTATTTATTCTTATTAACAGTAATGGTAATACTAATATTATTATTATTAACATTATTCTTGTTTTTTATTTTTCTTATTTTTGTATTAACATTTTTCTTTTATTATTATTATTTTTTATTATTCTTATTCTTATTTTTTTCATCTTATTTTTTTTATTTTTCATCTTATTCTCATTCTTGTTATTTTAATTTTTGTTTTTGTTCTATTTTTCTTATTCATATTCATATTCATATTCTTTTTCTTTTTTTTTTATCGATCTTATTTTTTGTTTCTCATTATATTTATTATTCTTTTTATTTTATTTTCTTATTATTATTAGTTATTATTATTATTATTCTTCATGCTATTTTTTTTCATCTTTTTTGTGTTCTTTTGATCTTCTACTATTATTCTTATTACTTTTCAACTTTTTGTTATAATTTTTTTTCTTATTCTTGTTATTATTATTCTTGAGTTTGGTATGGAAATAATACGCTTGAAATAAAAAAAATCTAAAATATAATATGTTTCAAAAATATGCCCAAACTAGTGCATCTAGAAACAGCATGACAATGACTGTCGTTGTGAACGGCGGACATTGCCATGCTGTTAATTTTTTAAAATCATAGGTTGGCGTTGTGAATGTCGGCTATTGAAAACAGTGTAGGGATTCCATTATGCATCTCGCCCCACACTTCTACCCCTCGCCCCTTGCTCCTTCGTGGAGCTAACTGGAGCTCCAGTGAGCTCCATTATGGAGTTCGACGGAGCTCTTCGAGCTCCACGTTGAGCTCACTGGAGCTCCATGAAGGAGCTCATTGGAGCTCAATGGAGCTCCACTTCGAGGTCCCTGGAGCTCGACGGAGCTCCTTGAGCTCCATGAAGGAGCTCATTGGAGCTACACGAAGGAGTGAGGGGTGAAGGGCATGGGGCGTGGGGCAAGGGGGGTAATGGGATCCCTATAATATTTTCAATAGTCACCGTTCACAATGACGGTCATTGTCACGCTGTTTCCAGATGCTCTAGTTTGGACATATTTTTGAAACATGTATTATATTTTAGATTTTTTATTTCAAACGCATTATTTTCGTACAAAACTTATTATTCTTTTCCTTTCAATTGTTATTTTTTCATTTTTTGGATTATTTTTATTATTGTTATTATTATTCTTCTTCTCCTTGTTATTATTATTATTATTATTATTCATCATCAGCATGATCTTATTTATCTTGTTTCTAATCTTATTGTTTTTATTTTTATGCTTATTTTTCTCATTATGGTTCTTCAAATGTTTCTTTATTTTTTTATTCTTCTCCATATTTATTTTTTATTCTTCTTTGTTTTTCTTATATTCTTCTTTTTTTATTGATCTTCTTTTTTTTTCTCATTCTTCATAATACTTTTGTTCTTCTTCTTTATCTTCTATTTCTTCACATTCTTTTTCTTATTCTTCTTCACATTCTTCTTCTTTTTCTTTATTTTTTTCTTCATCTTCTTATTCTTGTTCTTTTCCTATTTTTCTTCTTGTTTTAATTTTTGTTATTATTATTATTATTATTATTATTATTTTTTTCTTCATGTTAATGTCCTTGTTATTGATGTTCTTATTATTATAGTTCTTATTCTTCTTTTTCTTACTCTTCTTCTAAATCGTATTTGTGATATTTTACTTCTAGTTTTTATTCTTCTTTTTCTTGTTATCTTTTAGATGTTTTTCTTATTATTTATATTATTATTATTATTATTATTATTATTATTCTTCTTCTTCTTCTTGTACATATTCTTCTTATTTTTATTCTTATTCTTCTTATTTTTTTCTTTATTTCTTTTTCTTCTTATTGTTCTTATTCTTCTTCTTCTTCTTCTTCTTCTTCTTCTTCTTCTTCTTCTTCTT
>JAREIK010002893.1:0-10045 GCA_029783825.1 Sapria himalayana | reverse complement strand
TCTAAAACAAATGAGACAATTCCATTAACTTTGAACCCTTTTATAATGATCTCAAGGGTAGTTTCCTTGTGCCTGTTGGCTACTGATATGACCATCTCAATCCTTACTATTCAATTTGCTCATTTAACAAAACTTCTTTCAAGCTGCAAAAGTTCTTCTCTTATTGTTTATTTTTCTCCTCCTTTGGTGCTATAGATTCTGCCTCCAACCACTAGGAATTCTACCTACTTTTGAATGTTGCTATTACGGTATTACCTACTTTATAGACTACCTCTCCTTCTGGTGCCTCCTTTCCTGCATGCAAACTACTTGGCATTTCTATTTCTATTCATAGATGACCTATTGTCTACCCATTTCCAACTCTAACCCATACCCTTATATCATAAAAGTAGCCTAAGGGCAATAAATACAGCCATAAATAGAGGCACAACAGCAAGGCAGCATCATGGCACATGGATGGTTGAGGCCAGCCCCCATTTTACTCTAGTTAGTCCTACTTTGTTCGTCCTGCTCCCCCATTGCTGCTGATATATGTCTCCAAGGCAGTCAGCCTTCATGTATATACTGCTTCTGCTACTCTTGCTTCTGACACTTCCTCTACTATCTGCAAAAAAGCACAGTTATATTTTTATTTCCTACATATTCTGTTTGACTGCCCGTTTCCCCTTCTAACCCTTTCCCTTACATCAACAGCAACTAAGACAACATGAATACAAACTCAACACAACTTGGCAGCAAAACCTAACCAAACGCACTATACAACAAACTAAACACATGGTAGACCCCATCTAACTGAAGCCTTGTAATCCCCTCTTTGTACTTGAGTTTTCCTTTCCCTCTTGCATTTTGGTATTTTTTGGCATCCCCTATCATTGCTCTGCTATATTATAGTCTCGTGTCTTTTTATCATGTTGAGAAATCAGCCCCCATTCTGCTCGCACACAGTTTTGATGGTCCCTACCAATTCTTCTTTAGTCTTACCCTTTCTTTTGCTGAGCCATTTGCCCTTCTGCCACTTGTCCCTTCTTTTTTCTTTCTGCCAAGAGGTGTCAACCGGGCCAGGCCAGCCCGAGGCACCGCACGATTCAGCCATGCCCGATAATTTTTCGTGCCCGTGCTCGTGTCACACCTATCCACGGCACCAATCATGCTATGTCATGCCAAGGCCAACAAGGCCTCGTGCCGTGCCTGGCTCGACACGGTTACGTGGCTCGTTGGCATGGTAACTTGGCACGACTCAAGACAACAACCCACAGTCACACCCCAGCGACACGGCAGCACTACCATCCGAAAACCTCATGGGCATGGGTTTGAATTCACTCCACCCCTCCCAACCCGACCCGCGGGCCAGCCCGAATCAGCCCCCCCCCCCCCCAACTATTCGATAAAAAAAATAATTTGAATTTTAGCCGTTGGATTTCACCTCCAACAGCTACGGGGTAGAATCCGACGACCCTCGTGAATTTGCCCCCCTAATTATCAAAAAAAAATTAAAAAAAAAAGATAAAAATTACTAAAAAAATCATTTTTTTAATCAATAGACCCCCCCCCCCCCCCATAAATTTTATGTTTTTCAAAATATTTATTTTCACTCTCTCAAATCTCTTCTCTCTCTTGGAATTTCATCATTTGGCTCGGCTTTACGGAGCTCGCAACTCAAGCTCGGCTTTGGAAATTTGAATCTTGGTGTGGACTGTGGTGCATGTGAACTACCTCACTAGTTTACATGTATTTTTAATTTTTGTTTATTATTTAACTAAAACTTCTAACTTAATAATTAGAATTTTTTTTACTTTCTCTCTCTCTCTCTCTAGTCTCTACTCTCTAGTCTTTAATCTTTAATCTAATTCTATCATCTAGGTTTTACATATTGCCTAATAAAAACCAAATAAATGACTAATACTAAGGAAACATATTTAAATTTAGAAAATGAAAATCTGACACAAAGGTCCGATACTACTGAAACTTTGGTTTCTCCAGTCATCTCAACCCAAACATCTAAAAAATAAAAAACTAGAAGGACTTCTGTAGTTTGAACTCATTTTAATATGATAAAACAAAAAAAATATTAGGGGTGAGGAAGAAGAAATGGAACAGTGCAAATATTGTATGAGAAAATTAACTTGTAAGAGTTTGTTTGGGAATAGACACCTTAAAAGGCATGCCGAAATATGTACTAAAATACATGGTGCATTTAATCCTAGGCAAACCCAACTTAGGAGTGCATTTTTTGAGACTGGATCAAGTTCAGTCTCAAAGTTTACTCCCTTCATATACCGTAACAAGTTGGGTAGGGAAGTCATGGCCAAACTTATCACATTGATGGGTCTTCCAATTAGATTTTTGGAAGATCCAAGTGCATTGAGCATCATGTAGACATATTTTCAGTCTGCTTATCGTATGATTCCAAGGTCCACATCTTGGAACGACATACTAAAATTTTATAAGTTAGAAAAATAAATTATAATTAATGAATTTATGGTATATAGTGGAGTGATGTCCGTGACGTCCGATATCTGGACAAGTCATGATGATTCATCCTATGCATGTCTCACCAGCCACTATGTAGATTTTAAATGGACAATGAATAAAAAAATTTTAGGATTCTCCGAGGTTCTCCATCCTCATCATGGCCTTGCAATTTTTGAGTGTATGATGAAAATTTTTAGAGAATATTAGAGATGTATCATTAAGAGAGATTTTTCATGTCAGATGCTTGTGTCACGTGATTAACCTGATTGTAAAAGCAGGTATGAAGGTATGTTCCCCCGCATTAGATAATATACGTAATACACTAAAATATATTCGCACGCCTTATAGATAACATGAGTTTGGTAGTCTCTATTTGTTTGCGAATCTTAAGAAGAAGAAATTCTAATTGGATGTGAGACACCATTGGAATTACACGACCTGATGTTGGAGTAGAGGTGTCAAACGGGCCGGCCCAGCACGGCACGGCCCGTTTTTCACGTGCCCAGCCGTGCTACCGTGCCGTGCCCGGCACGGCACGGTTTTTAAAAGTCGGGCACGGCAAGGCCGTGCCGTGCCGTGCCAGCCCGCTCGGGCACGGCTTGGCTTGGCCAGGCGGCACGGGCGCACGACAAGGCAGGGCAGGCGGGGCGGGGCGGGTCTGTTTGGACCCGACCCGCGGTCTTTTTACCGGGGGTGGTGCCCGGTTGGGTCACGAGTCACGACTCAGTGAGTCGTGACCGTGAGTCGTGACTCGTGCGTCGAGACTCACGACTCACGCCACGGCACGCGTGGCACGCCGCCAGTGCCACGCGTGCCTGCGTGAACCGGCACGGAATGGACCCGTGCCGGCGTGCCATGCCAAGGCATGGCACGGCACGTGCTTTGCTTCGCCCGGGCACGGCACGGGCCCGGGCACGGTTTTTGAACGTGCCGGGCCGGCCCTGGCACGGCCGAACCGTGCCGTGCCTCGTGCAGGGCCGGGCCGGCCCGGCACGTTTGACACCTCTATGTTGGAGTCATGTGTTGGATACGAACATATGATATCCAACTATATCAATAGTAAGAGTGACGGATTTATTATTGACGACACTGACTATGCTACATAAATATCATTTATAAAATTCCTAAAGATTTTTTATGACATGACGAACATGTGTTCATAGGTTTGTACTCTCATGATTTGAATTACACTCATGTACATATGCAACTTTAGTAGCATTTTTTGGAACTATCGAGATGACTCGACACTTAGCCATATGGTTGCAGAAATGGAAACCAAGTTCTTAAAGTACTGGTCCACCATTCCATCTCTTTACTGTCTCACAGCATGCATGGACCCTAGGGTTAAAGTGGAAGGGGTAGATGGTGTTTTGACCTACATTTCATCATGCATGAACGTGAAAGTCTAACCAGAAGGGTTCATTCACGAGAAGTTGACTAACCTTTTCACATACTATAATACTAGGTATTATGGCAGTAATAGTGAGACTGTGAGTACAGACATAGATACCATCTTCGGAGATGACAATTTTTCCATTCAGTTAGAGAGGGAGAAATGATGGGGTGGACTGTCGCATAGGAGCGAGCTTTCTCGGTACTTAGATACCAATTACTGCTCAATCCTATCACATTTTGATACTAAGAATCTTGATATATTACAGTGGTAGAAATAATGAGTCCACCTTTCCCATGCCATCTAGGTTGATACGAGATCTACTAACTCCTCCGGTGTCAAGCACAACATTAGAGTCTTCTTTTTCTATTGCAGTGAATATGATTTCGGATAAGAGATCGAGATTACGTCCAGATATTGTTGAGGCCTTATCATGTATGAAGGACTAAGAGGATTTGAGGTTTAGTATCCATGATCATGCTGGGACATGGATGACAGCCACTATGAAAGTGGAGGAGTTGATTGCTATTGATGATGATCCATATGATAGTGATTTTGATATTACGGTTGATGATGATTATGATATGCCGATTGACGAGTGATGTGTTGCCCATTGCCACTTGCCATGCCACATGCCATTACCACTTGATTTTGATGCCTCACGAACATGATTGATGATTTGTGTTATTCTTGATTCTGTTTTTTGATTTCGATGTTTTGTTTTGTATGTTTTTTTATTTACGTTATGTTGTATTGTATTTGCTTTGGTTTGGGATTGGCTGATTGGATGTTTGGTTTGCATTTGGCTTTGTGACTTTGTAATTTTTGTTAAAGAAATTTTGTGTTTAATTTATTTTTGTGTTTAAAAATTTCATTAAAAATTTTATAATTTAATTCTAATAAATTATAATCTAAATTTATTAAAACATAATAAAAAGATTAAACACTATAACTATTCAACAATTTTCAAGTTGTAATTTTAAAATTTTTAAACATTATCTAATATAATATATATTCTATAAATACATAAATATAAAAAACAAAAAAAAATTAATTTTTTTTAAACATGCCTCTACTGGCCTGACCTGGCATGGTAAAATTATCGGCCGTGCCGGCAGGCCGTGCCAGGCCTGGATTGAAGAAACCATGCTGGGCCAGGCACGACACAAAAATAGTAACCGTGTCATGCCTGGCCAGGCATGGAAGCACGATCGTGCTCATTAAAAATGGGTCGGGCCTACCTGGCATGACCCATTTGACACCTCTATTTCTGCCATGTTATTATACAAAATAGCAAAACAAACCACAACCAATTTCTTATCCTTTATCTTTTTTGTGTTGCATTTACATAAAATCAATACAATGTAAAATCTCTCCTAGTCTGTCATTTTATCTTCTACTCTTTAACTTGCATCTTTGTTATCTTGCCGAGTCTTTTTCTACTTCTTTGATTACTATTTTTAATTTCATATCATATCCCTGCACATACTAGAAACAAGCAAGAACATGTATATATAATATATTACTCTTATACTTTTATGACCCTTACTTATTTTTATACTATTCTAGTTCCTAGTTACTTCCTTGGTTTTTAAAGCTTCTAATGGCACAAAATCTATCTCCGCCTCTACTCTTTAGTTAATTTTCCTTCTACTCGTTACCCTTACTAATTTATTCTCTCTCCTCCTCGTATCTCTTCATCACTGATCTTTTATTTATTAAATCTGCCAATATCTTAGAGTCTACCTGGATTTTTAAATCAGTCATATTCTTTGCTTCATATGTTCTTAATCCTTCTCTTAGAGCTATGATTCCTTCCTGAAGGGTGGTGGAAGCTTTGTATCTCCTTGTGAAAGCTAGAATTAGCTTCCCCTCCAAGTCCCTGATAGACTCTAAGCTGCCATCCTTGTTTAAGGTCTAATAACCTTTCAGTGGGGTTTCCTAATTTTTTTTTTGCTAATCTATATAGCTTTATTTGTTTTTTCACTAAGCTCCAAGTTTTTAGCGTGTCTTTTTCTATCTCAAATGTTTTGATTTTTACAGTGCTTGTTTCTAAAATGCTAACAACATATACTTTTATCATTTCCCAAATCTTTTCTATATTCATTTTTTCCCTTCGAATCTACTACTATTTCTAGCTTTCCAATTACACCATATAAATCTATATGAAATATTCTTTATAATCCATCTTTGTAAATTATTATTAGCTTTTGTTGATCTCCATTTCAGAAGATGAGCTTATAGTGGGGTGTAACTCTATTTTATGTGCATTTCTTTTTCTAGTCTTTGTGTGACTTCCACCTCTATTTTTCCTTGTGGGAGTAAGTGATTGGATGTTTATACTTCTTTTAAGCAGCATTCACATCTAGAGGTCAATAGAATACCTTTTGATTGAATGTTAGTGTCTGTTGGGATGATGTTTGAGAGGGCCTTCCACTTAAATATTTTTATTTTTGGTGGGTTGTCATTTTCCTATGCCCATTTAAACAAATCTTGTACTGTTTTTTTTTGTTCTCACCTCATTTTTAATTGACTTGAGTGTGAATGCTCCATCTATATTCAGTGTCCATTTCCATCTACTTTTAATTACCTTTGTATATATTTCTGCTAGTTCTCTTTGCTTCCGCATCTGTTTCCAACCATGCGTTTCCTTACTTTTTTTATTTTCTATGTTAGTGTTATCATTTATACAATATTTGGCTCTCATAAATTCAGCCCATAGGTTGTCCTTCTCCTTTTGACTCCACTATCTTTTACATGCACATGCTTTGGCCAATACATGTAAGCTGGTGAAACCCAATCCTACTTCCTGCATAAGAAGACACAAGACTTTTCATTTTATCCAGTGAATTTTATACTTACCATTTTTCTTGCCCCATACAAAAATTTGCTAGTTCTTTTTCTATTCTTTTTATGGCTTTTTTGGGAGGATGAATAATCATTAGATTGTGCATCGGCACACTTTGCAGCACAAATGTTATTTGTGTTATTCTTCCTCTCATGCTTAACTTTTCTTTCTTCCATCCTGCTATTTTTCTCCTTATTTTGTCTAACAAAAATCTAAATATATTGTTTTCATTCTGCCTTCATATATTGGGCAACCTTGGTAGGTTACCTCTCCTTTTTTTATGCGAGAAGCCCATTTTATTTTTAATACTTTTTTTGAGACTTATCTGAGAATTGAAGGCAACCATGTCTTGACATTTTCTTTTATTTAGTTTTTAGCCTGTTTCATCTTCCATGATCTGGAGCACATTCATCATGTTATGTAAAGATCTACTATTTCCATTAGTAAAAATAATAACACCATCGGCGTATGCCAGGCATCCCACTAGTGGGGAGTTTTTTTTGCTGTCTAAAGGTTCATATATTACATGATTTCATTTTTTTTATGTTTACTATTAAGAGTTCTAAGTATATATTAAAAAGAAATGGGGAAAGAGGGTTCCCCTGTCTTAAACTTCTTCTTTGTTTAATCTCTTCTCCTAGCTCACAATTTATTAGAATTCTAACCCATGTATTTGATATACATCTGTATATCAAATCTATCCAAGTTTCAGAAAAACCTATTTTTCACATGTTGTAGCAGAGTATATCCCATTCTACCCTATCAAAGGCTTTGGAAAGATCTAATTTTTTTTACTACATTATGCCCTCTTATTTTTGTGCCAATTTCTCTAACCATTTATTTAGCTAAACTTATATTTTCAATTATTAGTCTATTTTTCATGAAGCCTATCTGTTCTTTTGAGTTTATTTTCAGAAGTATGTATGCAAATCTATTTTGTAATATTTTTGCTAATATTTTTTAAATAGTATTGCACAAGCTGATGGGTCTATAATCATTCCTCTTTTGTGGATTTTCTACTTTTGGAATGAGGATCATTTAATAATTATCCCATTTCTTTTCTATTTTTGATCCACAGAAGATTTGTAGAATCGCTTGTAAAAGATCCTCTTTTATAATATTCCAACATGATTGGAAAAATTCATTGTTCCAACCAACTGAACCTGCTGCACTATTTTTATCCATCCTAAAAACCACCATTTTTAGCTCTTCTTCTTGAGAGAAAGTTAAGAGTTTATTGTTATCATCTTCATTGATTTTACTTTCTATGTTTTGTATTAGTGTATTACCTTTGTTACCTTCACAACATAATTGATTTTCTAAAAAGGTTTCAAAGTAATTTTTTATTTTAGTTTCTACATCTATCCATTCTCTTGTGCTATATCTAATTCCTTTTATCTTATGTTTTTGAATTTTCATTTTTGTTATTGTTTGAATAAATTTAGTATTTTTATCACATTCTTTGAGCCATTTTTCGTTTGCTCTCTCTTTCTAGAAAATCTCTTCCTTTAGTAGTTTTAGTCTTAGCTCTGCTTGTGCTTTTTGAAGCTCTCTTCTTCTTTCTTTGCTTTGTATCTCTTCGTATTCCAGTTCCCTTTTTTCTACTAAATTTTCTGCTTCTTTTATGTTTTAATTTATATTCCCAAATCTTTCTATATCTCATTTTTAAATCTTGTTTTAATCTATTTAGTTTTAGATTGAATATTTGTATTGGATTATCTCTGCTTTCATATTTCCAGGATTCCCTGACTACCCCCTCAAAGCCTACATGAAGGCACCATGCATTTTGAAATATGAACGTGCTTTTTGGCAAATATGTTGTCTTTATGGTGATTAGTAAGGGGATGTGATCTGAATAGGTTCTATTTAGGTGTTTTACACTGGTGGGGATGTTTCTATCTATCCATTTAACATTGAGTAAGACCCTATCTAGTCTTGCCCATTTAGTACCTTTGTTTTTCCAGTTGTTACACTAGGTGTATTTCAAACCTAAGAAACTAGCTTCTAATAAATTTGACTTGTATATTATTTCATTAAAATGAAGGATAGCCTTCGCATTTGAAGGCTTACCTCCTTTCTTTTCTCTAGCATATCTAGTGATATTAAAATCCCCCTCCCTATTATCCATGGTTTACTTTTAATGGCCACTTTTACGATATCCCTCCAAAAATCCTTTCTCTTTTTTTAGAGTTCTTAGCATGAACTATATATAATATTTTTTTTCCTCTTACTTAGGCTAAAGGTTATCATTTGTTCTGTTTCTTCCAAAATTATTATGGTCATTTTTATTTTTTCCACAAAATCTACATTTTTCCATTTTGATTTGAGAAACCATTTCCAAACCCCAATATATTTTTATATTTTTCTAGCTGGGCCCTCTCAACCATGGGTTCAGCTATCAATATTAAAAGGAGTTTATACACATATATTATATTTTTTAACCTATTTAAAGTGGGTGAGTTCACTACTCCCCTTGTGTTCCAATATAGGTAATTAAATATTATTGGTGGATTTTAGCTTGCGCTCTAGTGGTGCACTTAAAATCATATGTTTTATTATGGTATTTTTTCATGTTTCTTGGTTTTTTTAACGAATTTAAATCTCCTCCTCTCTTTCCTTTCCAGTCCCTTCCTAGTTGTATTTCCATTATCTTTATCTCTTCCATTGCCCACGTTCTATTACCCATTATTTCTTTATGTTTTTTTATATCTATATCATCCCGAGTGGGCCTAACATTCTGCCCACTTTCTTTCTCACATTTGTTGAGGATTATGCAACTCCTAACTTCAACTTCCTCCTTCGAAGAACTTTCTATAGCTACTGCCCAACCCTTACTTCTTTCTACCCTTTGTATTCTAGTTCTTTTTGTTAATTCAACTATATTAATCATCATTTTCTTTCTCCTTATATCCTCCATGGTTTCTGCTACCCTTTCTTCCTTAGCCTTACTTGTTTTATATTCAACTATTTCCATTCGACTTTCTCCATTATTCTGTAACTCAGATTGTTTGGCCCGTGGGGGTTTTTTTTGATATATTATTATCTCTCCCCCTTTTCCAGCCTCATTTTTCCTCTTTTGTATCTTCTAGAGTTCCTCATCCCTCCTTTTATTAATCATGCATTGTTCAATGTTATGCACCATTTTTCTACAAGTCATGTAGTAAGAGGGGAGGTTCTCTGGAATTAATTGCTGCCAAAAGCCACCTCCTTCCTTACATCCTATCCAGATGTGCTGGGGTATGTGTTCCAAAAGATTAACTTCAATGCAGACTCGAGCTACGCTCGGTCTAGCAAAAGTTGTTGTGGTCCCATCGAGTAGAAGAGGGGGCACC
>JAREIK010002892.1:107709-127979 GCA_029783825.1 Sapria himalayana | reverse complement strand
AAAATTATAATGATACTAATAAATTGAGATTTATTAATTATATTAGACTATACTAATTTAATATTTTAAGTATTTATGGGCTTCGGGATTAAGGAGTTTAGTTATTTTAGTATTTAGTCATTTAGTAGTTTATAGGTTTTATATAAAAAATAAAATAACAAAAATTTATTTTTGTTATTTTTTATCATTTTTGAAGGTTTATAACCTATGAAAATATAATAATTTTTAAATTTTTTTGAAAAGTGAATAAAATATGAAGTTTATATATATCATAATAATTATATATCATATAAATTCAATATAAACTATTTTATTGATATTTATTATAATAATGTTCATAAAAGTATAACCAATTATTAATAAGATAAACATTGTTTAAAAAATATTGCAAAACCTAAAATGACTCAAAATAAAATTGTATTATTTTACTAAAAATTAATTTTAAATTTTTAAATTTTTGTATGCATTTATAAGCTAATATATTTTTTGATGAAAAATAAATTATTTAAATTATATTTGTCTCACTAATAATTTATTTTTTAATTTATATATCTATAAAATTAAACTAATAAATAATTAAAATGTATATTTAAAATTATAATGGATACTAATAAAAATGAGATTTATTATTTATTATTTAGGGCATAACTATTTAATTATTTAAGTTTTTTGTCATTTTGGGGTTAAGGAGTTTATTGATTTATTTGTTTGCACATTTTCGTGTTTATAGGTTTTATTTTATCAATGAAATAACAAAAAATTTATTTTTATGAATTTTCGTGATTTTCAAATGTTATAACCTTTAAAAATATAATAATTTTTTAATAGTTCTAAAATATGAATACAATACTTAGTTATAATAATCTTAATATTTATATTTGTTGTATATTCAATATAAAAAAATGTACTAATATATATTATAATAATGATCATAAAATAAATTAATAAACTATTATTAATAAGTTTTTGAAAATAAAAGTATATTTGCACAACCTAAAATAATTCAAAATCAATGTAAATTATATTACTAAATAAAATTATAAATTTTTGAAATTTTGTTTATTTTTATAAGCTTATATTTTTTTTCATAAAAAATAATTTATTTAAATTATATCTGTCTCACTCATTATTTATTTTGTATTTAATATTTCTATAAAAATAAACTAAAAAATAATTAAAATGAATATTTAAAATTATAATGAATACAAATAAAAATGAGATTTATTATTTATTATTTAGGTTATATAGGATTAATGGTTTATGTATTTAGGGGGTTTTGGCATTTAGGAGTCTAGAGATTTAAATGTTTAGTTATTTAGTGGTTTATAAGTTTTATTTAAATAATAAAATAAATAAAAATTATTTTTGTGATTTTTTATCATTTTTGAAGGTTATAACCTTTGAAAATATAATAATTTTAAAATTTTTTCAAATGTAAATATAATATTTAGTTATAATAACTTAATAATTATAAGATTTTTTAATTGAATATAATTAATTTTATTGTTCGATATTATAGAAATGATTAAATAATAAATTAATAAACTATTATTAATAAGATTGATCGCAATAAAAATATAATTGCAAAACCTATATATAATGATTCAAAATTAAAGTAAAATATATTATTAAATAATATTGTTTTATTTTTAAATTTTTAGTTCTTTATATAAGCTTTTTTTTGATTAAAAATAAATTATTAAAATTATATTTGTCTCACTCATTAATTATATTGTGATTGATATTTCTATAAAAAATAAACTAATAATAATTAAAATGAATATTTAAAATTATAATGAATACAAATAAAAATGAGATTTATGATTTTTTATATATGGTATACCGATTTAATGGTTTGATTATTTAGTGGTTTATAGGTTTTATTTATATAATAAAAATTTAAAATTATATTTTTGATTTTTTCTGATTTTCAAAGGTTATAACCTTTGAAAATAAAATAATTTTTTAAATTTTTTGAAATGTTAATACCATGTATAATTATATTAATCTTACTAATTATATATCATATAAATTCAATTTAAATAATTTTAAGGATAGATATTATAATAATGATCAAAAATTAAATAAATAAACTATTATTAATAATATTAATATTAATTAAAATATATTTACATCACACAAAATGTTTCAAAATCAAATCAAAATATATTACTAAATAATAATATTTAATTTTTAAAAATTTCCTTATTTTTATAAGCTTATATTTTTTTTATTAAAATAAATTATTTAAATATTATGTCTCACTCGAAATTTATTTCGTAATTAATTTTTCTAAAAAATTAAACTATAAATAATTAAAATTAATATTTAAAATTATAATAAATAGAAATAAAAATGAGATTTATTTTTTATTAAGTAGTATATAGCTGTTAAAAGGTTTATGTATTTAGGGGTTTGGGGATTTATGAGCTTACTGATTTAAGTAAGTAAACATTTAATGATCTATAGTTTTTATTTAAAAAATAAAATTTCAAAAAATTTATTTTATTTTTATTTTTTCACATTTTTAAAGATTATAACCTTTTAAAATATAATAATTTTAAAATTTTTTTCAAAAGTGAATACAATATTTAGTTATAATAATCATTATATTTATATATCATATAAATTCAATATAAACATTTTAATTGATAAATATTCTAATAATGATGAAAAAATAACTTAATAATCTATTATTAATAAGATTGATATCAATTAAAAAATATTTATAAAACCTAAAATGATTCAGAAGCAAAGCAAAATATATTAAAATATAATAATTTTTCTTTTTCAAATTTTTTTTTCTTTTAAAAAGTTTATCAATAATTTTTTGATTAAAAATAATTTATATAAATTATATTTCTTTAACTCAATTTATTTTGTAATTAATATTTATATGTAAATAAACAAATAAATAATAAAAATGAATATTTAAAATTATATTGAAAAAAATAAGATTTATTATTTATTATTTAGGGATATCGGTTTAATTTAAATTAGATCCATCTCACTAATAATTTATTTTGTAATTAATATTTCTATAAAATAGATTGATAAATAATTAAAATAAATATTTAAAATTATACTGAATAAAAATTTAAATGAGATTTATGATTTATTATTAATGTATACCAGTTTAATGATTTATGTATTTAGAGGTTTTGTTGTTAGGAGTTTAGCGATTTATCTTTTTAGGCTTTTAATGGTTTATAGGTTTTATTTAAAAAAATAAAATAACAAAAAAAATTTTTATAATTTTTTATAATTTTCATAAGTTATAACATTTGAATATATAATAATATTTAAAATTTTTTAAAATTTTAATACAATATTTTGTTATAATAATATTAATAATTATATATCATATAAATTTTATATAAATAATTTTATTGATAGATATTATAATAATGATCAAAAATTAAATTTATAAACTATTAATATTAAGATAAAAAAATTTAAAAATTAAATATTATTATTTAGTAATATATTTTGATTTGATTTTGAATCATTTTGTGTTATGTAAATATATTTTAATTAATATTTATATTATTAAGAATAGTTTATTAATTTTTATTTTTAATCATTATTATATTATCTATCATTAAAATTATTTATATTGAATTTATATGATAATAGCTAATAAGATTAATATAATTATACATGGTATTCACATTTCAATAGAATAGTCGTGATAAATTACATAGAGAGAAGAGAGAGAGATGATGAACAGTTCCATGGGTTTAAAAATTGCCACTCGCAAATAAAATTACAAAACTTTTTATATTACAATTTCTATCGGATCATTTAACCGGAGGGGGTCGGATCTTGAGACGGGTCAGGCTCTGCTCCAATTTCGGCCAGCTGTCTGGTCAGTGAGACCTCTGTTATTGTTCTACTACTGTATCCCCGGCCTCTTAATATTTCCTTTCCTGCACTTACATGAAAATATTAAAAAAGATAAAAAATTTGGTTATACAAATAGATTATCAAAAAATAAATTACATATACAACAATAATAAATCTTAAATCTCATTTTAATTTGTATTCATTATAATTTTAAATATTCATTTTAAATATTTATTAGTTTATTTTTTATATAAATATTAATTACAAAATAAATTATTAGTCAGACAAATATAATATTAATAATTTACTTTTAATAAAAATAATTTAATCTTATAAAAAGAAGTAAAAATTTAAAAACAAAAAATTATTATTTAGTAAAAAAATTTACTTTGATTTTGAATCATTTTAGGTTATGTAATTATATTTTAATTAATATCTATCATATTAATAATAGTTTACTAATTTATTTTTTTATAATTGGTATCATATCTATCAATAAAAGTATTTATATTTAGTTTATATTATATATAATTATAATGATTATTATTACTAATTATTTTATTCACATTTTAAAAAAATTTTAAAATTATTATATTTTCAAATGTTATAACCTTTAAAAATGTGAAAAAATAACAAAAATAATTTTTTTGTTATTTCATTGTTTAAATAAATCCTATAAACCACTAAATGCCTAAATACTTAAATCAATAAATCCTAAATCTCGAAAACCCTAAATAGGTATTCATTTTAAATCGATATACCCTAAATAATAAATAATAAATCTCAACACTATTTTTTTCATTATAATTTAAAATATTCATATTAATTATTTATTCATTTATTTTTATATAATTATTAGTGATAGAATAAATTGAGTTAGACAAATCTAATTTATAAAATTATTTTTCATAAAAAAAATATAAAAAAACTTTTTAAAAGAAAAAAAATTAAAAACAAAAAAATATTATATAGTAATATATTTTGCTTTATTTCTAATCATTTTAGGTTTCATAATTATATTTAAATTGATATCTATCTTATTAATAATAGATTATTAAATTATTCTTTGATCATTATTATAATATTTACCAATAAAAATATTTATATTGAATTTATATGATTTATAAATATAATGATTATTATAACTAAATATAGTATTCACTTTTGAAAAAAATTTAAAAATTATTATATTTTCAAAGGTTATAAATTTTAAAATATCAAAAAATAAAAAAATTAAATTTTTTGTTATTTTTTATAAATAACACCTATAACCACTAAATGCATAAACATTTAAATCAGAAAACTCGTAAAGCCCGTAATGCCAAAATACATAAACCATTAAACCTCTATAAACTACTTAATAATTAATAAATCTAATTTTTAATTCTATTTATTATAATTTTAAATATTGATTTTAATTATTTATTAGTTTATTTTTATTGAAATATTTATTACAAAATAAATTATGAGTGCGACAAATATAATTTAAAAAATATATATGCTTATAAAATAAGTAAAAATTTAAAAATTAAAAATTGTTATCCAGAAATATATTTTACAATAATTTTGAATCAATTAGGGTTTTGTAATTATTTTTTAATTAATATCTATCTTAATATTTAATAGTTAATAAATTTAATTTTGATCATTAATATAATATATATCAATAAAATTGTTTATTGAATTTATAAGATATATAATTATTAATATTATTATAACTAAGTAATGTATTTACATTTCAAAACATTTTAAATATTATTATATTTTCAGATGTTATAACCTATGAAAATGAGAAAAAATTAAAGAAATTTTTTTTCATATTTTATTTATTTAAATAAAATGTATAAACCATTAAAAGTCTAAAAACATAAATTGCTAAAATCCTAAATTAAAAAACCTCTAAATACTGAAACCATTAAACTGGTATACAGTAATAATAAATCATAAATCTCATTTTAAATTTTATACAGTATAATTTTAAATTTTTATTTTAATTATTTATCAGTTTATTTTTATAGAAATATTAATTACAAAATAAATTATTAGTGAGTCAGATCTAATTTAAATTATAACAGTATCCCTAAATAATAAATAATAAATCTCATTTTTTTGATTATAATTTTAAATATTCATTTTAATTATTTATTTGTTTATTTATATATAAATATTAATTAGAAATAAATTGAGCTTGACAAATAATTTATATAAATTATTTTTCATCAAAAAATTATATATAAACTTTTTAAAAGAAAAAAAAATTTCAAAACAAAAATTTATTATATAGTAATATATTTTGCTTTGCTTCTGAATCATTTTAGGTTTTGTAAATATATTTTAATTGATATCGATCTTATTAATAATAGATTTTTAATTTATTTTTTGATCATTATTAGAATATTTATCAATAAAATTGTTTATATTGAATTTACATGATATATAATTATAAAGATTATTATAACTAAATATTATATTTACATTTGTAAAAAATTTAAAAATTATTATATTTTTAAAGGTTATCATCATTGAAAATGAGATAAAATCACAAAAATAAATTTTTTATTATTTTATTGTTTATATAAAACCTATAAACTAGTAAATGCCTAAACGCTTAAATCATTAAACTCCTAAACCTCAAAACCACAAAACCCTTATATACTTAAGCATTTAAACAATCTTTAAAGGTTTAAGTATTTATAAATAATATATAAATATCTATCAATAAATAATAGTTTATTAATTTGGTTTTTGATCATTATTATATTAATATTAATATTTAGTTTATTAATATCTATCAATAGAATTGTTTATTTTTAATTTACATGATATATAATTATTAAGTTTATTATAACTAAATATTGTATTCACATTTGAAAAAAATTTAAAAATTATTATATTTATCAAGGTTATAACCTTCAAAATTGATAAAAAATTTGAAAAATAATATTTTTGTAATTTCATTATTTAAATAAAACATATAAACTACTAAATGCCTAAACACTTAAATCACTAAACTTCTAAACTCCTAAATACATAAACCATTAAACCGGTATTACCTAAATAATTAATCTTAAATCTCATTTTTATTTGTATTCATTATAATTTTAATATTCATTATAATTATTTATTAGTTTATTTTAATGGAAATATTAATTGCAAAATAAAATTATGAATATGACAAATATAATTTAAATAATTTATCTTCATCAAAAAAATTTATAAGCTTATAAAAAGAATCAAAAATTTAATAATAAAAAATTATTATTTAGTAATATATTTTACTCTGATTTTGAATCATTTTAGGTTTTGCAAATATATTTTAATTAATATCTATCTTATTAATAATAGTTTATTAATCTATTTTATGATCATAATCATAATATCGATTAATAAAATTATTTATATTAAATTTACATGATATTTAATTTTTATGATTCTTATAATTAAATATAATATAAACATTTGACAAAAAATTAAAAATTATAATATTTTCAATGGTTATAACCTTGAAAATGAGAAAAAAAATCATAAAAATAATTTATTTGTTATTTAATTATTTAAATAAAACCTATAAACAACAAAATACCTAAATACTTAAATCACTAAACTCCTAAATCCTGATACTGCTGCACCACACACACACATAGCGACGGACCACAGTACACACGTGCACATATTCTTGTCCATTTTAGTGTAGCATTTAGAGGGGCTAGAAAGTCCTTGAAGCAGCCAGAAGTATGGGCCACCGGTTTGTAAAGGGCCCCACTAGCAAGTAGGAATGATAACATTCAGACAACTGACGAGACCGAGCAAAGTGGTCGGAAGTAAACCCAATAGTAGATAGGAGTGGGTCCAACTAGCCCTATCAGGCTGCCTAGAGGGCCACCCCAACCGTCACCCAATAGGAGTGGCGAGTAATCCATTATTAATAGGAGAGATGGAAAAATCCGAAGCAACACCAATTAGGGCCAGTAAGCAATGGAGTCCAGACCAGCTAAACGGGAGCGAATGATTCAAACTTATAGTTTATGTTTGTAGTCTTATTTGTATTTTGGACTTTGTATGCACCATGTACTTGCAGAGACAAATCATCACATACACACACACAGAATCTTGTCTGTTCTCTATGTAGCATGCAATGAGGGCAACTAGACCCATGAGTATCTCTAAGTGGGGCCCACTAATGCATTTTGTAAATACACATTAGGCGATGCTACTATCCTAGGAGCAGAAGACGCATCTTTATAGCATTTTGTAATTTTACTTGTATTCTAGCTTGGTTGTACGAGTAGATAATTAGACTATGAGATGGACCTCATCACACATGCACATGATGCATGCATATTTTTTGATAGTATGTCAGTGCAACATACAACCACTTCTTGGAGCTTGAGGTGGAAGCATTCTAACCCAAGAGATACTCTTTTGAGGTTTATTAGAAAGAAAAGAATGTGGAATTCAGATGTGAGAATGAATTGACAAAGTGCCGTAGATATGGACTTTTGGATTTATGGGTATTCAGTTTTACATGTATTCCATTACATAGCAATGACATAGGCAAAAGCTTGATGCTGCATGTCACACACATGCACAATATTATATTTGCATAGTTTTAATATGGTGCATCATTCAGGTTCATCCAAAAGGCTTGGACAAATCCGAATGGAAAGGACGTAGTGTGCATAATGACTCAATGCCAACTCTGAAGTACGACAAAGCCATGTGATTTTAATTGTATTCGTACGCTTGGAATTATTAGGCTTTATGTTTTTCTATGTATTTTATGCATAGAATCATTAAGGTGCATTGGATTTGGTGGGCTGGCCTAAATTAGTCAGCTTTTTAGTCTCTTGTAAGTTGTGTGCCTAAATGATAAATAAAGTGTGTATTTTCCAAAAAAAAAACAATAAAAAACCATAAACCCCAAACTTTAAATGCTAACCTTTAAAAGATAAGCTATAACCCTAATCCAAAAACCATAAATCCTAAATCTCATGATTTTCACTATTATAATCAAATGACTAAGAGTTAAATTTAAATTGAAATTCACAACATTTAGGAATGTCACAGATTTATATTTTTGTATATGTAACACAAAGTCATGACTCAAGGGGTGAGTTATGGATTCAATCTCTTTCTTTCTTTATATTATTCTAGCATTAGCAATGGTCATGATTGTATATTTTGTCTCTAGAACACAAAATCATTTCGATGAGAATATGCCATAACTTGTGTCTCTCTATTGAACATATTGTTATGGCACTAAGAATGATCATGAATACATATTTAATCACTATAATACTGGGTCACAGTATTTAATATGACCATAGCTTGTGCATTTTATCTTTATATTGCAAAGTCATTTCTCTAGGAATGATTGTAACTTTGGACATTCCTCAAGGGCACAAGTCATGACCCTAGATATATTTAAAGCTCGATTACTACTCTTTATAACTTTCTATAGCTAAAATTCATGGGATTAGAAATATCACTATGGCTTTTTCCTTTGATTTGTGACCTCAAGTGTCAATATGCAAGACTAATATTTTGAACAATGATTAAAACATTTTATACATTTGAATATGATTCATTTACACCTTTTTTTGTTTTTTGAGCTTGTATACATAACTCATTTAATATAAAAAAGAAATAAATGATACTTTTCATATCCATGAGGATATGAAAAAAGGCTTAGACATGCCAATTTACACCTTTTTGGGTATTGTGAGCTTGTCTACATAACTCATTTAATATAAAAACAAAGAAATGAAACTTATCATATCCACGAGGATATAAAAAAAAGGCTTAGACATGCCAATAAAATAATTTTTTTGATTCTTGATTGAAAGAGAGCCCATACTTCTTTACCCACTCAAACCACCATTGGGCTAGTTTGTTCTAATAGGCTACAAGGTCGTTATTTTTTTAGAGGTGAACTATATTTTAAAAAAATTGCTTTGAGTGTGTGCATGAGAGATATTTTAGAAGAAATTACAATAATCAATATAAATAGCATCCTCAACAACTAGCTATTTCAACACACAGGGGTACAACTTTGGTTTAGTCTGTTAGCGTACATGAGTCAAATTACCTTTGATAGCCCAGTGATTCAACATCAAATATGATGAGACATAATAGAGATAAAGTAAAAGCTTCTATTATTTTGGTTAGAGCTTTAGCAATCATTCTAGAGTTGAGAGAGGAACAAAATAAATTATTTTAATTATTCAGTATAATTTTAATTTTTATTTTAATTAATTATCTGTTTATTTTTATAGAAATATTAATTACAAAATAAATTATTAGTGAGACTAATCTAATTTTAATTAAACCGGTATATCCTATATAATAAAGAATTAATCTCATTTTTTTCCATTTTAATTTTAAATATTCAAAATTAATTAATTATTTGTTTATTTTTATATAAATATTAATTACAAAATAAATTATGAGTTACACACAAATAATTTATCTAAATAATTTCTCATCAAAATAATATAGATAAACTTTTTAAAGGAAAAGAAAATCTCAAAACAAAAAATTATTATATAGTAAGATATTTTGCTTTGCTTCTGAATCATTTTAGGTTTTGTAAATATATTTTAATTGATATCTATCTTATTAATAATAGATTATTAATTTATTTTTTTATCATTATTAGAATATTTATCAATAAAAATGTTTATATTGAATTTATATGATATATAAATATAATGATTATTATAACTAAATATTGTATTCACTTTTGAAAAAAAAATTTAAATTATTATATTTTCAAAGGTTATAAACTTTGAAAATGTGAACAGATAAAAAAAATAAATTTTTTGTTATTTCATTTTTTAAATAAAACCTATAGATCATTAAATGCTTACTTACTTAAATCAGTAAGCTCATAAATCCCGAAACCCCTAAATACATAAAACTTTTAACATCTATATACTACTTAATAAATAATAAATCTCATTTTTATTTCTATTTATTATAATTTTAAATATTAAATTTAATTATTTATAGTTTAATTTTTTAGAAAAATTAATTACAAAATAAATTTCGAGTGAGACAAATATTATTTAAATAATTTATTTTTTTTAAAAAAATATAAGCTTATAAAAAGAAGGAAAATTATAAAAATTAAATATTATTATTTAGTAATATATTTTGATTTGATTTTGAATCATTTTGTGTTATGTAAATATATTTTAATTAATATTTATATTATTAATAATAATTTATTAATTTAATTTTTGATCATTATTATAATATCTATCATTAAAATTATTTATATTGAATTTATATGATATATAATTAGTAAGATTAATATAATTATACATGGTATTCACATTTCAAAAAATTTTAAAAATTATTTTATTTTCAAAGGTTATAACCTTTGAAAATCAGAAAAAATCAAAAATAGAATTTTAAATTTTTATTATATAAATAAAACCTATAAACCACTAAATAATCAAACCATTAAACTGGCATACTATATATAATAAATCATAAATCTCTTTTTAATTTGTATTCATTATAATTTTAAATATTCATTTTAATTATTTATTAGTTTATTTTTTAGAGATATATCAATCACAAAATAAATAATGAGTGAGACAAATATAATTTTAATAATTTATTTTTAATCAAAAAATTAAGCTTATATAAAGAAGAAAAATTTAAAAACAAAAAAATTATTATAGTAATATATTTTAATTTGATTTTGAATCGTTATATATAGGTTTTGCAATAATATTTTAATTGCGATCAATCTTATTAATAATAGTTTATTAATTTATTATTTAATCATTTTTATAATATCAAACAATAAAATTACTTATATTCAATTAAGATGTTTTATAATTATTAAGTTATTAAAACTAAATATTATATTTACATTTGAAAAAAAAATTAAAATTATTATATTTTCAAAGGTTATAACCTTCAAAAATGATAAAAAATCACAAAAATAATTTTTTTATTATTTTATTATTTAAATACAACTTATATACCACTTAATGACTAAACATTTAAATCTCTAGACTCCTAAACCCCAAAACCCCCAAAATACTTAAAACATTAAACCTATATAACCTAAATAATAAATAATAAATCTCATTTTTATTTGTATTTATTATATTTTTAAATATTCATTATAATTATTTTTTAGTTTATTTTTATAGAAATATTAATTACAAATTAAATAATGAGTGAGACAGATATAATTTAAATAAATTATTTTTAAAGAAAAAAAAATAAGCTTATAAAAATAAACAAAATTTCAAAAATTTAAAATTTTATTAAGTAATATAATTTACTTTGATTTTGAATTATTTTTGGTTCTGCAAATATATTTTACTTAATATCTATCTTATTAATAATAGTTTATTAATTTATTTTTTGATCATTATTATAATATATTTTAATACAATGTTTTATATTGAAACTACAACAAATATACTTATTAAGATTATTATAACAAAGTATTGTATTCATATTTTAGAACTATTAAAAAATTAATATATTTTTAAAGGTCTTAACCTTTGAAAATCATAAAAATTCATAAAAATAAATTTTTTGTTATTTCATTGATTAAATAAAACCAATAAACACTAAAATGTGTAAACATATAAATCAATAAACTCCTTAACCCCAAAACCACAAAAAACTTAACCAATTAAATAATTATACCCTAGATAATAAATAATAAATCTCATTTTTTTAGTATTCATTATAATTTTAAATATACATTTTAATTATTTATTAGTTTAATTTTATAGAAATATAAATAAAAAATAAATTATTAGTGAGACGAATATCATTTAAATAATTTATTTTTCATCAAAAAATATATTGCCTTATAAATGGATACAAAAATTTAAAAATTTTAAATTAATATTTAGTAAAATATTTCACATTTATTTTGAGTCATTTTAGGTTTTGCAAATATATTTTAAACAATATTTATCTTATTAATAATTAGTTATTACTTTTTTATGATCATTATTATAATAAATATCAATAAAATAGTTTATATTGAATTTATATTATATATAATTATTATGATTATTATAACTTCATATTGTATTCACTTGTCAAAAAAAAAGTTAAAAATTATTATATTTTCAAAGGTTATAACCTTCAAAAATGAGAAAAAATAACAAAAATAAATTTTTTGTTATTTTATTTTTTTTATAAAACCTATAAACCACTAAATGAGTAAATACTAAAATGACTAAACTCCTAAACCCCGAAGCCCATAAGTACTTAAAACATTAAATTAGTATAGTCTAAATAATAAATCATAAATCTCAGTTTTATTAGTATTCATTATAATTTTAAATATTCATTTTAATTATTTATCAGTTTATTTTTATAGAAAGATTAATTACAAAATATATTATTAGTGCGACATATATAATTAAAATAATTTATTTTTCATTAAAAAAAATGCTCATAAAAAGAGGCAAAATTTTAAAAATAAAAAATTATTATTAAATAATATATCTTATTTTGATTTTGAATTATTTTAGACTCTACAATTATATCTTAATTTATATCATTCTCATAAATACAAGTTTATTAATTATTTATTGATCATTATTATAATATCTATCAATAAAATTATTTATATTTAGTTTACATTATATATAATTATTATGATTATTATAACTAAATATTATATTCACATTAAAAAAAATTAACAATTATTATATTTTCAAAGGTTACAACCTTCAAAAATTAAAAAAAATCAAAAAATTAAATTGTGTTTTTTCATTCTTAAAAAATAACTATAAATCACTAAAGGTCTAAACAATTAAATCACTAAACTCCTAAACCACAAAACACCTAAATACTTAAACCATTAAACCGGTATATCCTGAATAATAAATAATAAATCTCAATTTTATTTGTATTCATTATAATTTTAAATATTCATTTTAATTATTTAGTAGTTTATTATTATAGAATTATAAATTACAAAATAAATTATTAGTAAGACAAATATAATTTAAATAATTTATTATTAATAACAAAATATAACGTTATAAAAAAAGCAAGACATTAAAAAAATTATTATTTAGTAATATATTTTACTTTGATTTGAATAAATTTAGATTTTGCAAATACTTTTTAAATTATAACTATTTTATTAATTTTTTTGATCATAAATATAATATCTAGCAATATAATTATTTATATAGAATTTAAATGAATTATAATTATGAAGATTATTATAAATAAATAATATATTTACATTTGAAAAATATTTAAAAATTATTATATTTTTAAAGGATATAATCTTCACAAATTAGAAAAAATAATATAAATAATTTTTTTGCTATATCAGTGTTTAAATAAAACTTATAAACCACTAAATGCCTAAACACTTAAACATCTAAACTCCTAAACCCAAAAGCCCATAAATACTTAAATGTTTAAACTCGTAAACCTTAAATATAATTTAAATAATTTATCAAAATATTAATTACAAAAAAATTATTAGTGATACAAATATAATTTAAATAACTTATTTTTAATCAAACAAATATATAAGTTTATAAAAAGAAGCAAAAACTAAAAAAACAAAAATTATTATTTAGTAATAAATTTTAGATTGATTTTGAATAATTTTAGGTTTTGCATTTATATTTTAATTTATATCCATAATAATAATAATAACATATTAATTTATTTTTTGATAATTGATATCATATCTATAATAAAATTGTTTATATTTATTTTATATTATATATAATTATAATGATTATTATTACTAAATATTCTATTGACATTTTTAAAAAATTTTAAAATTTTTATATTGTCAAAGGTTATAACCTTTGAAAATGTGAAAAAATATCAAGAATAATTATGTTGTAATTTCATTTTTTAAACAAAACCTATAAACCACTAAATTCCTAAAAACATAAATCGCTAAAGTACTAAACGACATAACCTCTAAATATTTAAAATATTAAACTAGTATACATTAATAATAATTCATAAATAACATTTTAATTTTTATTCAGTATAAATTTAAAAATTTTATTTTAATTATTTATCAGTTTATTTTTATTGAAATATTAATTACAAAATAAATTATTAGTGAGATAGATATAATTTAAATTAAATTGGTATACCCTAAATAATAAAGAATAAATCTCATTTTTTTCATTATAATTTTAAATATTCATTTAAATTATTTATTTGTTTATTTTTATATAAATATTAATTAAAAAATAAATTATGAGTTAGACAAATATAATTTATATAAATTATTTTTCATCAAAAAAAATATAGATAAACTTATTAAAAGAAAAAAAAATTAAAAACAAATTATTATTATATAGTAATATAATTTGTTTTTTCTTCTAAAGCATTATCGGTTTTGTAATTATATATTAATTGATATCTATCTTATTAATAATAGATTATTAAAATATTTTTTGATCATTATTAGAATATTTATCAATAATCTTGTTTATATTGAATTATTATGATATATAAATAAAATGATTATATAACTAAATATTGAATTCACATTTGAAAAAAATTTAAAAATTATTATATTTTCAAAGGTTATAACCTTTGAAAATATAAAAAAATAATAAAAATAAATATTTTGTCATTTTACTTTTTAAATAAAACCTATAAACCACTAAATGCATACACAGTTAAATCAGTAAACTCCTAAAGGCCATAATGCCTAAATACATAAATCATTAAACCGCTATAGACTACTTAATAATTAAGAAATATAATTTTTATATCAATTTATTATAATTTTAAATATTCATTTTTATTTCTTATTAGTTTATTTATATATAAATTTTTATTACAAAATAAATTGTCATTGCGACAAATATAATTTAAATAATTTTTTTTAATAAAAAAAATATATACACTTATAAATAAAGTAAAAATTTAAAAATTAAAAATTAAAAATTATTATCCTATAATATTTTTTACTTTAATTTTGCATCAATTTGGGTTTTGTAAATATGTTTTAATTAATATCTATCTTATTATTAAGTCTTTATTAATTTAATTTTTGATCATTATTATAATTTCTATCAATAAAATTGTTTATATTGAATTTATATGATATATAATTATTAAAATTATTATAACTAAATATTGTATTCACATTTCAAAAAATATTAAATATTATTATATTTTGAAAGTTTATAACCTATGAAAATGACAAAAAATTAATTTTTTTTTGTTATTTTGTTGTTTAAATAAAACTTATAAACCACTAAATGCCTAAAAACATGAATTGCTAACCACCTATACGATAAAACCTCTAAATACTTAAACTATTAAATTGGTATACATTAATAATAAATCATAAATCTCATTTTAATTTTTATTCAGTATAATTTTAAATTTTTATTTTAATTATTTATCAGTTTATTTATATAGAAATATTAATTACAAAAAAAATTATTAGTGAGACACATATAATTTAAATTAGACCGGTATACCCTAAATAATAAAGAAAAATCTCATTTTTTTTATTATAATTATAAATATTCATTTTAATTATTTATTTGTTTATTTTTGTATAAATATTAATTAAAAAATAAATTATGAGTTAGACAAATATAATTTATCTAAATTATTTTTAATCAAAAAAATATAGATATACTTTTTAAAATAATAAAAAATTACAAAACAAAAAATAATTATATAGTAATATATTTTGGTTTAGCTTATGAATCATTTAATGTTTTGTAATTATATTTTAATTGATATCTATCTTATTAATAATAGATTATTAATTTATTTTATGTTCATTATTAGAATATTTATCACTAAAATTCTTTATATTGAATTTATATGATATATAGATATAATGATTATTATAACTAAATTTTAAATTCACTTTTAAAAAAATTTTAAAAATTATTATATTTTCAAAGGTAATAACCTTTGAAAATATCAAAAAATAATAAAAATAAATTTTTTGTTATTTTATTTTTTAAATAAAACCTATAAACAACTAAATGCATACACAATTAAATCAGTATACTCCTAAACTCCGTAATACCTAAATACATAAACCATTAAACTGCTAAATACTACTTAATAATTAATAAATTGAATTTCTATTTCAATTTATTATTATTTTAAATATTCATTTTAATTATTTATTAGTTTATTTTTATAGAAATTCTTATTACAAAATAAATTATGAGTGCATCAGATATAATTTAAATAATTTATTTTTAATCAAAAAATATATATACGCTTATAAAAGAAGTAAAAATTTAAAAATTTAAAATTATTATTCAGTAATATATTTTGCTTTAATTTTGAATCTATTTGGGTTTTGTAAATATTTTTTAATTAATATCTATCTTATTATTAATAGTTTATTAATTTAATTTTTGATCATTATTATAATATCTATCAATAAAATTTTTTATATTGATTTTATATCATATATAATTATTAATATTATTATAACTAAATATTATATTCACATTTCAAAAAATTTTAAATATTAATTTATTTTTAATGGTTATAACCTTTGAAAATTAGAAAAAATCTAAAAAAAAAATTTTATTTTTATTATATAAATAAAAACTATAAACCACTAAATGCCTAAATACATAAATTGATAAACTCTTAAACGACAAAACTCCTAAATAATCAAACCATTAAACCGGTATACCACATATAATAAATCATAAATCTCATTTTGATTTGTATTCATTTTAATTATTTATTAGTTTATTTTTTATAGAAATATTAATTACAAAATAAATAATGAGATAGACAAATATACTTTCAATTATTTATTTTTAATCAAAAAATAATAATCTTATAAAAAGAAGTAAAAATTTAAAAACAAAAATGTATTATTTATTAATATATTTTGCTTTGATTTTGAATCATTATATATAGGTTTTGCAATTATATTTTAATTGCTATCAATCTTATTAATAAAATTTTATTAATTTATTATTTGATCATTTTTATAATATATAACAATAAAATTACTTATATTCAATTTAAATGTCTTATAATTATTAAGATTATTATAACTAAATATTATATTTACATTTGAAAAAAATTTAAAAATATTTATATTTTCAAATGATATAACTTTCAAAAATTAGAAAAAATAAAAAAAATAAATTTTATCTTATATCATTGTTTAAATAAAAATTATAAACTACTAAATTTCTAAACACTTAAATCTATAAACTCTTTAACACAAAAGCCCCTAAACACATAAACTTTTATACTAGTAAACCTTAATTATAATTTAAATAATTTAATAAAATATTAATTACAAAATAAATTATGAGGGATACATATTTAATTTAAATAATTTATTTTTCATAAAAAAAAATATATGCTTATAAAAAAGAAGCAAAAAATAAAAAACAAAAATTATTATTTAGTAATAGATTTTACTTTGATTTGGAATAATTTTACGTTTTGCAATTATATTTTAATTTATATCTATCATATTAATAATAGCATATTAATTTATTTTTTGATAATTGATTTAATATCTATCTATAAAATTTTTTATATTTTCTTTATATTATATATAATTATAATGATTATTATTACAAAATATTGTATTTACTTTTAAAAAAAATTTTAAAATTATTATATTTTCAAAGGTTATAAGATGTGAAAATGTGAGAAAATATCAAAAATAATTTTTTTGTTATTTCATTGTTTATATAAATCCTATACACCAATAAAATGCCTAAACACATAAATCAATAACTCCTAAATCTCTAAAATCCTAAAAACATAATCTTTTTAAACTAGTATACCCTAAATAATAAATATTAAATCTCAATATTATTTTTTTATTTTAATTTAAAATATTCATTTTAATTATTTTTTTCGTTTATTTTTATATAAATATTAATTACAAAATAAATTATGAGGTAGACAAATATAATTTATATAATTTTTTTTTCATCGAAAAATATAGAGAAACTTATAAAAAGAATAATAAATTTAAAAACTAAAATTTATTATATAGCAATATATTTTGCTCTCCTTCTGAATCAATTTAGGTTTTGTAGTTATATTTTAATCGATATCTATCTTATTAATAATAGTTTATTGATTTATTTTTTGATCATTATTAGAATATTTATCAATAAAATTATTTATATTGAATTTATATGATATATAAATATAATGATTATTATAACTAAATATTGAATTCACCTTTGAAAAAAATTTAAAAATTATAATATTTTCAAATGTTATAACATTTGGAAATATGAAAAAATAATAAAAATAAATTTTTTGTTATTTTATATATTCAAATAAAACCTATAAACCACTAAATGCATACATAGTTATATAAGTAAACTTTTAAACCCCGTAATGCCTAAATACATAAACCATTAAACCACTATATACTACTTAATAATTAATAAATTGAATTTTTATTTAAATTTATTATAATTTTAAATATTCATTTTTATTATTTATTAGTTTATTTTTATAAAAATTTTTATTACAAAATGAATTATGAGTGCGACACATATAATTTAAATAATTTATTTTTAATCAAAAAATATATATACGCTTTTAAAAGAAGTATAAAAGAAGTATTATTAAATATTAAAAATTATTATCAACTAATATATTTACTTTAATTTTGAATCAATTTGGGTTTTGTAAATATTTTTTAATTAATATCTATCTTATTATAAATAGTTTATTAATTTTATTTTTGATCATTATTATAATATCTATCAATAAAATTGTTTATATTTATTTTATATGATATAGAATTATTAAAATTATTATAACTAAATATTGTATTCATATTTCTAAAAATTTTAAATATTATTATAATTTTAAAGGTTATAACATTTAAAATGACAAAAAATTACAATTTTTTTATTATTTTATCTTTTAAATAAAACCTATAAATAACTAAATGCATGAAAATATAAATCGCTAAACTCCTAAACACAAAACCTCAAAATACTTGAACTATTAAACTGGTATACTTTAATAATAAATCATAAATCTCATTTTAATTTTTATTCAGTATAATTTAAAATTTTTATTTTAATTATTTATCAGTTTATTTTTATAGAAATATTAATTACAAAATAAATTATTAGTGAGACAGATATAACTTAAATTAATCTAGTATACCAAAATAATATATAATAAATCTCATTTTTTTTCATTATAATTTTTAATATTCATTTTAAATTATTAATTTTTATTTTTATATAAATATTAATTAAAAAATACATTATGAGTTAGACAAATATAATTTATGTAAATTAATTTTAATCAAAAAAATATAGATAACCTTTTTAAAATAAAAAAAATTTAGAACAAAAATATTATATAGTAAAATATTTTGCTTTGCTATTAATCATTTTATGTTTTGTTATTATATTTTAATTGCTATCTGTCTTATTAAT
>JAREIK010002892.1:53416-103638 GCA_029783825.1 Sapria himalayana | reverse complement strand
GAATCATTTTTAGTTTTGAAATTATATTTTAATTAATATCTATCTTATTATTAATGGATTATTAATTTATTTTTTGATTATTATTAGAATATTTATCAATAAAATTGTTTATATTGAATTTATATAATATATAAATATAATGATTAGTATAACTAAATATTGTATTCAAATTTTAAAAAAATTTAAAATTTATTATATTTTCTATGGTTATAACCTTTGAAAATATCAAAAAATAATAAAAATAAATTTTTTGTTATTTTATTTTTTAAATAAAACCTATAAACCACTCAATGCTAAGGCTTCTCATGGGACGGGATTGAATGGGGAATACAAATCTCTAGTCCCTTCCCATAGTTCTGATATTTTTTTTGAAGATCCAGACTCATCCCATAGGTTTAAAATATCGGGACAGGACGGGATGGAGATCGGGTATTTTGGGTAGGATAAAAGGGTTCCGGGACGGAACGTATTTTAGACGTTTTTTTTAAATTTATTTTCTTCAAACCGGCCAAGTTAGTTCATGTCGAAACCTTTTGTTGTACCATTTATCATTCCTTAGTTATGTATCTTTCAAATCAAATTGGGACATTTTTTTGTCAAATAGGCTGAATACCACAAACGAGTTCCATTACCTTGTCAAAAGCTTTGATGTGTAGAAAAGGATAGAAATGTTAAATAGAAAGGGACCGAGTTGTTTGCTTAATTTGGTTCTTTGTTTTTTCACAAGTTGGCTTTGTTGCACCGAGTGAAAGTTAACCCTAATAGCAATACTACATTTTTTAAACAATTTCTTAAAATATTATGGAATAGCTAAAGATGACCACAAACATTGGTAGCATCAATTACTACTTAAGTAATTGCTAAAATTAGGCAGCTTAATATAACAAAAAAATACAACTAATAACAACAATGATAATAATCATTTCAAAGGTACGTCCCGGAACAGCAACGAAAATCCAAACCCAATTAATTATCTCTTCTACAAGTCCTCCCTTTTCTTCCTCCACTGTAGAAGGACAACCAAAGATTAAAACGTGTTAATCATGTAGACATGAATTTCTAAGATGGAATAGTAATAAAAAAACAAAATATTACCTTATAAAATTTAATACACCCAATCAAATTTAGTTCGCCAACTATAGTTGGAAGAATATTTGGATCTTGTGACCCCTCTGAAAATTGTAATTGAACCATATTTTTATTAAATTGAATGATTAAAATAAGTAAAAGTGAAATTAAAATTTACAAGATTTATATACTACACTGATTCATTATCATCAAGCTCTTGAACTAATTCTTCAATTTCAATAGGTTTGTTTGAGCTTCTCAACCAATCTTGTAGACATATGAGAACTTCAGTGGTAATAGGTGTTAAAGAACTCCTAAATTTATCTAAACGTCTCCCTTCGGTGCTAAATGTAGATTCGTATGCCACAGTAGATGCTTGGATATCAAATACATCCCTTGCTACATTTTCCAAAGAAGGATACCTAACCTCATTAACCTTCCACGGGTTTAGAAAATCAAAATCAATTATACATTTGAACCAAACTCATTCAAAAACCTTTTGTCTTTGTCCTCCAACTTATCAAATCCTTTTTGATATTTTATATCAATTTGTAGCATCAAATAAGTTGAATTCCATCTTGTAGGACAATCTAATTACAATGAAGATCTATATGTCAAGTTTGCTTCTTCAACACAAACTTAAACATATCTAGTCTTATAGGACTACTCATCACATATTTCACCACACCTCTAATTTTTTGAATAGCACCCTCAACTACTGCAATGTCATCTCTGACAATTAAGTTTAGGATATAAGCACAACATCTCATATGAAAATGCTCGCCACTCAAAGGTACAACACTTTTCTTCACAAGCATTTTTTTCAATTGTTCAACTGCAACATCATTATTTGATGCATTGTCAACAGTAATGCACATCAACTTTCTCAAACCCCATTAATTCATGCAAAACTCAATAGCATTTCTAATATTAACTCCAGAATGACTTTTAATTACACAAAAGTTCAAAAGCCTTTTATGCATATTCCATTAAGAATCAATGAAATGAATAGACAAACATTTATAAGTCAAATTTTGAATGCTAGTCCAAGTGTCGGTAGTTAATGAAACTCTACCACAATGATATGATATGCTATCAAATATTTTCTTCTTTTCCTTCATAAAAAAAGAAAAACAATTTCTCGGTGTGGGGTGCTTAGATGGAATTTTAAATTGAGGCACACTAACTTCACAAAACTTTTTAAACTCATCCCTTTCAACAAAACAAAAAGAAAATTCATCTTTTATGATCATTTTCACCAAAGCCTCCCTAACTAGTCGTTGATCAATTGCCAACAAGTTAATTTGTTATCCTCTTAACTAGTACCTTTATTGAAACTCAACAAAGATTGTGAATTGTCTATACCTTTGTGAGCTTCTATTAATTCTTTTTTGTCTGGAAATTTTCTACAAGTCTTTCTCAAGTATTTCCATAAACTAGAAGTACCTTGATCACTTTTTGCCAAGTATTCTTTCCTGCACCATATACAAGCTGCCCTACCAGTTTCATTTCCCTCTGAATCAATTAATATCTCATAAGTTTCCCAAATAGCAGACATATACTTTTATGAACTTGAGGTTCAGATGTACCTCGACTTTCTTTTACAATTGGAATTGAAGAACCAGCCGTAACAATAGAAGTGTTCGTGAAAAAATGATGATTGGATTTACCAGTACTTTGATTATTTGAGATGTGCTCATCTTCAATTTATTATATTTTTCATTTACTGCTAGATTGTGCCATCAGCATTGCCATTAATTAATATGATATGTTAAGCATAAATACATATAATATTTCAAACAAGCAAGCTCTACAAAACAGACTGTAACACATTCAGCCCACTGATTCGGCCGAACCACAACACAACAACCAATACTCAACAAAACTGACTGAGACACATAATAATATTAATTAATCACTCAATTCTCATTAGAAAAACAAACCAAAAGGTCGGTGGCATCTGAGACACGGAGGAGGCAACCAGAAATGCAACGAACAAGGGCTGGACCTAATTGAACATGGCTGGAAAGGCGTGAGGCGGCCTGGAACTCGTTGGAATAGCAATAGGTGCGTCGGAATTGGATGGGCAGAAGCAGAATTGGTTGCACCTTTATGTTATAAATATATATATATATATACGTGACAGAACGGATTTTGCTTAAGATCCATTCTAGTTTTAAAAAATATTTTCTTTTATAACATATTAAATTTTAATATGTTAACTGATTTTGTCAACTGATTTTGTAAATATATATACGTCGGGATGGATATTGCTTAAGATCCGGAACCATCCCGAAAGAAAAAATACGTGACAGAATGGGACGGGAAAAGTCAACTGATTTTGTCAGTCCCGGTTCTTTAGGGACAAGACTTCAGGTTGGGTTGCGAATCTCCGAGTCCCGTGAGCAACCCTACTAAATGCATATAAAGTTAAATCAGTAAACTCCTAAACCGTGTAATGCCTAAATACATAAACCATTAAACCACTAAATACTACTTAATAATAAATAAATCTAATTTTTATTGCTATTTATTATATTTTTTAATATTCATTTTAATTATTTATTAGTGTATTTATTTTGAAATTTTTTTACAAAATAAATTAAGAGGGGGACAAATATAATTTAAATAATATATTATTAATCTAATACAAATATATGCTAATAAAAGATGTATAAATTTAAAAATTAAAATTTATTATGAAGTAATATAAGTTACTTTAATTTTGAATCAATTTGGGTTTTGTAAATATTTTTTAATTATTATCTATCTTAATATTAATAGTTTATAAATTTAATTTTTGATCATTATTATAATATCTATCAATAAAATTATTTATATTGAATATATATGATATATAATTATTAATATTATTATAACAAAATATTGTATTAAAATTTCAAAAAAATTTAAATATTATTATATTTTCAAATGTTATAACCTATTAAAATGATAAAAAATAATTGAAATTTTTTTTGTTATTTTATTTTTTTAAATAAAACCTATAAACCACTAAAAGCCTAAAAACATAAATCGCTAAACTCCTAACGACAAAACCTCTAAATACTTAAACCATTAAACTGGTACACATTAATAATAAATCATAAATCTGATTTTAATTTTTATTCAGTTTAATTTTATAATTTTATTTTAATTATTTATCAATTTATTTTATAGAAATATTAATTACAAAATAAATTATTAGTGAGACAGATCTAATTTAAATTAAACCGGTATCCCTAAATAATAAATAATAAATCTCATTTTTTTTTCAATATAATTTTAAATATTCATTTTAATTATTTATTTGTTTATTTATATATAAATATTAATTACAAAATAAATTGAGATAGACAAATATTATTTATATAAATTATTTTTCATCAAAAAATTATAGATAAACTATTTAAAAGAAAAAAAAATTCAAAACAAAAAATTATTATATAGTAATATATTTTTCTTTTCTTCTGAATCATTTAAGGTTTTGTAATTATGTTTTAATTGATATCTATCTTATTAATAATAGATTATTAATTTATTTTTTTATCATTATTAGAATATTTATCAATAAAAATATTTATATTGAATTTATAAGATTTATAAATATAATGATTATTATGACTAAATAAAACCTATACACCACTAAATGCCTAAAAACTTAAATGACTAAACTACAAAATCCCGATACCCCTATATTGATAATCCTTTAAATTGGTATACACTAAATAATAATTAATAAATCTCATTTATATTTGTTTTCATTATAATTTAAAAAAATCATTTTGATTGTTTAGTTTTTTATTTTTATATATATATTAATTATAAAATAAATTATGAGTTACAAATATAATTTATTAAATATATTTTTCTTCAAAAAATAGATAAGCTTATAAAAATCATAAAAATTTAAAAACAAATAATTATTATTTAGTGATATATTTTGTTTTGCTTTTGAATCATTTTAGGTTTTGATATTATATTTTAAGTAATATCAATCTTATTCATAATAAATTTTTAATTTATTTTTTGATAATTATTAAAATATATATCAATAACATTGTTTATATTGAATTTATATGATATATAATTATTATGATTATTATAAATAAATATTGTATTCACTTTTGAAAAAAAATTAAAAATTATTATATTTTCAAAGGTTATAACCTTAAAAAATGAGAAAGAATACAAAAAATAAATTTTTTGTTATTTCTTTTTTTGAATAAAACCTATAGACCACTAAATGTTTACTTACTTAAATCAGTAGCTCATAAAACTCGAAAACCCTAAATACATAAACCTTATAACAGCTGTATACTACTTAATAAATAATAAATCTCATTTTTATTTCTATTAATAATAATTTTAAATATTCATTTTAATTATTTATAGTTTAATTTTTTTGAAAAATTAATTACAAAATAAATTTTGAGTGAGACAAATATTATTTAAATAATTTATTTTTAATCAATAAAAAATATAAGCTTATAAAAAGATGGAAATCTTTGAAAATTAAATATTATTATTTAGTAATATATTTTGATTTGATTTTGAATCATTTTGTGTTATGTAAATATATTTTAATTAATATTTATATTATTAAAAATAGTTTATTAATTTAATTTTTGATCATTATTATACTATCTACCATTAAAATTGTTTATATTGAATTTATATAATATAAAATTAGTAAGATTAATATAATTATACATGCTATTCACATTTCAAAAAATTTTAAAAATTATTTTATTTACAAAGGTTATAACCTTTGAAAATCAGATAAAATCAAAAAAACTTTTTTGTTATTTTTATTATATAAATACAAACTATAAACCACTAAATGCCTAAAAACATAAATTGCTAAACTCCTAAACGATAAAACCCCTAAATTAACAATCCATTAAACCGGTATACCATATATAATAAATCATAAATCTCATTTTAATTTATATTAATAATAATTTTAAATATTCATTTTAATTATTTATTAGTTTATTTTTTATAGAAATATTAATTCCAAAATAAATAATGAGTGAGACAAATATAATTTTAATAATTTATTTTTAATCAAAAAATAAATATAAGCTTATAAAAAGAATTAAAAATTTAAAAACAAAAAAATATCATTTAATAATATATTTTACTTTGATTTTGAATTATTATAGGTTTTGCATTTATATTTTAATTGCTATCAATCTTATTAATAATAGTTTATTAATTTATTTTTTGATCATTATTATATAATATATCAATAAAATTACTTATATTGAATTTAAATGTCATATAACTATTAAGATTATTATAACAAATTTTATATTTACATTTGAAAAAAATTTAAAAATTATTATATTTTCAAAGATTATAACCTTAAAAAATGATAAAAAATCACAAAAATAATTTTTTTATTATTTTATTATTTAAAAAAAACTTATAAACCACTAAATACCTAATCATTTAAATATCTAGACTCCTTAACCAAATAACCCCCTAAATACTTAAACCATTAATCCTATATAACCTAAATAATAAATAATAAATTTCATTTTTATTTGTATTCAATATAATTTTAATTATTATTTTAATTATTATTTTAATTATTATTTTAGTTTATTTTTATAGGAATATTAATTACAAAATAAATAATGAGTGAGACATATAATTTAAATATATTATTTTTTATGAAAAAAATAAGCTTATAAAGATAAACAAAATTTCAAAAATATTAAATTTTATTTAGTAATATAATTTACTTTGATTTTGAATTATTTTGGGTTCTGCAAATATATTTTAATTAATATCTATCTTATTAATAATAGTTTATTAATTTATTTTTCGATCTTTATATTAATATATATTAATAAAATTTTTTATATTAAATTTACATCAAATATAATTATTAAGATTATTATAACTAAGTATTGCATTCATATTTTAGAAAGATTTAAAAATTATTATATTTTCAACGGTAATAACCTTTGAAAATCACGAAAATTCATAAAAATAAATTTTTTGTTATTTCATTGATTAAATTAAAGCTATAAACACCTAAATGTGCAAACATATAAATCAATAAACTCTTTAACCCAAAAACCACAAAAAACTTAAACCATTAATTAAGTATATCCTAAATAATAAATGATAATTCTTTTTTTATTAGTATTCATCATAATTTTAAATATACATTTTAATTATTTATCAATTTATTTTTATAGAATTATTAATTAAAAAATAAATTATTAGTTAGACAGAGATAATTTAAATAATTTATTTTTCATCAAAAAAATATATATGCTTATAAAATGAGGCAAAATTTTTAAAATAAAAAATTATTATTTAGTAATATATCTTAGTTTAATTTTAAATCATTTTAGATTCTACAATTATATTTTAATTTGTATCATTCTTATTAATACTAGTTTATTAATTTATTTATTGATCATTATTATAATAACTTTTAATAAAATTATTTATATTTAGTTATAGTAATCTTAATAATTATTGATATCATTCTTATTTATTAATTTATTAATAAAATTATTTATTAATAGTTATAGTAATCTTAATAAAATTATTTATTGATCATTATTATAATTATTTATTAATTTATATCATTCTTATTTATTTATTTAATAACTTTTAATAATTATATATCAGGTAAATTCAATATAAATAATTTTATTGATAAATATTCTAATAATGATCAAAACATAAATTAATAATCTATTATTAATAATATAGATATCAATTAAAATATAATTACAAAACCTAAAATGATTCAAAAGCAAAGCAAAATATATTACTATATAATAATTTTTTGTTTCGAAAATATTTTTTCTTTTAAAAAGTTTATCTATAATTTTTTGATGAAAAATAATTTATATAAATTATTTTAGTCTAGCTCAAATTATTTTGTAATTAATATTTATATATAAATAAATAAATAAATAATTAAAATGAATATTTAAAATTATAATGAAAAAAAATGAGATTTATTATCTATTATTTCGGGATATTGTTTTAATTTAAATTATATCTATCACACTAATAATTTATTTTGTAATTAATATTTCTATAAAAATAAACTGATAAATAATTAAAATAAAAATTTAAAATTTATACTGAATAAAAATTAAAATGTGGTTTATGAATTATAATTAAAGTTTACCAGTTTAAAGGTTTAATTATTTAGAGGTTTTATCGTTTAGGAGTTTAGCGATTTATGTTTTTAGGCATTAAGTGATTTATAGGTTTTATTTAAACAATGAAATAACAAAAAAATTATTTTTGATTTTTTTTCACATTTTCATAGGTTATAACCTTGGAAAATATAATAATTTTAAATTTTTTTTAAAATGTGAATACAATATTTAGTAATAATAATCATTATAATTATATATAATATAAACAATTTTATTCATAGATATGATATCAATTATCAAATATAAATTAATATGATATTATTATTATGATGGATATAAATTAAAATATAATTGCAAAACCTAAAATTTTTCAAAATCCAAGTACAATTTATTACTAAATAATAATTTTTGTTTTTTAGTTTTTGCTTCTTTTTATTAGCTTATATATTTTTTTGATGGAAAATAAATTATTTAAATAATATTTGTATCACGCATAATTTATTTTGTAATTAATATTTTAATAAATTATTTAAATTATATTTAAGGTTTATGAATTTAATGGTTTAAATATTTAGGGGCTTTGTGTTTAGAAGTTTAGATGTTTAAGTGTTTAGGCATTTAGTGGTTTATAAGTTTTATTTAAATAATAAAAAAAAATTATTTTTGTGATTTTTTATCATTTTTGAAAGTTATAACCTTTGAAAATATAATAATTTTTAAATTTTTTTCAAATGTAAATATAATCTTTAGTTATAATAACTTAAGAATTATATAACATTTTAATTGAATATAAGTAATTTTATTATTCGATATTATAAAAATGATCAAATAATATATTAATAAACTATTATTAATAAGATTGATTGCAATTAAAATATAATTGCAAAACCTATATATAATGATTCAGAAACAAAGCAAAATATATTACTATATAATAATCTTTTGTTTTGAATTTTTTTTGTTTTAAAAAGTTTATCTATATTTTTTTGATGAAAAATAATTATATAAATTATATTTGTCTAACTCAATTTATTCTGTGATTAATAATTATCTAAAAAAATGAATAAATAATTAAAATGTATATTTTAAATTATAATGAAAAAAATAATATTGAGATTTATTCTTTATTATTTAGGGTATACTAGTTTAAAATGATTATCTATTTAGGGTTTTAGAGATTTAGGAGTTAATGATTTAAGAATTAGGTATTTAGTGGTTTATAGGATTTATTTAAACAATGAAATAACAAAAAAAATATTTTTGTTATTTTTTCACATTTTCAAAGGTTATAACCTTTGAAAATATAATAATTTTAAAATTATTTTAAAATGTTAATAAAATATTTAGTAATAATAATCATTATAATTATATATAATATAAACTAATTATAAATAATTTTATTAATAGATAAGATATCAATTATCAAAAAATAAATTAATAAACTATTATTAATATGATAGATATTAATTAAAAAATAATTACAAAACCTAAACTGATTCAAAATCAATGTAAAATTTATTACTAAATAATAATTTTTTGTTTTTAAATTTTTACTTCTTTTTATAAGATTATATTTCTTTTATTAAAAGTAAATTATTAATATTATATTTGTCTGACTAATTATTTATTTTTTGATTAATATTTATATAAAAAATAAACTACTAAATATTTAAAATGAATATTAAAAATTATATTGAATACAAATTAAAATGAGATTTAAGATTTATTATTGCTGTATATGTAATTTATTTTTTGATAATCTGCTTGTATAACCAAATATTTTTTATTTTTTAATATTTTCATGTAAGTGCAGGAAAAAAAATATTAATAGGCTGGCGATGTAGAAGTATAAAAATAACAGAGGTCTCGCTGACCGGACAGCTGGTCGAAATTGCAGTAGAGTCTGACCCGTCTAATGATCCGACCCAATTCGATTAAATGAATTGAGCAAAATTTTAATATAAAATGTTTTGTAATTTTAATTTTGGGTGGCTATTTTTAAACCCGTGGAACTGTTCATCCTCTCTCTCTCTTCTCTCTGTGTGATTTATCGTGACTATTATGTGTGCTACATACTATAAGACATTTTTGTTGCTTTAATCTGTAATGCTTACGCATTTTCTGGTGGATTTAGCTAGTCATACTGAGTGACTAGCGAACCACGTTATTTTCGGTGGTTATTTCTCATTTTTTGATTCTATCATGGATGGTTGCTAAATTGGGATATATATATTCCTTATTTTCTCTTGTTTCTGTGTTTCTGTATCTCAATCTAACTGCCGTGGAAGCATAATTGCCCAACAATTATAAATGGTATACCGGTTTAATGGATCGATTATTTAGGGGTTTGTCGTTTAGGAGTTTAGCAATTTATGTAATAAAAATACAAAATAATTTTTTTAGGAGTTTAGGAGTTTAGGGGTTTGTCGTTTAGGGGTTTTTAGGCATTTAGTGGTATATAGGTTTTATTTATATAATAAAAATACAAATTTTTTTTTTGATTTTTTTTAGATATTGAAAGGTGATAATCTTTGAAAATAAAATAATTTTTAAAATTTTTTGAAATGTGAATACCATGTATAATTATATTAATCTTATTAATTATATATCATATAAATTCAATATAAATAATTTTAATGATATATATTATAATAATGATCAAAAATTAAATTAATAAACTATTATTAATAATATAAATATTAATTAAAATATATTTAAATAACAAAAATGATTCAAAATCAAATAAAAATATATTACTAAATAATAATATTCAATTTTTAATTTTTTCCATCTTTTTATAAGCATATATTTTTTTATGATTAAAAATAAATTATATAAATAATAATAGGCTCACTCGAAATTTATTTTGTAATTAATTTTTCTAAAAAATTAAAATATAAATAATTAAAATGAATATTTAAAATTATTATTAATAGAAATAAAAATGAGATTTATTATTTATTAAGTAGTATACAGCTGTTATAAGGTTTATGTATTTAGGGTTTTCGAGTTTTATGAGCTACTGATTTAAGTAAGTAAACATTTAGTGGTCTATAGGTTTTATTCAAAAAAGAAATAACAAAAAATTTATTTTTTGTATTCTTTCTCATTTTTTAAGATTATAACCTTTGAAAATATAATAATTTTTAATTTTTTTTCAAAAGTGAATACAATATTTATTTATAATAATCATAATAATTATATATCATATAAATTCAATATAAACAATGTTATTGATATATATTTTAATAATTATCAAAAAATAATTAAAAATCTATTATGAATAAGATTGATATTACTTAAAATATAATATCAAAACCTAAAATGATTCAAAAGCAAAACAAAATATATCACTAAATAATAATTATTTGTTTTTAAATTTTTATGATTTTTATAAGCTTATCTATTTTTTGATGAAAAATATTTTTAATAAATTATATTATTAACTTATAATTTATTTTATAATTAATAAATATATAAAAATAAAAAACTAAACAATCAAAATTAATTTTTTAAATTATAATGAAAACAAATAAAAATTAGATTTATTAAATATTATTTAGAGTATACCGGTTTAAAGAATTATCTATATATGGGTATCAGGATTTTGTAGTTTAGTGATTTAAGTACTTAGACATTTAGTGGTGTATAGGTTTTATTTAAACAATGAAATAACAAAAAATATATATATTTTTTTATTTTTTGACATTTTCAAATGTTATAATCTTTGAAAATATAATAATTTTAAAATTTTTTTAAATAGTGAATACTATATTTAGTTATAATAATATTTATATTTATATATCATATAAATTCAATATAAACATTTTTATTGAAAAATATTCTAATAATGATCAAAAAATAAATTAATAATTAATAAGATAGATATCAATTGAAATATATTTAAAAAACCTAAAATGATTTAGAAGCAAAGCAAAATATATTACTTTATAATAATTTTTTCTTTTAAAATTTTCTTTCTTTTAAAAAGTTTATCTTTATTTTTTTGATGAAAAATAATTTATATATATTATAATTGTGTAACTCTTAATTTATTTTGTTATTAATATTTATATAAATATAAACAAATAAATAATTAAAATGAATATTTAAAATTATAATAAAAAAATGTAATTTATTATTAATTATTTAGGGTATACCGATTCAATTTAAATTAGATCTATCACACAAATAATTTATTTTGTAATTAATATTTCTATAAAAATAAACTGATAAATAATTAAAATAAAAATTTAAAATTATACTGAATAAAAATTAAAATGAGATTTATGAATTATTATTAATGTTTACCACTTTAAAGGTTTAAGATTTAGACGTATTATCATTTATGAGTTTAGCAATTTATGTTTTTAGGCATTTACTGGTTTATAGTTTTTATTTAAACAATGAAATAACAAAAAAAATATTTTTGATTTTTTTTTCACATTTTCAAAGGTTATAACCTTTGAAAATATAATAATTTTAAATTTTTTTAAAAATGTGAATACTATATTTAGTAATAATAATCAATATAATTATATATATTATAAACTAAATATAAACAATTTTATTGATAGATATAATATCAATTATCAAAAAATAAATTAATATGCTATTATTAATATGATAGATATAAATTAAAATATAATTAAAAAACCTAAAATGATTCAAAAACTATATAAAATTTATTACTAAATAATAATTTTTGTTTTTTAGTTTTTGCTTCTTTTTATAAGCTTATATATTTTTTTGATGAAAAATAAATTATTTAAATTATATTTGTATCACTCATACGTTATTTTGTAATTAATATTTCAATATATTATTAAATTATATTTAAGGTTTACGAGTTTAAAGGTTTAAGTATTTAGGGGATTCAGGGTTTAGGAGTTTAGAGATTTATGTGTTTAGGCATTTAATAGTTTATAAGTTTTATTTAAACAATGATATAACAAAAAATTTATTTTTGATATTTTTTCTCATTTTTGAAGGTTATAACCTTTGAAAATATAACAATTTTTAAAATTTGTTTATATGTGAATACAATATTTAGTTATGAATATCTTAATAATTATATATCATGTAAATTCAATATAAACAATTATATTGATAGATATTATATTAATGATCAAGAAAGAATTTAATAAACTATTATTAATAAGAAAGATTTTATTTAAAATATATTTGCAAAACGTAAATTTATTCAAAATCAAAATAAAATATATTACTAAATAATAATTTATTTGATGTTTTGCTTCATTTAATAAGTTTATATTTTTTTATTAAAAGTAAATTATTTAAATTATATTTGTCTTCCTCATAATTTATTTTTAATTTATAATTCTATAAAAATAAACTAATAAATAATTAAAATTAATATTTAAAACTATAATGAATACAAATAAAATAGTGATTTATTATTTATTATACAGGATATACCATTTGGTTTAAGTATTTAGGTGTTTTGGGGTTTAGAGATTTAAGTGTTTAGGCCTTTAGGGATTTATAGTTTTTATTTAAAGAAAGAAAAAATAAAAAATTTAATTTTTGATTTTTTTTAAATTTTTGAAGGTTATAACCTTTGAAATTTAATAATTTTTAATTTTATTTAAATGTGAATATAATATTCAGTAATAATAATCTTAATAATTATATATAATTTAAACTCAATATAAATAATTTTATTAAAAGATATTATAATAATGATCTATAAAAAATTAATAAACAATTATTAATAAAAATTATATAAATTAAAATATAATTGCAAAATCTAAAATGATTTAAAATAAAAATAAAATATATTACTAAATAATAAATTTTTATTTTTAAAATTGTGCCTCTTTTTATAAGGATATATATTTTTTTGATGAAAAATAAATTATTTAAATTAGATTTGTCTCACTAATAATTTATTTTGTCACTAATATTTCTATAAAAATAATCTGATAAATAATTAAAATAAAAATTTAAAATAATACTTAATAAAAATTAAATTGAAATGTACACCTGTTTAATAGTTTAAGTATTTAGTGGTTTTGTCGTTTAGGAGTTTAGCAATTTATGTTTTTAGGCATTTAGTCGTTTATAGGTTTTTTAAACAATAAAATGACTAAAAAAATTTGTAATTTTTTCTCATTTTCATTGGTTATAACCTTTGAAAATATAATAATATTTAAAATTTTTTGAAATGTGAATACGATATTTAATTATAATAATATTAATAATTATATATCATATAAATTCAATATAAACAATTTTATTGATAGATAAAATAATAATGATCAAAAATTAAATTTATATACTATAAATATTAAGATAGATATTAATTAAAAAATATTTACAAAACCCAAATTGATTCAAAATTAAAGTAACTTATATATCTTGATAATAATTTTTAATTTTTAAATTTATCCTTCTATTATTAGTGTATATTTTTTATAGATAAATAATATATTCTTTAAATTATATTTGTCCCACTGATAATTTATTTTGTAATAAATATTTTAAATTAATACACTAATAATAATTAAAATGTATATTAAAAAATTTAATAAATAGCAATAAAAAATAGATTTATTAATTATTAAGTAGTATTTAGCGGTTTAATGGTTTATGTATTTGGGCATTATGAGTTTTAAGAGTTTACTGATTTAACTTTATATGCATTTAGTAGGGGTACTCATGGGACTCGGAGATTCGCGACCCAACCCGAAGTCTTGTCCCGAAAGAATCGGGACTGAGAAAAATCCGTTAACTTTGACTTTTCCCGTCTCGTTCTGTCACGTATTTTTTCTTTTGGGATGGTTTCGGATCTTAAGCAATATCCATCCCATCCTAAAATACCGATACTAGAACTAGTAATATATATATATATATGAAGATGCCACCAATTCCGCTATAGCCCATCCAATTCCGACACACCTATTGCTCTTCCGATAAGTTCCAGTCCACCTCACGCTATTCCAGCCATGTTCAGTTAGGTCTAGCCCTTGTCCGTCGCACTTCTGGTTGCCTCCACCGTGTCTCAGATGTCACCAGCCTTTTGGGTTGTTTTTCTGACGAGAATTGAGTGATTAATTATTATTATTATGTGTCTCAGTCAGTTTTGTTGAGTATTGGTTAAGGTGTTGTGGTTGGGCCGAATGAGTGGGCTGAATGTGTTACAGTGTGTTTTGTAGTGCATGCTTGTTTTAAATATTTATATGTATTTATGCTAAACATATGATATTAATTAATGGCAATGAAGATGCCACAATCCAGTGGTAAACGAAAAATACAATAAATTGAAGATGATCACATCTCAAATGATCAAAGTACTGGTAAATCCAATCATCATCCTTTCACGAACCCTCCTATTGTTATGGCAGGATCTTTAATTCCAATTGTAAAAGAAAGTCAAGGTACATCTGAACCTCAAGCTCATAAAAAGTATATGTATGCTGTTCGGGAAACTTATGAGATATTAGTTGATTCAGAGGGAAATGAAACTAGTAGGGCAGCTTGTATATGGTGTAGGAAAAAATATTTGGAAAAATGTGATCAAGGTACTTTGGGTTTATGGAAATAGTTGAGAAAGACTTGAAGCAAATTTCTACACAAAAAAGAATTAATAAAAGCTGACAAAGGTAAAGACAAGTCACAATCTTTGTTGAGTTTCACTAAAGGTACTAGTTCAGAGGATAACAAATTAACTTGTTGGCAAGTTGATCAACAACTAGTTAGGGAGGCTTTGGTGAAAATGATCATAAAAGATGAATTGCCTTTTTGTTTTGTTGAGAGGGATGAGTTTAAGGAGTTTTCTGAAGTTAGTGTGTCGAAATTTAAATTTCCATATAGGCACTCTATAATGAGGGATTGTTTTTCTTTGTCTGTGAAGGAAAAGTAGAAATTATTTGATAGCATATCATCTCATTGTTGTAGAGTTTTATTGACTACCAACACTTGGACTAGCATTCAAAATGTGTCTTATATATGTTTGATTGTTCATTTCATTGATTCTCAATAAAATATACATAAATGGCTTTTGAACTTTTATGTTATTAAAAGTCATTCTAGAGTTAAAATTATAAATGCTATTGAGTTTTGAATGAATGAATGGGGTTTGAGAAAGTTGATGTCGTTTACGGTTGACAATGCATCAAATAATGATGTTGCAGTTGAACAATTGAAAAAAAAAGCTTGTGAAGAAAAGTTTTGTACCTTTGAGAGGCAAGCATTTTCATATGAGATATTGTGCTCATATCCTAAACATAATTATCAGAGATGTTATTGTAGTAGTTTAGGTTGCTATTCAAAAAATTAGAGGTGTGGTGAAATATGTGAGGAGTAGTCCTTAAAGATTAGATATGTTTAAGTTATGTGTTGAAAAGCAAACATGACATACGATTCTTCATTGCAATTAGATTGTCCTACCAGATGGAATTCAACTTATTTGATGCTATAAACTGATATAAAATATCAAAAGATTTTGATAAGTTGGAGGACAAAGACAAAAAGTTCTTGAAGGAGTTTGGTTCCAACGTTCCAACTGAGAGAGACTGAACAAATGTCAAAATTTTGGCTCGTTTCTTGAAAACTTTTTATGAGGTAACTTGTAAATTTTCTGGCTCATAATATTCTACCTCTGGTGTTTATTTTCCTGAGATTATTCGAATTTTGAAAAAAAATTGAACTTTGTTAAAATAGTAGAGATACAATGGTGTCTGAAATGGGTATGATAATAAGGCATAAATTCAACAAATATTGGGGTTCTCTTCATTCAACAAATATTATGCTTTTTGTAGCAGTAGTGTTGAATCCTAGATATAAGCTCAAATATCTCAAGGTTAAGTCCACTTAGCATTATGGAGAGGAATTGGCTAAAAATTTGGTGAAAAATGTTATAAAAGTTTTAAATGAGATAATGGATGATTATAAAGATTTAAATGAAGATGAATCAAAAGAAGATGATTTCTCTTCTACTATGTTGAAGAAAAATGATGATTTCTTTGATGGTAGTGATACTTATGTTGATGATTTTTTTGTTGAATTGGAGAAAGAACAAGAAGTTGAAGCTTTGGAAGAGTTGGAAAGGTACTTGGAGGACAAACTTGAAAAAATTAGAATTGATTTTGATCTTCTAAATTGGTGGAAGGTAAATGAGGTTAGGTATCCTTCTTTGGAAAATGTAGCAAGCGATGTATTTGCTATCCAAGCAGCTACTGTGGTCTACGAATCTACATTTAGCTCAGAGGAAGAAGTTTAGATAAATTTAGGAGTTCTTTAACACCTATTACAGCTGAAGTTCTCATATGTCTACAATATTGGTTGAGAAGCTCAAACAAACCTATTGAAATTGAAGAATTAGGTCAAGAGCTTGATGATAATGAATCAGGTTAGTATATAAACCTTGTAAATTTTAATTTCACTTTTACTTATTTTATTCATTCAATTTAATAAAAATATGGTTCAATTACAATTTTTAGTGGGGTCTCAAGATCCAAATATTCTTCCAACTATAGTTGGCCAGCTAAATTTGAAATGGGTGTATTAAATTTTATAAGGTAATATTTTGTTTTTTTATTACTCTTTCAACTATGAAATTTATTTCTGCATGATTAACACGTTTTCATCTTTGTTTGACCTTCTATAGTGGAGGAAGAAAAGGGAGGAGTTGTAGAAGAGATAATTAATTGGGTTTGGATTTTCGTTGTTGTTCCATGGGGAACCTTTGAAATGATTATTATCATGGTTGTTATTAGTTGTATTTTTTTTGTTATATTAAGCTGCCTAATTTTAGCAATTATTTAAGTAATAATTGCTGCTACCAATGTTTGTGGTCATCTTTAGCTATTCCTTAATATTTTAAGTAATTATTTAAAAAATGTAGTATTGTTATTATGGTTAACTTTCACAAGGCTGAACAAAGCCAACTTGTGAAAAAATAAAGAACCAAATTAAGCACACAACTCGATCCCATTCTATTTAACATTTCTATCCTTTTCTCCACATCAAAGCTTTTGACAAGGTAATGGAACTCATTTGTGGTATTCAGCTTATTTGACAAAATAAAATTGGCCAATTTGAGTTTGAAAGATACATAACTAAGGAATGATAAATGGTACAACAAAAGGTTTCGACATGAACTAACTTAGCTAGTTTGAAAAAAATAAATTGAAAAAAATGTCCGAACTCTGTTCGGTCCCGGAACCATTTTCTCCTACCCAAAATCCCTGATCTTCGTTCGATTACTTTCAACCTATAGGATGGGTCTGGATCTTCAAAAAAAAATCTCCGAACTATGGGAAGGGACTGGAGATTTGTAATCCCCATCTCGTCCCGTCCCATGAGCACCCCTAGCATTGAGTGGTTTATAAGTTTTATTTAAAAAATAAAATAACAAAAAATTTATTTTTATTATTTTTTGATATTTTCAAAGGTTATAACCTTTCAAAATATAATAATTTTTGAATTTTTTTCAAATGTGAATACAATATTTAGTTATACTAATCATTATATTTATATATTATATAAATTCAATATAAACAATTTTATTGAAAAATATTCTAATAATAATCAAAAAATAAATTAATAATCCATTAATAATAAGATAGATATTAATTAACATATAATTACAAAACTTAAAATGATTCAGAAGTAAAGAAAAATATATTACTATATAATAATTTTTTGTTTTTAAATTTTTTTTCTTTTAATAAGTTTATCTATATTTTTTTGATGAAAAATAATTTATATAAATTATATTTTTATAACTAATAATTTATTTTGTAATTAATATTTATATATAAATAAAAAAATAAATAATTAAAATAAAAAATTTAAAATTATAATAAAAAAAATGAGATTTATTATTTATTATTTATTATTTAGGGATACCAGTATAATTTAAATTAGATCCGTCTCACTTATAATTATTTTGTAATTAATATTTCTAGAAAAATAAACTGATAAATAATTAAAATAAAAATTTAAAATTATTCTGAAGAAAATTAAAATGAGATTTAAGATTTTTATTAATGTATACTAGTTTAATAGTTTAAGTATTTAGAGGTTTTGTCGTTAGGAGTTTAGCGATTTATGTTTTTATGCTTTTTGTGGTTTAAAGGTTTTATATAAAAAATTAAAATAACAAAAAAAATTTCTATAATTTAATATCATTTTCATAGTTTATAACCTTTGAAAATATAATAATATTTACAATTTTTTGAAATGTGAATATAATATTTAGTTATAATAATATTAATAATTATATATCATATAAATTCAATATAAACAATTTTATTGATAGATATTATAATAATGATCAAAAATTAAATTAATAAACTTTTAATAAAAAGATAGAAATTAATTAAAAAATATTTACAAAACCCAAATTGATTCAAAATTAAAGTAAAATATATTACTGGATAATAATTTTAAATTTTTAAAATTTTACTTCTTTTATATGCGTATATATATATTTCATTAAAAATAAATAATTTAAATTATATTTGTCGCACTTAAATTTATTTCTAATAAATATTTCTATAAAAAATAAACTAATAAATAGTTAAAATGAATATTTAAAATTATAATAAATAGAAATAAAAATATGATTTATTATTTATTATGTATTATATATCAGTTTAATGGTTACTGTATTTAGGCTATATGGGGTCTAGGAGTTTACTTACTTAACTGTGTATGGATTTAGTTAGTTTTTAGGTTTTATTTAAAAATAAAAAAACAAAAAAATTTATTTTTATTATTTTTTGATATTTTCAAAGGTTATAACCTTAGAAAATATAATAATTTTTAAATTTTTTTCAAAAGCGAATTCAATATTTAGTTATAATAATCATTATATTTAAATATCATATAAATTAAATAAAAACTACTTTATTGATAAATAGTCTAATAATGATCAAATAATAGATTAATAATCTATTATTAATAAGATAGATATCAATTATAATATAATTACAAAACCTAATATGATTCAGAAGCAAAGCAAAATATATTACTATATAATAATTTTTTGTTTTGAAATTTTATTTCTTTTAAAAAGTTTATCAATATTATTTTGATGAAAATTAATTTATATAAATTATATTTGTGTAACTCATAATTTATTTTGTAATTCATATTTATATAAAAATATACAAATAAATAATTAAATTTGAAAATTTTAAATTAAAATGAAAAAAAAATGAGATTTATTCTTTATTATTTAGGATATACTAATTTAATTTAAATTAGATCTGTCTCACTAATAATTTATCTTGCAATTAATATTTCTATAAAAATAAACTGATAAATAATTAAAATTAAAATTAAAATTATACTAAATAATTAAAATAATTTAATTTGTTCATCTCTCAACTCTAGAATGATTGCTAAAGCTCTAACCAAAATAATAGGAGCTTTTACTTTATCTCTATTATGTCTCATCATATTTGATGTTGAATCACTGGCCTATCAAAGGTAATTTGACTCATGTACGCTAATAGATTAAGCCAAAGTTGTACCCCTATTTGTTGAAATAGCTAGTTGTTGAAGATGATATTTATATTGATTATTGTAATTTATTCTAAAATATCTCTCATGCACACACTCAAAGCAATTTTTTTAAAACATAGTTCACCTCTAAAAAAATAACCAACTTGTAGCCTATTAGAACAAACTAGCCCCTGGGCAGTTTGAGCATGACAAGAAGTATGGGCTCTCTTTCAATCAAGAAACAAAAAAATTTTTTTATTGGCATGTCTAAGCCCTTTTTTTATATCCTCATGGATATGAAAAGTATCATTTCTTTCTTTTTATATTAAATGAGTTATGTATACAAGCTCACAATACCCAAAAAGGTTTAAATGAATCATATTCAAATGTAAAAAAGGGTTTTAATCATTGCTAAAAATATTAGTCTTGCATATTGACACTTGAGGTCACAAATCAAAGGAAAAAGTCATAGTGATATTTCCAATTCCAGGAATTTTAGCTATAGAAAGTTATAAATAGTAGTACTCGAGCCTTAACTATTTCTAGGGTCATGACTTTTGCTCGAGTAATGTCCAAAGTTACAATCATTCCTTGTGCAATGACTTTGCAATATAAAGATTAAATGCACAAGCTATGGTCATATCCAATACTGTGACCTATTATTATAGTGATTAAATATGTATTAATGATAATTCTTAGTGCCATAACTATATGTTCAATAGAGAGACACAAGTTATGGCATATTTTCATCTATATTATTTTGTGATTTAGAGATAAAATATACAATCATGACCATTGCTAATGCTAGAATAATCTAAAACAAGGAGACTGAATCCATAACTCACTTCTTGAGTCATGACTTTGTGTTACATATACAAAAAGATAAATCTGTGACATTCCTAAAAGTTGAGAATTTAAATTTAAATTTAACAATTAGCCATTTGATTATAAAAGTGGAAAACATGAGATTTAGGATTTATGTTTTATGGATTAGGGTTATAGTTTATGGTTTAAGGTTTAGGATTTAATGTTTAGGGTTTATGGTTTTTTTTTTGTTTTTTTTTGGAAAATACACACTTTAGTTATCATTTAGGCACACAACTTAAAAGAGCCTAAAAAGCTGTACTAATTTAGGCGAGCCCACCAATCCTATACACCTTAATGATTCTATGCATAAAATACATAAAAAAACATAATGCCTAATAATTCCAAGCTACGAATAGAACATATATCACCTGGCATTCCCGGACATCAGAGTTGGCATTAAGTCATTATGTTCATTGCGTCCTTTCCATTGGGATTTTTCAATCCTTTTGGAGGAACCTGAATGATGCACCATATTAAAACTCTGCAAATATAAGATTGTGCATATGTGTGACAAGCAACATCAAGCATTTGCCTAAGTCATTGCTATGCAATGGAATACATGTAAAACTGAATACCCATAAATCCACAAGTCCATATCTAGGACACTTTGTCAATTCATTCTCACCTTTGAATTCCACATTCTTTTACTCCAATGATCTTCAAAAGAGTATCTCCTGGGTTAGAATGCTTCCTCCTCGAGCTCCAAGAAGTGGCTGTATGTATCACCGACAAAATATCAAAAAATCTGCATGCATAGGTGTGCATGTGTGATGAGGTCCATCTAATAGTCTAATTATATACGCGTACAACCAAACTAGAATACAAGTAAAATTACAAAATGCTATAAAGATGGGTCTTCTGCTCCCGGGAGTGTAGCATCGCCTAATATTTATTTACAAAATTCACTAGTGGGCCCCATTTAGAGATACTGATGGGTCCAGTTGCCCGCATTGCATGTATATAGAGAACGGAAAAGATTGTGTGTGTGAGTATTTCATGATCCGTCTTTACAAGTACGTGGTGCATACAAAGTCCAAAATACAAATAAGACTACAAACAAAAACTATAAGTTTGAATCTTTGGTTCCCGTGTGGTTGGTCTGGACTCTATTGCTTACTGGCCCTACTTGGTGATGCTTCATATTTTGCCGGCTCTCCAATTAATCATGGATTACCTGCTTCTCCTGTTGGGCGATGGTTGGGTGGCCCTCTATGCTGCCTGATAGGGCTAGTGGGACCCACTCATAGTTACTACTGGGTTTACTCACGACCACTTTCCTCGGTCTCGTCAGTTGTCTGGATGTTATCATCCCGGCTTGCTAGTGGGACCCTCTACAAGCTGGTGGCCCATACCTCTGGCTGCTTCTAGGACTTGCTAGCCCCTCTAAATGCTACACTAAAATTGACAAGAATATGTGAACGTGTGTACCGTGGTCCGTCGCTATGTGTGTGTGGTGCAGTAGTATCGGGCTTTAGGAGTTTAGTAATTTAAGTATTTAGGTATTTTGTGGTTTATAGGTATTATTTAAATAATTAAATAACAAAAAAATTATTTTTATCATTTTTTCTTATTTTCAAGGTTATATAACCATTGAAAATATTATAATTTTTTATTTTTTTTCAAATGTTATTACAATATTTAATTATAATAATCAGAAAAATTAAATACATGTAAATTCAATATAAATAATTGTATAGATAGATATTATAATACTAATCATAAAATAGATTAAGAAACTATTATTAATAAGATAGAAATTAATTAAAATATATTAACCTAAAATGATTCAAAATCAAAGTAAAATATATTACTAAATAATAATTTTTTATTTTTAAATTTTTGATTCTTTTTATAAGCTTATAAATTTTTTTGATGAAGATAAATTATTTAAATTATATTTGTCTCATTCATAATTTTATTTTGAAATTAATATTTCTATAAAAATAAACTAATAAATAATTAAAATGAATATTAAAATTATAATGAATACAAATAAAAATGAGATTTATGATTAATTATTTAGGGAATACCTGTTTAATGCTTTAATTATTTAGGAGTTTAGGAGTTTAGTGATTTAAGTGCTTAGGAATTTAGTAGTTTATATGTTTTATTTAAATAATGAAATAATAGAAAAATTATTTTTCAAATTTTTTATCAATTTTGAAGGTTATAACCTTTATAAATATAATAATTTTTAAATTTTTTTCAAATGTGAATACAATATTTAGTTATAATAAATTTAATAATTATATATCATGTAAGTTAAAACATATAATTTTATTGATAGATATTAATAAACTAAATATAAATATAAATATAATAATGATCAAAAAATCTATTAATAAACTATTATTTTTTGATAGATATTTATATATTATTTATAAATACTTAAACCTTTAAAGATTGTTTAAATGTTTAAGTATTTAAGGGTTTTTGGGTTTTGTTGTTTAGGAGTTTAATGATTTAAGCGTTTAGGCATTTAGTAGTTTATAGGTTTTATATAAACAATAAAATAACAAAAAATTTATTTTTCGTATTTTATCTCATTTTCAAAGCTGATAACCTTTAAAAATTTAATAATTTTTAAATTATTTTAAAATGTAAATTTAATATTTAGTTATAATAATGTTTATAATTATATATCATCTAAATTCAATATAATCAATTTTATTGATAAATATTCTAATAATGATCAAACAATAAATTAATAATATATTAATAATAAGATAGATATGAATAAAAATATAATTACAAACCTAAAATGATTCAGAAGCAAAGCAAAATATATTACTATATAATAATTTTTTGTTTTGAAAATTTTTTTTATTTGAAAAAGTTTTTCTATAATTTTTTGATGAAAAATAATTTTATAAATTATTTTTGTCTAGCTCAATTTATTTTGTAATTAATATTTATATATAAATAAACAAATAAATAATTAAAATGAATATTTAAAATTATATTGAATAAAATTTGATTTATTATTTATTATTTAGGGATACTATTTAAATCTAAATTAGATATGTCTCACTAATAATTTATTTTGTAATTAATATTTCTATATAATAAAACTAATAAATAATTAAAATAAAAATTTAAAATTATACTGAATAAAATTTAAAATGAGATTTATGATTTATTATTACTGTATACCAGTTTAATGATTTAAGTATTTAGAGGTTTTTTCATTTAGAATTTTAGCGATTTATGTTTTTAGGCTTTTAGTGGTTTATACAGTTTTATTTAAAAAAATAAAATATCAAAAAAATTTGCTATAAATTTTTCTCATTTTCATAGGTTATAACCTATGATAATATAATAATATTTAAAATTTTTTGAAATGTGATTACAATACTTAGTTATAATAATATTAATAATTATATATCATATAAATTCAAAAAACAATTTTATTAATATATATTATAATAAAGATTAAAATTAAATTTATAAACTATTGATATTAATATAGATATTAATTAAAAAATAATTACAAAACTTAAATTGATTCAAAATTATAGTAAAATATATTTCTGGATAACAATTTTTAATTTTTAAATTTTTACTTCTTTTATAAGCATATATATTTTTAAATTATATTTGTCGCACTCATAATTTATTTTGTAATAAATATTTCTATAAAAATAAACTAATAAATAATTAAAATGAATATTTAAAATTATAATAATTAGAATTAAAAATTAGATTTATTAATTATTAAGTAGTATATAGTGGTTTAATGGATTATGTATTTTGGAATTATGAGGTTTAGGAGTTTACTTATTTAACTGTGTATGCATTTAGTTGTTTATAGGTGTTATTTAAAAAAAATATTAAAAAATTTATTTCTTTTATTTTTTGATATTTTCAAATCTTAATAACCTTTAAAAATATAATAATTTTTAAATTTTTTTCAAAAGTGAATACTATATTTATTTATAATAATCATTATATTTATATATCATATAAATTCAATATAAATATTTTTATTGATAAATATTCTAATAATGATCAAAGAATAAATTGATAATCTATTATTAAGAAGATAGATATCAATTTAAATATAATTACAAAACCTAAAATGATTCAGAAACAAAGCAAAATATATTACTATATAATAATTTTTTGTTTTGAATTTTTTTTCTTTTAAAAAGTTTTTCTATATTTTTTTGATGAAAAATAATTATATAAATTATATTTGTTTAACTCAATTTATTCTATAATTAATAATTATATTAAAAAAATGAATAAATAATTAAAATGAATATTTTAAATTATAATAAAAAAAATAATATTGAGATTTATTATTTATTATTTAGGGTATACCAGTTTAGAATGATTATCTATATAGGGTTTTCGAGATTTTGGAGTTATTTACTTAAGTGTATAGGCATTTAGTAGTTTATAGGATTTATTTAAACAATGAAATAACAAAAAAATTATTTTTGATATTTTCTCAGATTTTCAAAGGTTATAACCTTTGAAAATTTAATAATTTTAAATTATTTTAAAAATGTGAACACAATATTTAGTAATATGAATCATTATAAATATATATAATATAAACTAAATATAAACAATTTTATTGATAGATATGATATCAATTATCAAAACATAAATTAATATGTTATTATTAATATGATAGATATTAATTAAAATATAATTGCAGAACTTAAAATTATTCAAAATCAAAGTAAAATTTATTAACAAATAATTATTTTTGTTTTTTAGTTTTTACTTTTTTTATATGCTTATATATTTTTTGATGAAATAAATTATTTAAATTATATTTAAGGTTTATGAGTTTAGAGTTTTAAGTATTTAGGGGCTTTTGTGTTTAGGAGTTTATAGATTTAAGTATTTAGGCATATAGTGGTCTATAAGTTTTATTTAAACAATGATATAACAAAAAATTTATTTTATTTTTTTTTAATTTTTTAAGGTTATAACCTTTGAAAATATAAAAATTTCTAAATTTATTCAAATGTAAATATAATATTTAGTAATAATAATCTTAATAAATATAAGTCATTTAAATTCAATATAAATAATCACATTGCTAGATATTATAATAATGATCAATAAATAAATTAATAAACTATTATTAATAAGATAGATATTATTTAAAATATAATTTCAAAATCTAAATTTATTCAAAATCAAAGTATATTTTACTAAATAATAATCTTTTTTAATATTTTGCTTTTTTTATAAGTTTATATTTTTGTTATTAAAAATAATTTTTTTAAATTATATTTGTCTTCCTCATAAATTATTTTGTAATTTATTATTCTATAAAAATAAACTAATAAATAATTAAAATGAATATTTAAAATTATAATGAATACAAATAAAATTGAGATTTATTATTCATTATTCAGGATATACAGGTTTAATGGTTTAAGTGTTTATGTGTTTTGGGGTTTATTCATTTAAGTGTTTATGCCTTAAGTGATTTTATCTAATTTTTGAAGCTTATAACCTTCGAATATATAATAATTTTTAATTTTTTTTAAAATGTGAATATAATATTTTGTTATAATAATCTTGATAATTATATATAAGGTAAAATCAATAAAAATAATTTTATTAATTGATATTAAATAATGATCATTAAATAAATTAATAAACTTTTATTAATTAGAATGATATAAATTAAAATATAATTGAAAAATCTAAAATTATTCAAAATTATATTAAAATAAATTACTAAATAAAAATATTTTGTTTTTAAAATTTTGCCTCTTTTTATGATCTTATATTTTTTTGATGAAAAATAAATTATTTATATTATATATGTCTCACTAATAATTTATTTTGTAATTAATATTTCTATAAAAATAAACTGATAAATAATTAAAATGAATATTTAAAATTATAATGAATACTAATAAAAATGAGATTTATTATTTATTATTTAGAGTATACTAATTTAAAGACTTATGTATTTATGGGCTTAGGGGTTTAGAAGTTTAGTTAATAAGAATTCAGGTATTTTATGGTTTATAGATTTTATTTATAAAATCTAATAACAAAAAATTTATTTTTTTATTTTTTCTTATTTTCAAATGTTATAACCTTGGAAAACTAAATAATTTTTAAATTTTTCTAAAATATGAAAATAACATTTTGTAATAATAATCTAAATAAGTATATATTATGTAAATTCAATATAAATAATTTTTTTTATAGATATTATGATGATGATAATAAAATAAATTAATAAACTATTATTAATAAGATAGATATTAAATAAAATTTATATACAAAACCTAAAATGATTCAAAATCAAAGTAAAATATATTAATAAGATAGATATTAAATAAAACTATTATTAATAAGATAAAATATACAGGTTTAAAAGATTATATATTTAGGAGTTTTGGGATTTAACAATTTAGTGATTTAAGTGTTTAGACATTTAGTAGTTTATAGGTTTTATTTAAAAAATAAAATAACAAAAAATTTTTTTTGTTATTTGTTCTCATTTTTGAAGGATATAACCTTTGAAACTATAAAAATTTTTAAATTTTTTTTAAATGTGAATACTATAATTAGTTATGATGATTTTAATAATTATATATCATGTAAATTCAATATAAACAATTATATTGATATATATATATAATAATAATGATCGTACAAAAGATTAATAAACAATTATTAATAAGAGAAATATTGTTTAAAATATATTTACAAAACCTAAAATGATTCAAAATCAAAGTGAAATATTTTACTAAATATTAATTTTAAATTTTAAATTTTTGTATCCATTTATAAGCTTATATATTTTTTGATGAAAAATAAATTATTTAAATTATATTTGTCTAACAGTTAATTTATTTTTTAATTTATATTTCTATAAAAATAAACTTATAAATAATTAAAATGTATATATAAAATTATAATGAATACTAATAAAAATGAGATTTATGATTTATTATTTAGGGTATACCTATTTAATGGTTTAAGTTTATTGTGGGTTTGGGGTTAATGAGTTTATTGATTTATATGTTTACATATTTAGGTGTTTATATGTTTTATTTAATTAATGAAATGACAAAAAAAAAATTTTTATGAATTTTCGTGATTTTCAAAGGTTATAACCTTTGAAAATATAATAATTTTTTAATAGTTCTAAAATATGAAAGCAATACTTAGTTATAATAATCTTAATAATTATATTTGATGTAAATTCAATATAAAAAATTTAATTAATATATATTATTTTGATGATCAAAAAATAAATTAATAAACTATATTAATAAGATAGATATTAATTAAAATATATTTGTAGAACCCTAAATAATTCAAAATCAAAGTAAATTATATTACTAAATAAAATTTTAAATTTTGAGATTTTGTTTATTTTTATAAGCTTATTTTTTTTCATAAATAATAATTTATTTATATTATATATGTTTCACTCATTATTTATTTTGTAATTAATATTTCTATAAAAATAAACTAATAAATAATTAAAATGAATATTTAAAATTATAATGAATCAATTTGGGTTTTGTAAATATTTTTTAATTAATATCTATATTATAATTTATAGTTTATTATTTTAATTTTGATTATTATTATAATATCTATCAATATAATTTTTTATATTGAATTTATATGATATATAATTATTAAAATTATTATAAGTAAATATTTTATTCATATGTCAAAAAATTTTAATTACTTATTATATTTTCAAAGGTTATAACCTATGAAAATGACAAAAAATTATAAATTTTTTTTTGTTATTTTATTGTTTAAATAAAACCTATAAACCACTAAATGCCTAAAAATATTAATCACTAAACTCCTAAACGACAAGACTTCTAAATACATAAACTATTAAATTGGTATACATTAATAATAAATCATAAATCTTATTTTAATTTTTATTAAGTGTACTTTTAAATTTTTATTTTAATTATTTATCAGTTTATTTTTATAGAAATATTAATTACAAAATAAATTATTAGTTAGACAGATCTATTTTAAATAATTTATTTTTAATCAAAAAATATATATATGCTTATAAAAGAAACAAAATTTTATAAACAAAAATTTATTATTTTGTAATATATTTTTTTTTGATTTTGAATCATTTTAATTTTTGCAATTATATTTTAATTTATATCATTCTTATTAATAATAGTTTATTAATTTTTTATTGATCATTATTATAATATCTATTAATAAAATCATTTATATTGAGTTTACATTATATATAATTATTAAGAATATTATAACTAATTATTATATTAACATTTAAAAAAATTAAAAATTATTATATTTTCAAAGGTTATAACCTTCAAAAATTAAAAAAAATCAAAAAATTTAATTTTTTATTTTTTTATTCTTTAAATAAAAACTATAAATCACTAAAGGCCTAAACACTTAAATCACTAAACCCCAAAACACCTAAATACTTAAACCATTAAACTATTATATCCTGAATAATAAATAATAAATCTCAGTTTTATATGTATTCATTATAATTTTAAAAATATATTTTAATTATTTATTAGATTATTTTTATAAAATTATAAATTAAAAATAAATTATGTGGAAGACAAATATAATTTAAATAATATACTTTTAATAACAAAAAAATATAAACTTATTAATAGAAGCAAATAATCAAAAAAATTATTATTTACTGTTATATTTTACTTTGATTTTGAATAAATTTACATTTTGCAAATATATTTTAAAAAATATCTATCTATTTAATAATAGTTTGTTAATTTATTTTTTGATCATTAATATAATATCCATCAATATAATTGTTTATATTGAATTAACATGATATATAATTATTAAGTTTATCATAACTAAATATAGTATTCACATATAAAAAAAATTAAAAATTGTTATATTTTCAAAGGTTATTATCTTCAAAATTGATAAAAAATAAAAAAAATAAATTTTGTGTTATGTCTTTGTTTAAATAAAACTTATAAACCATTAAATGCCTAAATACATAAATCTCTAAACTCCTAAACCCCGAAGCCCCTAATTACCTAAACCTTTAAACTCGTAAACCTTAAATATAATTTAAATAATTTATAGAAATATTAATTAAAAAATAAATTATGAGTGACAAATATAATTTAAATAATATATTTTTCAACAAAAAAAAATAAGCTTATAAAATGATGCAAAAACATAAAAAAAATTATTATTTAGTAATGAATTTTACTTTGATTTTCAATCTCTTTAGAGTTTTTAATTATATTTTAATTTATATCTATCATATTAATAAATATTATTAATTTATTTTTTGCTAATTGATATAATTTTATCAATAAAATTGTTTATATTAGTTTATATTATATATAGTTATAATAACATAACATTTAAAAATTTAAAAAAATATCAAAAATAAATTTTTGTTATTTCATTATTTAAATAAAAGCTATAAACCATTAAATGCCAAAATACTTAAATCAATAACTTCGAAATCTCAAAAACCCTGAATAGATAAATTTTTTAAACAGGTATATCTTAATAATAAATAATAAATCTCATTTTTATTTTTTTCATTATAATTTTAAATATTCATTTTAATTATTTATTTGTTTATTTTATATAAATATTAAATACAAAATAAATTGAGTTAGACAAATATAATTTATATAAATTATTTTTCAACAAAAAAATATAGATAAATTTATTAAAGAAGAAAATAATTAAAAACAAAAATTATTATATAGTAATATATTTTACTTTGTTTCTGAATCATTTTAGCTTTCGTAATTATATATTTATTGATATCTTACTTATTAATAATAGATTATTAATTTATTTTTTGATCATTATTAGAATATTTATCAATAAAAATAATTATATGATATATAGATTTAATAATTATTATAACTAAATATTCTATTTATTTTAAAAAAAAATTTAAAATTTTTATATTTTCAAAGATTATAACCTTTGAACATGTGAAAAAACAAAAAATATATATTTTTTATTATTATTTCATTGTTTAAAAAAAACCTATAAATCATTAAATGCCTAAACACTTAAATCACTATACTATAAAATCCTGATACCCCTATATAGATAATCGTTTAAATGGGTGTACCCTAAATAATAATTAATAAATCTAATTTTTATTTGTTTTCATTATAATTTAAAAAATTCTTTTTGATTGTTTAGTTTTTTATTTATATATATATATATTAATTATAAAATAAATTATGAGTTAAAAATATAATTTATAAAAATTATTTTTCATCACAAAATAGATAAGCTTATAAAAAGAATAAAAATTTAAAAACAAATAATTATTATTATGTAAAATATTTTGCTTTGCTTTTGAATTATTTTAGGTTTTGATATTATATTTTAAGTAATATCAATCTTATTCATAATAGATTTTTAATTTATTTTTTTATAATTATTAGAATATCTATCAAAAAAATTGTTTATATTGAAATTATATGATATATAATTATTATGATTATTATAAATAAATATTTATTCACTTTTGAAAAAAATTTAAAACTTATAATATTTTCAAAGGTTATAAACATTAAAATATCAAAAAATTATAAAAATAATTTTTTTTTATTTTTTTTCTTAAATAAAACCTATAAACCACTAAATGCATACACAGTTAAATCAGTAAACTCTTAAACCTCGTAATGCCTAAATACATAAACCATTAAACTGTTATATACTACTTAATAATTAATAAATCTAATTTTTATTCCTTATTATTATAATTTTAAATATTCATTTTAATTATTTATTAGTTTATTTTTCTAGAATATTTATTACAAAATAAAGTATGAGTGCGACAAATATAATTTAATTAATTTATTTTTAATAAAAAAAATATACGCTTATAAAAGAAGTAGAAATTTAAAAATTAAAAATTAAAAATTATTATCCAGTAATATATTTTACTATAATTTTGAATCAATTTGGATTTTGTAAATATTTTTTAATTAATATCTATCTTTTTATTAATAGTTTATTAATTTAATTTTTGATCATTATTATATTATCTATCAATAAAATTGTTTATATTGAAATTATATGATATATAATTATTAATATTATTAAAACTAAATATTGTATTCACATTTCAAAAAATTGTAAATATTATTATATTTTCAAAGGTTATAACCTATGAAAATCATAAAAAATTATAGAATTTTTTTTGTTATTTTATTTTTTTATATAAAACCTATAAACCACTAAAAGCCGAAAAACATAAATCGTTAAACTCTTAACGACAAAATCTCTAAATAATTAAACTATTAAATTGGTATACATTAATAATAAATCTTCAATATCATTTAAATTTATATTTAGTATACTTTTAAATTTTTTTGATAATTATTTATCAGTTTATTTTTATAGAAATATTAATTACAAAATAAATTATTAGTGAAATGGATCAATCTAAATTAAACCGGTATCCCTAAATAATAAATAATAAATATCATTTTTTTTCATTATAACTTTAAATATTCATTTTAATTATTTATTTGTTTATTTATATATAAATATTAATTACAATAAAAATTATGAGTTAGACAAATATAATTTATATAAATTATTTTTCATTAAAAAAATAATGATCAACTTATTAAAAGAAGAAAAAATTCAAAAACAAAAAATTATTATATAGTAATATATTTTTATTTGCTTATGAATCAATTTAAGTTTTGTAATTATATTTTAATTAATATCTATCTTATTATTAATGGAATATTAATTTATTTTTTGATTATTATTAGAATATTTATAAAAAAAACTTATTTATATTGAATTTATATAATATATAAATATAATGATTTGTATAATTAAATATTGTATTCACATTTGAAAAAAATTTAAAAATTATTATATTTTCAAAGGTTTTAACCTTTGAAAATATCAAAAAATAATAAAAATAATTTTTTTGTTATTTTATTTTTTAAATAAAACTTATAAACCACTTAATGCTAGGTGTGCTCATGGGACGGGATGGAAAGGCGATTACAAATCTCCAGTCCCTTCCCACAGTTCGGAGATTATTTTTTGAAGATCCAGACCCGTCCCATAGGTTGAAAATATCGGGACGGGATGGGATGGAGATCGGGGATTTTGGGTAATATAAAATAGTTCCGGGACGGAATGGAGTTCTGACATTTTTTTCAATTTATTTTCTTCAAACTGCTCAAGTTATTTGATGTCAAAACCTTTGTGGTACCATTTATCATTCCTTAGTTATGTATCTTTCAAACTCAAATTGGGCTAATTTTGTTTTGTCAAATAGGCTGAATACCGCAAATGAGCTTCATTACCTTGTCAAAAGCTTTGATGTGCAGAAAAGGATAGAAATGTTAGATAGAATGGGACCGAGTTGTGTGCTTAATTTGGTTATTTGTTTTTTCACAAGTTGGCTTTGTTCAGCCGAGTGAAAGTTAACCATAATAACAATACTATATTTTTTAAAAAATTACCTAAAATATTAAGGAATAGCTAAAGATTACCACAAACATTGGTAGCAGCAATTACTACTTAAATAATTGCTAAAATTATGCAGCTTAATATAACAAAAAAATACAACTAATAACAACCATGATAATAATCATTTCAAAGGTCCATCCTGGAACAGCAACGAAAATCCAAACCCAATTAATTATCTATTCTATAACTCGTCCCTTTTCTTCCTACACTGTAGAAGGACAACCAAAGATGAATACGTGTTAATCATGTAGACATAAATTTCTAAGATGAAAGAGTAATAAAAAAACAAAATATTACATTATAAAAATTTATACACCCATTCCAAATTTTGTTGGCCAACTATAGTTGGAAGAGTATTTGGATCTTGTGACCATTCTGAAAATTGTAATTGAACCATATTTTTATTAAATTCAATGAATAAAATAAGTAAAAGTGAAATTAAAATTTAAAATATTTGCATACTAACCTGATTCATTATCATCAATGTCTTGAACTAATTCTTCAATTTCAATAGGTTTGTTTGAGCTTCTCGACCAATCTTGTAGACATATGAGAACTTTAGCTGTAATAGGTGTTAAAGAACTCCTAAATAAATATATAAAGTTCTCCACCAAGTGCTAAATGTAGATTCGTAGGCCATAGTAGATGCTTGCATAGCAAATACATCACTTGCTACATTTTCCAAAGAATGATACCTAACCTCATTTACCTTCCACCTATTTAGAAGATCAAAATCAATTCTATTTTTTTCAAATTTGTCCTCCAAGTACCTATCTAACTCTTCCAAAGCTGCAACTTCTTGTTCTTTCTCCAATACAACAAAAAAAAATCTTCAACATAAGTATCATTACCATCAAAGAAATCATCATTTTTCTTCAACACAGTAGAAAAGAAATCATCTTCTTTTGATTCATCTTCATTTAAATCTTTATAATCATTTATCATCTCATTTAAGGCATTTATAACCTTTTTCACCAAATTTTTAGCCAATTCCTCTCCGTAATGCTAAGTGTACTTAACCTTGAGATATTTAAGCTTATATCTTGGATCCAACACTACCACTACAAAAAGCATAATATTTGTTGACTGAAGAGAACCCCAATATTTGTTGAATTTATGCCTCATTTTCATACCCATTTCAGAAAGCATTGTATCTCTACTATATTCATAAAGCTCAAATTATATTCAAAATTCAAATAATCTCAGGAAAATAAAGTCTAGAGGTAGAATATTATGAACCAGAAAATTTACAAGTTACCTCATATAAATTTTATATAAACGAGCTACAATTTTGGCGTTTGTTCAATCTCTCTCAGTTGGAACGTTTGAACCAAACTCCTTCAAAAACCTTTTGTCTTTGTCCTCCAACTTATCAAATTCTTTTTGATATTTTATATCAGTTTTTAGTATCAAATAATTTGAATTCCATCTTGTATGACAATCAAATTGCAATGAAGATCCATATGTCAAGTTTGCTTCTTCAACACATAACTTAAACATATCTAATCTTTTAGGACTGCTCCTCACATATTTCACCACACCTCTAATTTTTTGAATAGCACCCTCAACTACTGCAATGCCATCTCTGACAATTAAGTTTAGGATATGAGCACAAAATCTCATATGAAAATGCTCGCCTCTCAAAGGTACAACACTTTTCTTCACAAGCCTTTTTTTCTATTGTTCAACTGCAACATCATTATTTGATGCATTGTCAACAGTAATGCACATCAACTTTCTCAAACCCCATTCATTCATGCAAATCTAAATAGCATTTATAATATTAACTCCAGAATGACTTTTAATTACACAAAAGTTCAAAAGCCTTTTATGCATTTTCCATTGAGAATCAATTAAATGAACAGTCAAACATATATAAGACAAATTTTGAATGCTAGTCCAAGTGTCGGTAGTCAATTAAACTCTACAATAATGAGATGATATGCAATCAAATAATTTCTTCTTTTCCTTCACAAATCAAGAAAAACAATCCCTGAGTGTAGAGTGCCTAGATTAAATTTTAAATTGAGGCACACTAACTTCACAAAACTCCTTGAACTCATCCCTCTCAACAAAACAAAAAGGCAATTCATCTTTTATGATCATTTTCACCAAAGCCTCCCTAACTAGTTGTTGATCAAATTGCCAACAAGTTAATTTGTTTTCCTCTGAACTATTACCTTTAGTGAAACTCAACAAAGATTGTGACTTGTCTTTACCTTTGTGAGCTTCTATTAATTCTTTTTTGTGTGGAAATTTACTACAAGTCTATCTCAGGTATTTCAATAAATCGGAAGTACCTTGATCACGTTTTGCCAAATATTCTTTCCTACACCATATACAAGCTGCCCTACCAGTTTCATTTCCCTCAGAATCAACTAATATCTCATAAGTTTCCCAAACAGCAGACTTATACTTTTTATGAGCTTGAGGTTCAGATGTACCTTGAATTTCTTTTACAATTGGAATTAATGATCCTGCCATAACAATAAGAGGGTTCGTGAAAGGATGATGATTAGATTTACCAGTACTTTGATCATTTGAGATGTGATCATCTTCAATTTATTGTATTTTTCGTTTACTGCTGGATTGTGCCATCTTCATTGCCATTAATTAATATGATATGTTTAGCATGAATACATATAAATATTTCAAACAAGCAAGCTCTACAAAATTGACTGTAACACATTCAGCCCACCAATTCGGCCAAACCACAACCAATAATCAACAAAACTGACTGAGACACATAATAATAATAATTAATCACTCAATTCTTGTCAGAAAAACAAACCAAAAGGCTGGTGGCATCTGAGACACGGTGGAGGCAACTAGAAGTGCGACGGACAAGGGCTAGACCTAACTTAACATGGCTGGGATGGTGTGAGGTGGCCTCTAACTCGTTGGAATTGCAATAGGTACGTCAGAATTGGATGGGCAGTAGCGGAATTGGTGATATCTTCATGTTATATATATATATATATATTGGTTTTTTAGGATGGGACGGTTCTTGGGATGGATATTGCTTAAGATCCGGAACCGTCCCAAAAGAAAAAATAAGTGACAGAATGTGACGGGAAATGTCAAAGTCAACGGATTTTTCTCAGTCCCGATTCTTTCGGGACAATACTTCGGGTCGGGTCGCGAATCTTCGAGTCCCATGTGCAGCCCTACTAAATGCATATAAAGTTATATCACTAAACTCTTAAATCCCGTAATGCCTAAATACATAAACCATTAAAACGCTAAATACTAATTAATAATTAATAAATCTAATTTTTATTGCTATTTATTATATTTTTAAATATTCATTTTAATTATTTATTAGTGTATCTATTTAGAAATATTTATTACAAAATAAATTATGAGTGGGACAAATATAATTTAAATAATATATTATTTATCTAATAAAAATATATGCTTATAAAAGAAGTATAAATTTAAAAATTAAAAATTATTATCAAGTAATATAAGTTACTTAAATTTTGAATAAATTTGGGTCTTGTAAATATTTTTTAATTAATATATATATTAATATTATTAGTTTATAAATTTAATTTTTGATCATAATTATAATATCTATCAATAAAATTATTTATATTAAATTTATATGAAATATATTTTTTAATATTATTTTAACAAAATATTGTATTAAAATTTCAAAAAATTATAAATATTATTATATTTTCAAATGTTATAACCTATGAAAATGATAAAAAATTATAGAAATTTTTTTTGTTATTTTATTTTTTTCAATAAAACCTATAAACTAGTAAAAGCCTAAAAACATAAATCGCTAAACTCCTAACGACAAAACCTTTAAATACTTAAATCATTAAACTGGTATACATTAATAATAAATCATAAATCTCATTTTAAATTTTATTCAGTATAATTTAAAATTTTTATTTTAATTATTTATCAATTTATTTTATAGAAATATAAATTAGAAAATAAATTATTAGTGAGACAAATCTAATTTAAATTAAACCGGTATCCTGAAATAATAAATATTAAATCTCATTTTTTTTCATTATGATTTTAAATATTCATTTTAATTATTTATTTGTTTATTTATATATAAATATTAATTACAAAATAAATTGAGTTAGTCAAATATAATTTATATTAATTATTTTTCATCAAAAAATTATTAATAAACTTTTTAAAAGAAAAAAAAAATTAAAACAAAAAATTTTTATATAGTAATATATTTTGCTTTTCTTCTGAATCATTTTAAATATCAAATTATCAAAAAATTTTAAATATTAATTTTCAAAGGTTATAACCATTGAAAATATCAAAAAATAATAAAAATAAATTTTTTATTATTTTATTTTTTTAATAAAACCTATTATCCACAAAATTCATACAAAGTTAAATCAGTAAACTCTTAAATCTCATAATGCCTAAATACATAAAACATTAAACGGCAATATACTACTTAATAATTAATACATCTAATTTTTATTTCTATTTATTATAATTTTAAATATTCATTTTAATTATTTAATATTTTATTTTTATAGAAATATTTATTACAAATTATATTATGAGAGTGACATATATATTTTAATTAATTTATTTTTAATCAAAAAAATATATGCTTATAAAAGAAGTAAAAATTTAAAAATTAAAAATTATTATCCGGTAATACATTTTACTTTAAGTTATATCGGTTTAATTTAAATTATATTTGTCTAACTAATAATTTATTTTGTAATTAAGATTTCAATAATCAATAAACTGATAAATAATTAAAATAAAAATATAAAATTATATTGATTAAAAATTTAAATGAGATTTTGAATTATTATTAATGTATACCAGTTTAATAATTTAAGTATTTAGATGTTTTGTCTTTTAGGACTTTAGTGATTTATGTTTTTAGGCATTTAATGGTTTAATGGTTTTGTTTAAACAATGAAATAACAAAAAAATTATTTTTGATATTGCTTCACATTTTCAAATACTATAACCTTTGATGATATAATAATTTTAAAATTTTTTAAAAATGTGAATACAATATTTAGTAAAAATAATCATTATAATTATATATAATATAAACTAAATATAAACAATTTTATTGATAGATATGATATCAATTATCAAAAAATAAATTAATATGCTATTATTAATATGATAGATATAAATTAAAATATAATTAAAAAACCTAAAATGATTCAAAAATAATGTAAAATTTATTAATAAATTATAATTTTTCTTTTTTAGTTTGTGCTTCTTATTATAAGCTTATATATTTTTTTGATGAAAAATAAATTATTTAAATTATATTTGTATCACTCATAATTTATTTTGTAATTAATATTTCAATATATGATTTAAATTATATTTAAGGTTTACGAGTTTAAATCTTTAAGTATTTAGGGGATTCAGGGTTTAGGAGTTTAGAGATTTATGTATTTAGGCATTTAATGGTTTATAAGTTTTATTTAAACAATGATATAACAAAATATTTATTTTTGTTATTTTTTATCATTTTTGAAGGTTATAACCTTTGAAAATATAACAATTTTTAAATTTTATTTATATGTGAATACTATATTTAGTTATGATAATCTTAATAAATATATATCATGTAAATTCAATATAAATAATTATATTGATAGATATTATCTTAATGATCAAGAAATAAATTAATAAACTATTATTAATAAGAAAGATTTTATTCAAAATATATTTTCAAAACCTAAATTTATTCAAAATCAAAATAAAATATATTACTAAATAATAATTTTTTTGATGTTTTGCTTCTTTTTATAAGTTTATATTTTTATTTATTAAATGTAAATTATTTAAATTATATTTGTCTTCCTCATAATTTATTTTTAATTTATAATTCTATAAAAATAAACTAATAAATAATTAAAATGAATATTTAAAACTATAATGAATACAAATAAAATTGAGATTTATTATTTATTATTTAGGATATACTAGTTTAATGGTTTAAGTATTTAGGTGTTTTTGGGTTTAGTGATTTAAGAGTTTAGGCCTTTAGTGATTTATAGTTTTTATTTAAAGAATAAAAATATAAAAAATTTAATTTTTTGATTTTTTTTTTAATTTTAGAAGGTTATAAACTTTGAAAATATAATAATTTTTAATTTTTTTAAATGTGAATATAATTTTTAGTTATAATAATCTTAATAAATATATATAATGTAAACTCAATATAAATAATTGTATTAATACAAATTATAATAATGATCAATAAAAAATTGATAAACTATTATTAATAAGAATGATATAAATTAAAATATAATTACAAAATGTAAAGTGATTCAAAATCAAAATAAAATATATTACTAAATAATAATTTTTTGTTTTTAAAATTTTGCCTATTTGTATAAGGATATATTTTTTTTTGCTGAAAAATAAATTATTTATATTAGATCTGTCTCACTAATAATTTATTTTGTAATTAATATTTCTATAAAAATAAACTGATAAATAATTAAAATAAAAATTTAAAATTATACTTAATAAAAATTAAATTGAGATTTATGTTTTTTTATTAATGTACACATGTTTAATGGGTTAAGTATTTAGAGGTTTTGTCGTTTAGGAGTTTAGCAATTTATGTTTTAGGCATTTAGTGGTTATAGGTTTTATTAAAAAAATAAAATAACAAAAAAACATTTAGTAATTTTTTGTCATTTTCATAGTTCATAACCTTTCAAAATATAATAATATTTAAAATTTTTTGAAATGCGAATATAATATTTAGTTATAATAATATTAATAATTATTTATCATATAAATTCAATATAAACAATTTTATTGATAGATATTATAATAATGATCAAAAAGTAAATTAATAAACTATTAATAATAAAATATATATTGATTAAAAAATATTTACAATACTCAAATCGATTCAAGATTATACTAAAATATATTAATGAATAATAATTTTTAATTTTTAAATTTTTACTTCTTTTATAAGCATCTATATTTTTTTGATTAAAAATAAATTATTTAAATTATATTTGTCGCACTCATAATTTATTTTGGAATAAATATTTTATAAAAATAAACTAATAAATAATAAAATCAATATTTAAAATTATAATAAATAAAATAAAAATTAGATTTATTAATTATTAAGTGGTATATAGCAGTTTAATGGTTTATGTATTTCGGAGTTTACTGATTTAACTATATATGCATTTAGTGGTTTATATGATTTATTTAATAAAAAATAACAAAAAAATTATTTTTGTTATTTTTTTCATATTTACAAAGGTTATAACCTTTGAAAATATAATAATTTTAAAACTTTTTTAAAAATTGAAAACAATATTTAGTTATAATAATTATTAAATTTATATATCATATAAAGTCAATATAAACATTTTATTGATAAATATTCTAATAATGATCAAAAAATAAATTAATAATCTATTATTAATAAGTTAGATATCAATAAAAATGTAATTACAAAACCTAAAATGATTCAGAAACAAAGCAAAATATATTAATATATAATATTTTTTTGATTTTAATTTTTTTCTTCTTTTATTAAATTTATCTAAATTTTTTTGTTGAAAAATAATTTAAATAAATTATATTTGTATACCTTATAATTTATTTGGTAATTATTATTTATATAAAAATTAACAAATAAATAATTAAAATGAATATGTAAAATTATAATGAAAAAAAATAAAAATGACATTTATTATTTATTATTTAGGATATACATGTTTAAAAAATTTATCTATTTAGGGTTTTCGAGATTTAGAAGTTATTAATTTAAGTATTTCGGCATTTAATGGTTTATAGGTTTTATTTCGACAATGAAATAACAAATAATTTATTTTTGATATTTTTCAAATTTTTAAAGGTTATTACATTTAAAAATATAATAATTTTAAAATTTTATAAAAATGTGAATACAATATTTAATAATAATAAATATTATAACTATATATAATATAAACTAAATATAAACATTTGTATTGATAGATATTATATCAATTATCAAAAAATAAATAAATAAACTATTATTAATATGCTAGATATAAATTAAAATATAATTAAAAAACCTAAAATGATTCAAAATCAAAGTAAAATTTATTACTAAATATTAGTTTTTTTAGTTTTTGCATCATTTTATAAGCTTATATGTTTTTTTGATGAAAAATTAATTATTTAAATTATATTTGTATCACTCATAATTTATTTTGTAATTAATATTTCTATAAATTATTTAAATTATATTTAATGTTTACGAGTTTAAAGGTTTAAGTATTTAGGGGCTTCAGGGTTTAAAAGTTTAGAAATTTATGTATTTAGGTATTTAATGGTTTATAAGTTTTATTTAAACAATGAAATAACAAAAAAAAATTTTGTTATTTTTTCTCATATTCAAATGTTATAAACTTTGAAAATTTAATAATATTTATAATTTTTTGAAATTTGAATAAAATATATAGTTATAATAATTTTAATAATTCTATATCATATAAAATAAATATACAATTTTATTGATAGATATTATAATAATGATAAAAAATTAAATTAATAAACTATTTATAATAATATAGATATTAATTAAAAAATATTTACAAAACCCAAATTGATTCAAAATTAAAGTAAAATATATTAGTTGATAATAATTTTTAATATTTAATAATACTTCTTTTATACTTCTTTTAAAAGCGTATATATATTTTTTGATTAAAAATAAATTATTTAAATTATGTGTCGCACTCATAATTTATTTTGTAATAAAAATTTCTATAAAAATAAACTAATAAATAATTAAAATGAATATTTAAAATAATAATTATTTGAAATAAAAATTAAATTTATTAATTATTAAGTATATAGCGGTTTAATGGTTTATGTATTTAGGCATTACAAGTTTTAAAAATTTACTGATATAATTGTGTATGCATTTAGTGGTTTATACGTTTTATTTAAAAAATAAAATAACATAAAATTTATTTTTATTATTTTTTCATATTTCCAAGGCTTTTACCCTTGAAAATATAATAATTTTTAAATTTTTTTCAAAAGTGAATTCAATATTTAGTTATAATAATCATTATATTTATATATCATATAAATTCAATATAAACAATTTTTTTGATAAATATTCTAATAATGATCAAAAATAATTAATAAACAATTATTAATAAGATAGATATCAATTAAAATATAATTACAAAATCTAAAATGATTCAGAAGGAGAACAAAATATATTAATATATAATAAATTTTAGTTTTTAAATTTTGTATTCTTTTTATAAGTTTATCTATATTTTTCAATGAAAAATATAGATTATATATAAACATTTTATTTATATATTAATTGAATATAGTAAAATATTTATATATAAAAATATAGATACATAAAATAGATTATAAATATTTATAAATATAAATTATTTATATATAAACAATTGCCTTAATATATAAATTATTAAAAACATTTTATTTATATTCATAAAATATTTTTATGATAAATATAGATACATTTTTAATATATATTAAATATAGTAAAAATTTAAAATGTTTTACAATTGTTTATATTCAAATTATTATTTGTAAAGATATTAAAAACTATTACTAAAAATGTTTATAAAATATAAATTATATTTATAAATAAAAATTAATAATCTATTAATTTTGTCTCAATTTAAATTATAAATTGAGTAATTAAAAAATTATTTATACTGATCATAAAATAGATTAATAAACTATTATTAATAAGATAGATATCAATTAAAATATAATTACAAAACCTATAATGATTCATAAGCAAAGCAAATTATATTACTATATAATTATTTTTTGTTTTTAATTTTTTTAATAAGTTTATCTATATTTTTTTGATTAAAAATAATTTATATAAATTATATTTGTCTAACTCATAATTTATTTTTTAATTAATATTTATATAAAAATAAACAAATAAATAATTAAAATGAATATTTAAAATTATAATGAAAAAAAAGAGATTTATTCTTTATTATTTAAGATATACCAGTTTAATTTAAATTATATCTATCTCACTAATAATTTATTTTGTAATTAATATTTCAATAAAAATAAACTGATAAATAATTAAAATAAAAATTTAAAATTATACTGAATAAAAATTTAAATGAGATTTATTAATTATTATTACTGTATACCAGTTTAATATTTTAAGTATATAGAGATTTTGTCATTTAGGACTTTAGTGATTTATGTTTTTAGGCATTTAGTGGTTTATAGTTTTTGTTAAAATAATGAAATAACAAAAAAATAATTTTTGATATTTTTTCACATTTTCAAAGGTTATAACCTTTGACAATATAATAATTTTAAAATATTTTAAAAATGTGAATACAATATTTAGTAATAATAATCATTATAATTATATATAATATAAACTAAATATAAACAATTTTATTCATAGATATGATATCGATTATCACAAAAAAAAATTAATATGCTATTATTATTATAATGGATATAAATTAAAATATAATTGCAAAACCTAAAATTATTTAAAATCCAAGTAAAATTTATTACTAAATAATAATTTTTGTTTTTTAGTTTTTGCTTCTTTTTATAAGCTTAAATATTTTTTTAATGAAAAATAAATTATTTAAATTATATTTGTATCACTCATAATTTATTTTGTAATTAAAATTTCAATATATTATTTAAATTATATTTAAGGTTTACAAGTTTAAAGGTTTAAGTATTTAGGGGCTTAGGGGTTTAGGTGTTTAGAGATTTATGTGTTTAGGCATTTAATGGTTTATAAGTTTTATTTCAACAATGATATAAAAAATTTATTTTTGTTATTTTTTATCATTTTTGAAGGTTATAACCTTAGAAAATATAACAATTTTTAAATTTTTTTATATGTGAATACTATATTTAGTTATGATAATCTTAATAATAATTTTTGATATTGACTTTAGTGATTTCTATTTTTAGGCATTTAGTGCTTTATAGGTATTGTTTAAACAATAAAATAACAAAAAAATTATTTTTGATATTTTTTCACATTTTCAAAGGTTATAACCTTTGACAATATAATAATTTTAAAATATTTTAAAAATGTGAATACAATATTTAGTAATAATACTCATTATAATTATATATAATATAAACTAAATATAAACAATTTTATTCATAGATATGATATCGATTATCACAAAATAAATTAATATGCTATTATTATTATGATGGATATAAATTAAAATATAATTGCAAAACCTAAAATTTTTCAAAATCCAAGTAAAATTTATTACTAAAAAATAATTTTTGTTTTTTAGTTTTTGCTTCTTTTTATATGCTTATATATTTTTTTGATTAAAAATAAATTATTTAAATTATATTTGTATCACTCATAATTTATTTTGTAATTAATATTTTAATAAATTATTTAAATTATATTTAAGGTTTGCGAGTTTAAAGTTTTAAGTATTTAAGGGCTTTTGTGTTTAGAAGTTTAGATGTTTAAGTGTTTAGTCATTTAGTGGTTTATAAGTTTTATTTAAACAATGATATAGCAAAAAATTTATTTTTAATATTTTTTCTAATTTTTGAAGATTATATCCTTCGAAAATATAATAATTTTTAAATTTTTTTGAAATGTAAATTTAATATTTTTTTATAATAATCTTCATAATTATAATTCATTTAAATTGATTATAAATAATAATATTGCTAGATATTATAATTATGATCAATAAATAAATTAATAAACTATTATTAATAATATAGTTATTATTTAAAAAGTATTTACAAAATCTAAATTTATTCAAATCAAAGTAAAATATATTACAAAATAATAATTTTTTTAATGTTTTGCTTTTTTTATAAGTTTATATTTTTGTTATTAAAAATAAATTATTTAAATTATATTTGTCTTACTCATAATTTATTTTGTAATTTATAATTCTATAATAATAAACTACAAAATAATTAAAATGAATATTTAAAATTATAATGAATACAAATAAAATTGATATTTATTATTTATTATTCAGGATATACCGGTTTAATGGTTTAAATATTTAGGTGTTTTGTGGTTTATGAGTTTAGTGATTTAATTGTTTAGACCTTTAGTGATTTATAGTTTTTTTTAAGAATGAAAAAACAAAAATTTAATTTTTTGATTTTTTATAATTTTTGAAGGTTGTAACCTTTGAAAATATAATAATTTTTATTTTTTTTAAATGTGAATATAATATTTAGTTATAATAATCTTAATAATTATATATAATGTAAACTCAATATAAATAATTTTATTGATAGGTACTATAATAATGATCAATAAATAAATTAATAAACTAGTATTTATAAGAATGATATAAATTAAAATATAATTGTAGAATCTAAAATGATTCAAAATCAAAATAAGATATATTATTAAATAATAATATTTTATTTTTAAAATTTTGCCTCTTTTTATGAGCATTTTTTTGATGAAAAAAAAAATTATTTAAATTATATATGTCGCACTAATAATTTATTTTGTAATTAATATTTCTATAAAAATAAACTGATAAATAATTAAAATTAATATTTGAAATTATAATGAATACTAATAAAACTGAGATTTATAATTTATTATTTAAACTATACTAATTTAATGTTTAAAGTATTTATGGGCTTTGGTGTTTAGAAGTTTAGTCATTTAGTATTGTCATTTAGTTGTTTTAGGTTTTATATGAAAAATAAAATAACAAAAAATTTATTTTTGTTATTTTTTCTCAATTTTGAAGGTTATAACATTTGAAAATATAATAATTTTTAAATTTTTTTTTGAAAATTGAATACGATATGAAGTTATAATAATCATAATAATTATATATCATATAAATTCAATATAAACTATTTTATTGATATTTATCATAATAATGATCATAAAAAAGTAATAACCTAATATTAATAAGATAAATATTATTTAAAATATATTTGCAAAACCTAAAATGACTCAAAATCAAAGTGAAATATTTTTATAAATATTAATTATAAATTTTTGTATCCATTTATAAGCTTATATATTTTTTGATGAAAAATAAATTATTTAAATTATATTTGTCTCGTTAATAATTTATTTTTTAATTTATATTTCTATAAAATTAAACTAATAAATAAATAAAATGTATATTTAAAATTATAATGAATACTAATCAAATTGAGATTTATTATTTATTATTTAGGGTACAACTATTTAATTGTTTAAGTTTTTTCCGGTTTTGGGGTTAATGAGTTTATTGATTTATATGTTTACACATTTAGGTGTTTATAGGTTTTATTTAATAAAAGAAATAACAAAAAAATTTATTTATATGAATTTTCATGATTTTCAAATGTTATAACCTTTAATAATATAATAATCTTTTATTAGATATAAAATATGAATACAATACTTATTTATAATAATCTTAAAAATTATTTTTGTTGTAAATTCAATATAAAAAAATTTATTAATATATTTTATTATAATGATCAAAAAATAAAGTAATAAACTATTATTAATAAGATAGATATTAATTAAAATATATTAGCAGAAACCAAAAAAATTCAAAATCAAAGTAAATTATATTACTAAATAAAATTTTAATTTTTTAAAATTTTGTTTATTTTTATAAGCTTATTTTTTTTCATAAAAAATAATTTATTTAAATTATATATGTCTCGCTCATTATTTAATTTGTAATTATTATTTCTATAAAAATAAACTAAAAAATAATTAAAATGAATATTTAAAATTATAATGAATACAAATAAAAATGAGAATTATCATTTATTATTTATTATTTTGGTTATATAGGTTTAATGGTTTAAGTATTTAAGGGATTTTGGTGTTTAGGAGTCTAGAGATTTAAATGTTTAGGCATTTTGTGGTTTATAAGTTTTATTATAATAATAAAATAATAAAAAAATTATTTTTGTGATTTTTTATCATTTTTGAAGGTTATAACCAAAAAATATAATAATGTTTAAATTTTTTTCAAATGTAAATATAATATTTAGTTATAATAATCTTAATAATAATAAGAGATTTAAATTGAATATAAGTAATTTTATTGTTATATATTATAAAATGCTCAAATAATAAATTAATAAACTTTTATTAATACGATTGATAGCAATTAAAATATTAATGCTAAACCAACATATAATGATTCAAAATCAAAGTAAAATATATTATTAAATAATACTTTTTTGTTTTTAAATTTTTACTTATATTTATAAGCTTATATTTTTTTTGATTAAAAATAAATTATTAAAATTATATTTGTCTAGCTCATAATTTATTTTGTAATTAATATTTCTATAAAAAAATAAACTAATAAATAATTAAAATGAATATTTAAAATTTTAATGAATACAAATTAAAATGAGATTTATGATTTATTATATGTGGTATACCGGTTTAATGGTTTGATTATTTAGGAGTTATATCGTTTAGGAGTTTATCAATTTATATTTTTAGGCATTTAGTGGTTTATAGGTTTTATTAATATAATAAAAATAAAAAATTTTTTTTTTAGATTTTTTCTGATTTTCAAAGCTTATAACCATTAAAAATAAATTAATATTTAAAATTTTTTGATATTTGAATATAATTTTTAGTTGTAATAATATTAATAATTATATATGATATAAATACAATATAAATAATTTTATTGATAGATATTATAATAATGATCAAAGATTAAATTAATAAACTATTAATAATAAGATATATATTAATTAAAAAATATTTACAAAACCCGAATTGATTCAAAATTAAAGTAAAATATATTACTCGATAATAATATTTTAATTTTTTAATTTTACTTCTTTTATAAGCGTATATATATTTTTTAACTATAAATAGATTATTTAAATTATATGTGTCGCACTAATAATTTATTTTGTAATAAAAATTTCTATAAAAAATAAACTAATAAATAATAAAAATTAATATTTAACATTCTAATAGATTGAAATATAAATTCAATTTAATAATTATTAAGTAGTATATAGCGGTTTAATAGTTTATGTATTTAGGCATTACAGGGTTTAGGAGTTTACTGATATAACTGTGTATGGATTTAGTGATTTATAGGTTTTATTTAAAAAATAAAATAACATAAAATTTATTTTTATTATTTTTTCATATTTCTTAAGGTTATAACCTTTGGAAATATAATAAACAATAAAATAATTATAATTAATAAATGTTTATACTGAAAATTGCTTTCAGTATATATTTTCATATTTATTAATCAGATTCTTCTGACATTAATTATATTACTCGAGTACCTAAATAATATGAAAACATTAAACATTTATTACTATATTATAATATGTTTAGATAGTTATGAAAACATATTGCTTAAAAGAAATAATATTATAAATATCCATACAATATTAATTATCTGATTAATAATTAAACATTTATTATAATATTTATTATTTTTGATTATTTCAAGATAATGAAAACATTAAAATTATCTGATTAAAAAATGATATATAATAATTATTATAACAATATATAATATAAACTAAATATAAACAATTTTATTGATTTATATTATATCAATTATCAAAAAATAAATTAATTAACTATTATTAATATGATAGATATAAATTAAAATTTAATTACAAAAACTAAAATGATTAAAAATCAAAGTAAATTTATTATTAAATAATAATTTTTGTTTTTTTGTTGTTGCCTCATTTTATAAGATTAAAAATTTAATTATAAACAAAATATTGATAAACTCCCAAATGACAAAACTTTTAAATATTCAAATCATTAAACCGGTATACCACATATAATAAATCATAAATCTCATTTTAATTTGTATTCATTATAATTTTAACTGTTCATTTTAATTATTTATTAGTTTATTTTTTATAGAAATAATAATTACAAAGTAAATAATGAGTTAGACAAATATAATTTTAATAATTTATTTTTAATCAAAAAAAATATAAGCTAATAAAAAGTAGTAAGAATTTAAAAACAAAAAACTATTATTTAGTAATATATTTTACTTTGATTTTGAATCATTATATATAGGTTTTGCAATTATATTTTAATTACTATCAATCTTATTAATAAAAGTTTATTGATTTATTATTTGATCATTTTTATAATATATAATAATAAAATTACTTATATTCAATTTAAATGTCTTATAATTATTAAGATTATTATAA
>JAREIK010002892.1:0-48916 GCA_029783825.1 Sapria himalayana | reverse complement strand
ATTTCTTGTTTCCTTTACTCCAAAAACCCCCTAAATACTTAATAAAATTAAACCTATATAACCTAAATAATATAAAAATCTCATTTTTATTTGTAATCATTATAATTTTAAATATATCCATTTTAATTATTTTTTAGTTTATTTTTATAGAATATTAATTACAAAAGAAATAATGAGTGAGACAGATATAATTTAAATAAATTATATTTTATTAAAAAAAATATAAGCTTATAAAAATAAACAAATTTCAAAAATTTAAATTTATTTGTTATATAATTTCCTTTGATTTTGAATATTTTGGGTTCTGCAAATATATTTTAATTAATATCTATCTTATAATATATGTTTATTAATTTATTTTTTGATCATCAAATAATATATATTAATAAAATTTTTATATTGAATTTACATCAAATATAATTATTAAGATTATTATAACTAAATATTGTATTCATATTTTTGAACAATTAAAAAATTATTATATTTTCAAAGGTTATAACCTTTGAAAATCACGAAAATTCATAAAAATAAATTTTTTGTTATTTCATTGATTAAGTAAAACATATAAATCAATAAATAAAACCTAAATGTGTATACATATAAATCAATAAACTCATTAACCCCAAAACTATAATATACTTAAACCATTAAAAAGGTATACCCCAAATAATAAATCATAAATTTCATTGTTTTATTAGTATTCATTATAATTTTATATATACATTTTAATTATTTATTAGTTTATTTTTATAGAAATATAAATTAAAAATAAATTAATAGCTAGACAAATATAATTTAAATAATTTATTTTTGATAAAAAAATATATAAGCTTATAAATGGATACAAAAATTTAAAAATTTAAAATTAATATTTAGTAAAATCTTTCACTTTGATTTTGAATCATTTTAGGTTTGTAAATATATTTTAAACAATATATATCTTATTAATAACTGTTTATTAATTTTTTGTATGATCATTATTATAATATATATATAATATAAATTTTTATATTGAATTTAAATGATATATAATTATAAAGATTATCATAATTAAATATAGTATTCACATTTAAAAAAAATTTAAAAATTGTTATAGTTTCAAAGTTTGTATTAAATTTTTTGTTATTTTATTTTTTAAATAAAACCTATAAACCACTAAATGCTAGGGGTGCTCATGGGATGGGACGGGATGGAAATTACAAATCTCCAGTCCCTTCCCACAGTTCGCAGATTTTTTTTGAAGATCCAGACCCGTCCCATAGGTTGAAAATATCGGGATGGGACGGAACGAAGATCGGGGATTTTGGGTAGGAGAAAATAGTTCCGGGACGGAACGGAGATCGGGGATTTAGGGTAGGAGAAAATAGTTCCGTGGACGGAATGACTGTTCGGACATTTTTTTCAATTTATGTTTCTTCAAACCGGCCAAGTTAGTTCATGTCGAAACCTTTTGTTGTACTATTTATCATTCCTTAGTTATGTATCTTTCAAACTCTAATTGGACCAATTTTGTTTTGTCAAATAGGTTGAATACCACAAATGAGTTCCATTACCTTGTCAAAAGCTTCGATGTGCAGAAAAGGATAGAAATATTTAATAGAATGCGACCGAGTTGTGTGCTTAATTTGGTTCTTTGTTTTTTCACAAGTTGGCTTTGTTCAGCCGAGTGAAAGTTAACCATAATAGCAATACTACATTTTTTAAATAATTACATAAAATATTAAGGAATAGCTAGAGATGACCACAAACATTGGTAGCATCAATTATTACATAAATAATTTCAAAAATTAGGTAGTTTAATATGACAAAAAAAATACAACTAATAACAACCATGATAATAATCATTTCAAAGTACCATCCCGTAACAACAACTAAAATCCAAACCCAATTAATTATCTCTTCTACAACTCCTCCCTCTTCTTCTTCCACTGTAGAAGGACAACCAAAGATGAAAATGTTTTAATCATGTAGACATAAATTCTAAGATGAAAGAGTAATAAATAAATATTACCTTATAAAATTTAATACACCCATTCCAAATTTAGTTGGCCAACTATAGTTGGAATAATATTTGGATCTTGAGACCCCTCTGAAAATTGTAATTGAACCATATTTTTATTAAATTGAATGAATAAAATAAGTAAAAGTGAAATTAAAATTTACAAGATTTCTATACTAACCTGATTCATTATCATCAAGGTCTTGAACTAATTCTTCAATTTCAATATGTTTGTTTGAGCTTTTGAACCAAGCTTGTAGACATATGAGAACTTCAGCTATAATAGGTGTTAAAGAACTCCTAAATTTATCTAACGTTCTTTCCCCAGTGCTAAATGTTGATTCGTAGGCAAAAGTAGATGCTTGGATTGCAAATACATCCCTTGCTACATTTTCCAAAGAAGGATATCTAACCTCATTTACCTTCCACCAGTTTAGAAGATCAAAATCAATTCTATTTTTTTCAAATTTGTCCTCAAAGTACCTATCCAACTCTTCCAAAGCTACGAATTCTTGTTCTTTCTCCAATTCAACAAAAAAAATCTTCAACATAAGTATCACTACCATCAAACAAATCATCATTTTTCTTCAACACAGTAGAAGAGAAATCATCTTCTTTTGATTCATCTTCATTTAAATCTTTATAATCCTCCATCATCTCATTTAAAGCATTTATAACCATTTTCACCAAATTTTTAGCCAATTCCTCTACATAATGCTAAGTGTACTTAACCTTGAAATATTTGAGCTTATATATAGGATCCAACACTACTGCTACAAAAAGCATAATATTTGTTGACTGAAGAGAACCTCAATATTAGTTGAATTTATGCATCATTTTCATACCCATTTCAGACACCATTGTATCTCTACTATTTTCACAAAGCTCAATTTTTTTCAAAATTCGAATAATCTCAGAAAAATAAAAACTAGAGGTAGAATATTATGAGCCAGAAAATTTACAAGTTACCTCATAAAAAGTTTTCAAGAAACGAGCCAAAATTTTGGCGTTTGTTCAGTCTCTCTTAGTTGGAATGTTTGAACCAAACTACTTCAAAAACCTTTTGTCTTTGTCCTACAACTTATCAAATTCTTTTTTTAATATTTTATATTAGTTTGTAGCATCAAATAAGTTGAATTCCATCTTGTAGGACAATCTAATTGCACTGAAGATCCATATGTCAAGTTTGCTTTTTCAACACATAACTTAAACATATCTAATCTTTTGGGACTGCTCCTCACATATTTCACCACACCTCTAATTTTTTTTTGAATAGAACCCTCAACTACTGCAATGCCATCTATGACAATTAAGTTTAGGATATGAGCACAACATCTAATATAAAAATGCTCAGCCTCTCAAAGGTACAACACTTTTCATCATAAGCCTTTTTTTCAAAATTTAAACTGCAACATCATTATTTGATGCATTGTAAATAGTAATGCACATCAACTTTCTCAAACCCCATTCATTCATGCAAAACTCAATGGCCTTTCTACTATTAACACCAGAATGACTTTTAATTACATAAAAGTTCAAAAACCTTTTATGCATATTCCATTGAGAATCAATGAAATGAACATTCAAACATATATAAGACAAATTTTGAATTCTAGTCCAAGTGTCGGTAGTAAATGAGACTCTACAACAATGAGATGATATGTTATCAAATAATTTCTTCTTTTCCTTCACAAATAAAGAAAAACAATCCATCAATATAGAGTGCCTAGATGGAATTTTCTAACTTCACAAAACTTTTTAAACTCATCTCTCTCAACAAAACAAAAAGGCAATTCATCTTTTATGATCATTTAACCAAAGCCTCCCTAACTAGTTGTTGATCAAATTGCCAACAAGTTAATTTGTTATCATTTGAACTAGTACCTTTAGTGAAACTCAACAAAGATTGTGACTTGTCTTTACCTTTGTGAGCTTCTATTAATTCTTTTTTGTATGGAAATTTCCTAAAAGTCATTCTCAAGTATTTCCATAAACGCCAAGTACCTTGATCACTTTTTTCCAACTATTCTTTCCTACACCATATACAAGCTGCCTTACCAGTTTCATTTCCCTCTGAATCAACTAATATCTCATAAGTTTCCCAAACAGTAGACTTATACTTTTTATGAGCTTGAGGTTTAGATGTACCTTGACTTTCTTTTTCAATTGGAATTGAAGAACATCCCGTAACAATAGAAGGGTTAGTGAAAGGATGATGATTGGATTTACCAGTACTTTGATCATTTGAGATGTGATCATCTTCAAATTATTGTATTTTTCATTTACTGCTGGATTGTGCCATCTGCATTGCCATTAATTAATATGATATGTTAAGCATAGATACATATAAATATTTCAAACAAACAAGCACTACAAAACTAACTATAACACATTCAGCCCACTCATTCGGCCCTAACCATAACACAACAACTAATACTCAACAAAACTGACAGAGACACATAATAATAATAATAATTAATCACTCAATTCTCGTCATAAAAACAAAACAAAAGGCTTGTGGCATCTCTGACATGGTGGAGACAACCAGAAGTGCGACGGACAAGGGCTGTACCTAACTGAACATGGCTGGAACGGCGTGAGATGGACTGGAACTCGTCGGAACATCAATAGGTGAGTCGGAATTGGATGGGCAGTAGCGGAATTGGATGGGCAGTAGCGGAATTGGTGGCATCTTCATGTTATATATATATATTCCTTGTTCTAGTATAAGTTTTTTAGGATGGGACGGTTCTCGGGATGGATATTGGTTTAGATCCGGAATCGTCCCTAAAAAAAATACGTGATAGAATGGGATGGGAAAAGTCAAAGTCAACGGAGTTTCTCAGTCCTGTTTTTTTCGGGACAAGACTTCAGGTCGGGTCACGAATCTCCGAGTCCGGTGAGTAGCCCTACTAAATGCATATAAAGTTAAATCAGTAAACTTATAAACCCTGTAATGCCTAAATACATATACTATTAAACCGCTAAATACTACTTAATAATTAATAAATCTATTTTTTTTGCTATTTATTATATTTTTAAATATTAATTTTAATTATTTATTAGCATATTTATTTAGAAATATTTATTACAAATTAAATTATTAGTGGGACAAATATAATTTAAATAATATATTATTTATCTAATAAAAATATACACTTATAAAAGAAGTATAAAATTAAAAATTAAAAATTATTATCAAGTAATATAAGTTACTTTAATTTTGAATCAATTTGAGTTTTGTAAATATTTTTTAATTAATATCTATCTTAATATTAATAGTTTATAAATTTAATTTTTGATCATTATTATAATATCAATTAATAAAATTATTTATATTAAATTTATATGATATATAATTATTAATATTATTATAAAAAAAATATTGTATTAAAATTTCAAAAAATTTTAAATATTATTATATTTTTAAATGTTATAACGTATGAAAATGATAAAAAATTATAAATTTTTTTTTGTTATTTTATTTTTTAAAATAAAACCTATAAACCACTAAATGCCTAAAAACATAAATCGCTAAACTCCTAACGACAAAACCTCTAAATACTTAAATCATTAAACTGGTATACATTAATAATAAATCATAAATCTCATTTTAATTTTTATTCAGTATAATTTTAAATTTTTATTTTAATTATTTATCAATTTATTTTATAGAAATATTAATTACAAAATAAATTATTAGTGAGACAGATCTAATTTAAATTAAACCGGTATCCCTAAATAATAAATAATAAATATCATTTTTTTTTCATTATAATTTTAAATATTCATTTTAATTATTTATTTGTTTATATATATATAAATATTAATTACAAAATAAATTGAGCTAGACAAAAATAATTTATATAAATTATTTTTCATCAAAAAATTATAGATAAACTTTTTAAAAACAAATAAAATTTCAAAATAAAAAATTATTATATAGTAAAATATTTTGCTTTTCTTCTAAATCATTTTAGGATTTGTAATTATATTTTAATTGATATCTATCTTATTAATAATAAATTATTAATTTATTTTTTGATCATTATTAGAATATCTATCAATAAAGTTGTTTATATTGAATTTATATGATATATAATTATTATGATTATTATAACTAAATATTGTATTCACATTTTAAAAAAATTAAAAATTTTTATATTTTCAAAGGTTACCCTTTGAAAATATCAAAAAATAATAAAAATAAATTTTTTATTATTTTATTATTTTAATAAAACCTATAAACCACTAAATGCATACACAGTTAAATTAGTAAACTCTTAAACCTCATAATCCCTAAATACATAAACCATTAAACTGCTATATAATACTTAATAATTAATAATCTAATTTTTATTTCTATTTATTATAATTTTAAATATTCATTTTAATTATTTATTAGTTTATTTTTATAAAAATATTTATTACAAATTAAATTATGAGAGTGATATATATATTTTAATTAATTTATTTTTAATCAAAAAATATATATGCTTATAAAAGAAGTAAAAATTTAAAAAATAAAAATTATTATCCAGTAATATATTTTACTTTAATTTTGAACCAATTTGGGTTTTGTAAATATTTTTTAATTAATATCAATCTTTTTATTAATAGTTTATTAATTTAAATTTCATCATTATTATATTATCTATCAATAAAATTGTTTATATTGAATTTATATGATATATAATTACTAAAATTATTATAACTAAATATTGTTTTGACATTTAAAAAAATTTTAAATATTAATATATTTTCAAAGGTTATAACCTATGAAAATGATAAAAAAATACAAATTTTTTTGTTATTTTATTGTTTAAATAAAACCTATAACCCACTAAATGCCAAAAAACTTAATTGCTATACTCCTAAACGACAAAACCTTTAAATACTTAAACTATTAGACAGGTGTACATCAATAAAAAATCATAAATCTCAATTTAATTTTTATTAAGTATATTGTTAAATTTGTATTTTAATTATTTATCAGTTTATTATTATAGAAATATTAATTACAAAATAAATTATTAGTGAGACATATCTAATTTAAATAATTTTTTTTTCATCAAAAAAAATATATATCATTATAAAAAGAGGCAAAATTTTAAAAACAAAAAATTATTATTTAGTAATATATTTTATTTTTATTTTGAATCATTTTAGATTTTGCAATTATTTTTTAATTTATATCATTCTTATTAATAATAGTTTATTAATTTTTTATTTATCATTATTATAATATCTATTAATAAAATTATTTATATTGGATTTACATTATATATAATTATTAAGATTATTATTACTGAATATTATATTCACATTTAAAAAAAATTAAAAATTATTATAATTTCAAAGGTTATAACATTCAAAAATTAAAACAAAACAAAAACTTAAATTTTTTATTTTTTCATTCTTTAAATAAATACTATAAATCACTTAAGGCCTAAACACTTAAATCACTAAACCAAAAAACACCTAAATACTTAAACCATTAAACTAGTATATACTGAATAATAAATAATAAATCTTTATTTTTTTGTATTCATTATAATTTTAAATATTCATTTTAATTATTTATTAGTTTATTTTTATAGATTTATAAATTAAAAATAAATTAATAGGAAGACAAATATAATTTAAATAATTTACTTTTAATAACAAAAATATAAACTTTATAAAAAGGAGCAAAACATCAAAGATAGTATTATTTTGTATTATATTTTACTTTGATTTTGAATAAATTTATGTTTTGTAAATATATTTAAAATAATATCTATCTTATTAATAATAGTTTATTAATTTATTTTTTGATCATTAATATAATATATTTCAATATAATTGTTTATATTGAATTTACATGATATATAATTATTAAGATTATCATAACTAAATATAGTATTCACATATAAAAAAATTTAAAAATTATTATATTTTCAAAGTTTATAACCTTCAAAAATGAGAAAAAATAACAAAAATAAATTTGTTGTTATATCATTGTATAAATAAAACTTATAAACCATTAAATGACTAAATACATAAATATCTAAACATATAAACCCCGAAGCCCCTAAATACTTAAACCTTTAAACTCGTAAACCTTAAATATAATTTAAATAATTTATAGAAATATTAATTACAAAATAAATTTGAGTTATACAAATATAATTTAAATAATATATTTTTCATCAAAAAAACATATAATCTTATAAAATTATGTAAAAACGAAAAAAAATTATTATTTAGTAATAAATTTTACTTTGATTTTGAATCATTTTTTGTTTTTTAATTATATTTTAATTTATATCTATCATATTAATAATAGTTTATTAATTTATTTTTTGATAATTGATATTATATCTATCAAAAATTGTTTATATTTAGTTTATATTATATATAGTTATAATATTTATTATTACTAAATATTGTATTCACATTTTTAAAAATTTTAAAATTATTATATTTTAAAATGTTATAACCTTTGAAAATTTGAAAAAATATCAAAAATAAATTTTTTGTTATTTTATTGTTTGAATAAAACCTATAAACCATTAAATGCCTAAATACTTAAATTAATAACTTCTAAATCTCGAAAACCCTAAATAGATAAACTTTTAAACATGTATATCCTAAATAATAAATAATAAATCTCATTTTTATTTTTTTCATTATTATTTTAAATATTCATTTTAATTATTTATTTGTTTATTTTTATTTAAATATTAATTACAAAATAAATTATAAGTTATACTAATATAATTTATATTAATTATTTTTCAATAAAAAAAATATATAAACTTAAAAAAAGAAGAAAAATATAAAAAACAAAAAAATAATATAACGTAATATATTTTGCTTTGTTTCTGAATCATTTTAGGTTTTGTAATTATATTTTAATTGATATTTAACTTATTAATAATAGATTATTAATTTATTTTTTGATCATTATTACAATATTTATCAATAAAAATGTTTATATTGAATATATATGATATATAAATTTAATAATTATTATAACTAAATATTATTTTCACTTTTGAAAAAAGTTTTAAAATTTTTATATTTTCAAAGATTATAACCTTCGAACATGTGAAAAAATAAAAAAAGATATATTTTTTTGTTATTTCAATGTTTAAATAAAACATATAAACCACTAAATGCCAAAACACTTAAATCACTAAACTACAAAGTCCCGATACCTCTATATAGATAATCCTTTAAACCGGTATACCCTAAATAATAATTAATAAATCTCATTTTTAATTTGTTTTCATTATAATTTAAAAAAATCATTTTGAATGTTTAGTTTTTCATATATATATATATATTAATTATAAAATAAATTATGAGTTAAAAATATAATTTATAAAAATTATTTTTCATCAATAAAAATAAGATTATAAAAAGAATTAAAATTTAAAAACAAATAATTAATAGTAAGTAATATTTTTTGCCTTGCTTTTGAATCATTTTAGGTTTCGATATTATATTTTAAGTAATATCAATCTTATTCATAATAGATTTTTAATTTAATTTTTGATAATTATTTGAATATCTATCAATAAAATTGTTTATATTGAATTTATATGATATGTAATTATTAAGATTATTATAAATATATATTGTATTCACTTTTGAAAAAGATTAAAAATTATTATATTTTCAAAGGTTATAATATTAAAAAATGAGAAAGAATACAAATAAAAATTTTTTAAATAAAACCTATGGACCACTAAATGTTTACTTACTTAAATTATTAGCTCATAAAACCAGAAACCCCTAAATACATAAACCTTATAACAGATGTATACTACTTAATAAATAATAAATCTTATTTTTATTTCTATTTATTATATTTTTAAATATTCATTTTAATTATTTATATTTTAATTTTTTAGAAAAATTAATTACAAAATAAATTTCGAGTGAGACAGATATTATTTATATAGTTTATTTTTAATCATAAAAAAATATAAGCTTATAAAAAGATTGAAAATTTTAAAAATTAAATATTATTATTTAGTAATATCTTTTTATTTGATTTTGAATCATCTTGTGTTGTGTAAATATATTTTAATTAATATTTATATTATTAATAATAGTTTATTAATTTAATTTTTAATCATTATTATAATATTTATCATTAAAATTGTTTATATTGAATTTATATGATATATAATTAGTAAGATTAATATAATTATACATTGTATTCACATTTCAAAAAATTTTAAAAATTATTTTATTTCTAAAAGTATAACCTATGAAAATCAGAAAAAATCAAAAAAAAGATTTTTAAATTTTTATTATATAAAAAAAACCTATAAACCACTAAATGCCTAAAAACATAAATTGCTAAACTCCTAAATGACGAGACTCTAAAATAATCAAACCATTAAACTGGTATACCACATATAATAAATCATAAATCTCATTTTAATTTGTATTTATTATAATTTTAAATATTCATTTTAATTATTTATTAGTTTATTTTTATAGAAATATCAATCACAAAATAAATAATGAGTGAGACAAATATAAATTTAATAATTTTTTTTTAATCATAAAAAAAATAAGCTTATATAAAGAAGTAAAAATTTAAAAACAAAAAATTATTATTTAGTAATATATTTTACGTTGATTTTGAATCATTATATATAGGTTTTGCAATTATATTTTAATTGTGATCAATCTTATTAATAATAGTTTATTAATTTATTATTAACCTTCAAAAATGATAAAAAATAACAAAAATAATTTTTTTATTATTTTATTATTTAAATAAAACTTATAAACAACTAAATGTCTAAACATTTAAATCTCTAGAATCCTAAACCCCAAAACCCCCTAAATACTTAAACCATTAAACCTTTATAACCTAAATAATAAATAATAAATCTTATTTTTATTTGTATTCATTATAATTTTAAATATTCATTTTAATTATTTTTTAGTTTATTTTTATAGAAATATTAATTACAAAATAAATAATGTGTGAGACATATATAATTTAAATAAATTTTTTTTTATGAAAAAAAATATAAGCTTATAAAAATAAACAAAATTTCAAAAATTTAAATTTTATTTAGTAATATAATTTACTTTGATTTTGAATTATTTTTAGATATGCAAATATATTTTAATTAATATCTATCTTATTAATAATAGTTTATTAATTTATTTTTTGATCATCAAAATAATATATATTATAAAATTTTTTATATTGGATTTACATCAAATATAATTATTAAGATTATTATAACTAAGTATTGTATTCATATTTTAGAACTATTAAAAAATTATTATATTTTCAAAGGTTATAACCTTTGAAAATCACGAAAAATCATAAAAATGAATTTTTTGTTATTTAATTGATTAAATAAAACCTATAAATCAATAAATAAAACCTAAATCTGTAAACATATAAATCAATAAACTCATTAACCCCAAAACCACAATAAACTTAAACCATTAAATTGGTATACCCTAAATAATAAATCATAAATCTCATTTTTATTAGTATTCATTATAATTATATATATACATTTTAATTATTTATTAGTTTATTTTTATAGAAATATAGATTAAAAAATAAATTAATAGCTAGAATAATATAATTTAAATAATTTATTTTTCATCAAAAAATATATAAGCTTATAAATGGATACAAAAATTTAAAAATTTAAAATTAATATTTAGTAAAATATCTCACTTTGATTTTGAATCATTTTAGGTTTTGTAAATATATTTTAAACAATATTTATCTTATTAATAATTGTTTATTAATATTTTGTCTGATCATTATTATAATATTTATCAATATAATTTTTTATATTGAATTTAAATGATATATAATTATAAAGATTATCATAACTAAATATAGTATTCACATTTAAAAAAAATTTAAAAATTGTTATAGTTTAAAAGGTTATATTAAATTTTTTGTTATTTTATTTTTTAAATAAATGCTATAAACCACTAAATGCTAGGGGTGATAATGGGATGAGATGGGATGGGGATTACAAATCTCCAGTCCCTTCCCACAGTTCAAAGATTTTTTTTTTGAAGATCCAGACCCGTCCCATAGGTTGAAAATATCAGGATGGGACGGGAAGGAGATTGGGGATTTTGGGTAGGAGAAAGTGGTTCCGGGATGGAATGGAGTTCTGAAATTTTTATCAATTTATTTTCTTCAAACAGACCAAGTTAGGTTTGGTTGAGCTTCTCAACCAATATTGTAGACATATGTGAATTTCAGCTGTAATATGTGTTAAAGAACTCCTAAATTTTTCTAAAGTTCTCCCCCCAGTGCCTAAATATAGATTCGTAGGCCACATTAGATACTTGGATAGCAAATACATCTTTTGCTACATTTTCCAAAGAAGGATACCCAACCTCATTAATCTTCCACCAGTTTAGAAGATCAAACTCAATTCTATTTTTTTCAAGTTTGTCCTCCAAGTACCTATCCAATTCTTCCAAAGCTGAAACTTCTTGTTTTTTCTCCAATTCAAAAAAAAAATCATCAACATAAGTATCACTACCATCAAAGAAATCATCATTTTTATTCAACACGGTAGAAGAGAAATCATCTTCTTTTGATTCATCTTCATTTAAATCTTTATAATCAATTATCATCTCATTTAAAGTGTTTATAACCTTTTTCACTAAATTTTTAGCTAATTCCTCTCCATAATGCTAAGTGTACTTAACCTTGAGATATTTGAGCTTATATCTAGGATCCAACACTACTGCTACAAAAAGCATAATATTTATTGACAGAAGAGAACCACAATATTTGTTGACTTTATGCCTCATTTTCATACCCATTTCAGACACCATTGTATCTCTACAATTTTCACAATGCAGAATTTTTTTCAAAATTTGAATAATCTGAGGAAAATAAACACTAGAGGTAGAATATTATGAGCCAGAAAATTTACAAGTTACCTCATAAAAAGTTTCAAGAAACAAGCCAAAATTTTGGCATTTGTTAAGTCTCTCTCGGTTGGAACGTTTGAACCAAACTATTTCAAAAACCTTTTGCATTTGTCCTCCAACTTGTCAAATTCTTTTTAATATTTTATATCAATTTGTAGCATCAAATAAGTTGAATTCCATCTTGTAGGACAATTTAATTGCAATGAAGATTCATATGTCAAGTTTAATTCTTCAACACATAACTTAAACATATCTAGTCTTTTAGGACTGCTCCTCACATATTTCACCACACCTCAAATTTTTTGAATAGCACCCTCAACTACTGCAATGCCATCTCTGACAATTATGTTTAGGATATGAGCACAATATCTCATATGAAAATGCTCGCCTCTCAAAGGTACAACACTTTTCTTCACAAGCCATTTTTTCTATTGTTCAACTGCAACATCATTATTTGATGCATTGTCAACAGTAATGCACTTCAACTTTCTCAAACCCCATTCGATCATGCAAAACTCAATAGCATTTCTAATATTAACTCAAGAATGACCTTTAATTACAGAAAAGTTCAAAAACCTTTTATGCATATTTTATTGAGAATCAATGAAATGAATAGTCAAACATATATAAGACAAATTTTTAATGCTAGTCCAAGTGTCGGTAGTCAATTAAACTCTACAACAATGATATGATATGCTATCAAATAATTTTTTCTTTTACTTCACAAACAAAGAAAAACAATCCCTCAGTGTGGGGTGCCTAGATGGAATTTTAAATTGAGGCACACTAACTTCACCAAACTCCTTAAACTCATCCCTCTCAACAAAACAAAAAGGCAATTTATCTTTTATGATCATTTTCACCAAAGCATCCCTAACTAGTTGTTGATCAAATTACCAACAAGTTAATTTGTTATTCTCTGAACTAGTACCTTTAGTGAAACTCAACAAAGATTTTGACTTGTCTTTACCTTTGTTAGATTCTATTAAGTCTTTTTTGTGTGGAAATTTCTTACAAGTCTCTCTTAAGTATTTCCATAAACCCGAAGTACCTTGATCACTTTTTGCCAAATATTATTTTCTATACCATATACAAGCTGCCCTACTAGTTTCATTTCCCTCTGATTCAACTAATATCTCATAAGTTTCCCAAACAGCAGACTTATAATTTTTATGAGGTTGAGGTTCAGATGTACCTTGACATTCTTTTACGATTAGAAATGAATAACCTGTCGTAACAATATGAGGGTTCATGAAAGGATGATGATTGGATATAGCAGTACTTTGATCATTTGAGATGTGATAATCTTCAATTTATTGTATTTTTCGTTTATCGCTGGATTGTGCCATCTGGATTGCCATTAATTTATATGATATGTTAAGCATAAATACATATAAATATTTCAAACAAGCAAGCTCTACAAAACTGACTGTAACACATTCAGCCCATTCATTTGGCCCAACCACAACACCACAACCAATACTCAACAAAACTGATGGGGACACATAATAATAATAATTAATCAATCACTCAATTCTCATCAGAAAAACAAACCAAAAGAATGGTGGCATCTGAGACACGGTGGAGGCAACCAGAAGTGCGACGAACAAGGGCTCGACCTAACTGAACATGGCTGGAACGGCTTGAGGTGGCCTGGAACTCGTAGGAACTGCAATAGGTGCATCGAAATTGGATGGGCAGTCATGGAATTGGTGGCATCTTTATGTTATATATATATATATATTCCTGGTTCTAGTATCTGTTTTTTAGGATGGGACTAGTTCTCGGGATGGATATTGCTTAAGATCCAGAACCATCCCAAAAGAAAAAATACGTGACAAAATGGGACGTGAAAAGGCAAAGTCAACGTATTTTTCTTAGTCCCGATTCTTTAGGGACAAGACTTCGGGTCGGGTCGTGAATCTCCGTGTCCTCGTGAGCAGCCCTACTAAATGCATATAAACTTAAATCAGTAAACTTCTAAACCCCATAATGCCTAAATACATAAACCATTAAACCACTAAATACTACTTAATAATTAATAAATCTATTTTTTATTGCTATTTATTATATTTTTAAATATTCATTTTAATTATTTATTAGTGTATTTATTTAGAAATATTTATTACAAAATAAATTATGAGTGGTACAAATATAATTTAAATAATATATTATTTATCTAATAAAAATATACGCTTATAAAAGAAGTATAAATTTAAAAATTAAAAATTATTATCAAGTAATATAATTACTTTAATTTTGAATCAATTTGGGTTTTGTAAATATTATTTAATTAATATCTATTTTAATATTAATAGTTTATAAATTTAATTTTTGATCATTATTATAATATCTATCAATAAAATTATTTATATTAAATTTATATGATATATAATTATTAATATTATTATAACAAAATATTGTATTAAAATTTTAAAAAAAATTAAATATTATTATATTTTCAAATATCATAACCTATGAAAATGATAAAAAATTATTGTAAATTTTTTTTTATTTTATTTTTTTAAATAAAACCTATAAACTACTGAAAGCCTATAAACATAAATCGCTAAACTCCTAATGACAAAACCTCTAAATACTTAAATCATTAAACTAGTATACATTAATAATAAATCATAAATCTCATTTTAATTTTTATTCACTATAATTTTAAATTTTTATTTTAATTATTTAACAATTTATTTTATAGAAATATTAAATACAAAATAAATTATTAGTGAGACAGATCTAATTTAAATTAAATCGGTATCCCTAAATAATAAATAATAAATCTTATTTTTTTTCATTATAATTTTAAATATTCATTTTAATTATTTATTTGTTTATTTATATATAAATATTAATTACAAAATAAATTTAGTTTGACAATATAATTTTAATAAATTATTTTTCATTAAAAAATTATTGATAATCTTTTTAATAGAAAAAAAAATTCAAAACAAAAAATTATTATATAGTAATATATTTTGCTTTGCTTCTGAATCATTTTTGGTTTTGTAATTATATTATAATTGATATCTATCTTATCAATAATAGATTATTAATTTATTTTTTGATCATTATTAGAATATTTATCAATAAAATAGTTTATTTTGAATTTATATGATATATAAATATAATGATTAATATAACTAAATATTGAATTCACATTTAAAAAAAATATAAAAATTATTATATTTTCTAAGGTTAACCTTTAAAAATATCAAAAAATAATAAAAATAAATTTTTTGTTTTTTTATTTTTTAAATAAAACCTATAAACTTCTAAATGCATACATAGTTAAATAAGTAAACTTCTAGACCCTCTATGACTAAATACAGTAACCATTAAATTGATATATAATACATAATAAATTATAAATCTAATTTTTATTTCTATTTATTATAATTTTAAATATTCATTTTAATTATTTATTAGTTTATTTTTATAGAAATATTTATTAAATAATAAATTATGAGTGCGACAAATATAATTTAAATAATTTATTTTTAATGAAATAATATATATACGCATATTAAAGAAGTAAAAATTTAAAAAATTTAAAATTATTATCCAGTAATATATTTTACGTTAATTTTGAATCAATTTGGGTTTTGTAAATATTTTTTAATTAATTTCAATCTTTTTATTAATAGTTTATTATTTTAATTTTTTATCATTATTATAATATCTATCAATAAAATTGTTTATATTGAATTTATATGATATATAATTATTAATATTATTATAAATAAAATATTATATTTATATTTAAAAAAATTTAATTATTATTATATTTTCAAAGGTTATAACCTATGAAAATGAGAAATAATTAAAAAATTTTTTTTGTTATTTCATTCTTTAAATAAAACCTATAAACCACTAAATGCCTAAAAACATAAATCACTAAATTTTCAAATGCCAAAACATCTAAATACTTAAACCATTAAACTGGATTACATTAATAATAAATCATAAATCTTATTTTAATTTTTATTGAGTATAATTTAAAATTTTTATTTTAATTATTTCTCTGTTTATTTTTATAGAAATATTAATTACAAAATAAATTATTAGTGAGATAGATATAATTAAAATTAAACTGATATACACTAAATAATAATTAATAAATCTCATTTTTTTTATTATAATTCTAAATATTCATTTTAATTATTTATTTATTTATTTTTATATAAATATTAATTACAAAATAAATTATGAGTTACACAAATATAATTTATATAAATTATTTTTAATCAAAAAATATAGATAAACTTTTTAAAATAAAAAAAAACTTCAAAACAAAAAATTATTATATTGTAATATATATTGCTTTGCTTTTGAATTATTTTAGGTTTTGTAATTATATTTTAATTGATATCTATCTTAGTAATAATAGATTATTTATTTATTTTTTGATCATTATTAGAAAATTTATCAATAAAATTGGTTATATTGAATTTATATTATATATAAATATATTGATTATTATAACTAAATATTTTTTTCACTTTTGAAAAAAATTTAAAAATTATTATATTTTCAACGGTTATAACCTTTGAAAATGTGAAAAATTAATAAAAATAAATTTTTTATTATTTCATTTTTTAAATAAAACCTATAGATCATTAAATGCTTACTTACTTAAATCAGTAAGCTCATAAATTTCGAAATACCTAAATACATAAACCTTTTAACAACTATATACTACTTAATAAATAATAAATCTCATTTTTATTTCTATTTATTTTAATTATAAATATTAATTTTAATTATTTATAGTAAAATTTTTTAGAAAAATTAATTACAAAATATATTTCGAGTGAGACAAATATAATTAAAATAATTTATTTTAATAAAAAAAAATATGCTTATAAAAAGAAGGAAAATTTAAAAAATTAAATATTATTATTTAGTAATATATTTTGATTTGATTTTTAATCATTTTGTGTTATGTAAATATATTTTAATTAATATTTATATTATTAATAATATTTTATTAATTTAATTTTTGATCATTATTATAATATTGATCATTAAAATTATTTATATTGAATTTATATGATATATAATTAGTAAGATTAATATAATTATACATTATATTCACATTTCAAAAAATTTTAAAAATTATTTTATTTTCTAAAATTATATCCTTTGAAAATCAGAAAAAATCAAAAGAAGAATTTTAAATTTTTATTATATAAATAAACCCTATAAACCACTAAATACCTAAAAACATAAATTGCTTAACTCCTAAACGATAAAACTCCTAAATAATCAAACCATTAAACCGGTATACCATATAAAATAAATCATAAATCTCATTTTAATTTGTATTCATTATAATCTTAAATATTCATTTTAATTATTTATTAGTTTATTTTTTATAGAAATATTAATTACAAAATAAATAATGAGTGAGACAAATATAAATTTAATAATATATCTTTAATCAAAAAAATAAGCTTATATAATGAAGTAAAAATTTAAAAATAAAAAATTATTATTTACTAATATATTTTACTTTGAATTTGAATCATTATATATAGGTTTTGCAATTATATTTTAATTGCGATCAATCTTATTAATAATAGTTTATTAATTTATTAATTGAACATTTTTATAATATCGAACAATAAAATTACTTATATTCAATTAAAATGACTTATAATTATTAAGTTAATATAACTAAATATTATATTTACATTTGAAAAAAAATTAAAAATTATTATAATTTCAAAGGTTATAACCTTCAAAAATGATAAAAAATCACAAAAATAATTTTTTATTATTTTATTATTTAAATAAAACTTATAAACCATTAAATGCCTAAACATTTAAATCTCTAGACTCCTAAACCCCAAAACCCCGTAAATACTTAAACCATTAAACCTATATAACCTAAATAATAAATAATAAATTTCATTTTTAATTGTATTCATTATAATTTTAAATATTCATTTTATATATTTTTTAGTTTATTTTTATAGAAATATTAATTACAAAATAAATAATGAGTGAGACTGATATATTTTAAATATATTATTTTTTTATGAAAAAAAAATATAATCATATAAAAATAAACAAAATTTCAAATATTTAAAATTTTATTTAGTAATATAATTTACTTTGATTTTGAATTATTTTGGGTTCTGCAAATATATTTTAATTAATATTTATCTTATTAATAATAGTTTATTAATTATTTTTCAATCATTATAATAATATATATAAATAAAATTTTTTATATTAAATTTACATCAAATATAATTATTATGATTATTATAACTAAGTATTGTATTCATATTTTAGAAAGATTAAAAAATTATTATATTTTCAAAGTTCATAACTTTGAAAATTACGAAAATTCATAAAAATAATTTTTTTTTATTTCATTGATTAAATAAACCTATAAACACATAAATGTGCAAACACATAAATCAATAAACTCCTTAACCCCAAAACCACAAAAAATATAAAAAATTAAATAGGTAAACCCTAAATAATAAATCATAAATCTCATTTTTATTAGTATTCATTATAATTTTAAATATGCATTTTAATTATTTATTAGTTTAATTTTATAGAAATATAAATTAAAAAATAAATTATTAGGGAGACAAATATAATTTAAATAATTTATTTGTCATCAAAAAATATATAGGCTTATAAATAGATACAAAAATTTAAAAATTTATAATTAATATTTAGTAAACTATTTCACTTTGATTTTGAGTTATTTTAGATTTTGCAAATATATTTTAAACAATATTTATCTTATTAAAAATTGGTTATTACTTTTTTATGATCATTATTATAATAAATATAAATAAAATAGTTTATATTGAATTTATATTATATATAATTATTATGATTTTTATAACTTCGTATTGTATTCACTTTTCAAAAGAAATTTAAAAATTATTATATTTTCAAAGGTTATAACCTTCAAAAATAAGAAAAAATAACAAAAATAATTTTTTTTATTCTATTTTTTATATAAAACCTATAAACCACTAAATGACTAAATACTAAAATGACTAAACTCCTAATCCTCGAAGCCCATAAATACTTAAAACATAAATTAGTATAGTCTAAATAATAAATCATAAATCTTAGTTTTATTAGTATTCATTATAATTTTAAATATTCATTTTAATTATTTATCAGTTTATTTTTATAGAAATATTATTTACAAAATAAATTATTAGTGCGACATATATAGTTTAAATAATTTATTTTTCATCAAAAAAAATGCTTATAAAAATAGCCAAAATTTTAAAAATAAAAAATTTTATTTAATAATATATCTTATTTTGATTTTGAATCATTTTAAATTTTACAATTATATTTTAATTTATATCATTCTTATAAATACAAGTTGATTAATTTATATATTGTTCATTATTATAATATCTATCAATAAAATTATTTATATTGAGTTTAGATTATATATAATTATTAAGATTATTATAACTAAATATTATATTCACATTTAAAAAAATTTAAAATTATTATATTTTCAAAGGTTACAACGTTCAAAAATAAAAAAAAATAAAAAAATTAAATTTTTTGTTTTTTCATTCATTAAATAAAAACTATAAATCACTAAAGGTCTAAACAATTAAATCACTAAACTCCTAAACCAAAAAACACATAAATACTTAAATCATTAAACTAGTATACCCTGAATAATAAATAATAAATCTCAATTTTATTTGTATTCATTATAATTTTAAATATTCATTTTAATTATTTAGTAGTTTATTATTATTGAATTATAAAGTACAAAATAAATTATGAGTAAGACAAATATAATTTAATTAATTTATTTTTAATAAGAAAAATATAAACTTATAAAAAAAGCAAAACATTAAAAAAAATTTATTATTTAGTAATATATTTTACTTTGATTTGAATAAATTTAGATTTTGCAAATACTTTTAAATAATAACTATTTTATTAATAATAGTTTATTAATTTATTTTTTGATCTTAATTATAATATCTAGCAATATAATCATTTATATTGAATTTAAATAAATTATAATTATGAAGATTATTATAAATAAATTTTATATTTACATTTGAAAGAAATTTAAAAATTATTATAATTTCAAAGGATATAATTTTCAAAAATTAGAAAAAAAAATAAAAATAAATTTTTTGCTATATCATTATTTAAATAAAACTTATAAACCACTAAATGCCTAAAAACTTAAACATCTAAACTCCTATACACAAAATTCCCTAAATACTTAAACCTTTAAACTCGTAAATCTTAAATATAATTTAAATAATTTATTGAAATATTAATTAAAAATAAATTATGAGTGAGTCAAATATAATTTAAATAATTTATTTTTTATCAAAAAAATATATAATCTTATAAAATGAGGCAAAAACTAAAAAACAAAAATTATTATTTAGTAATAAATTTACTTTGATTTTTAATCATTTTAGTTTTTGTAATTAAATTTTAATTTATATCTATCATATTAATACTATATTATTAATTTATTTTTTGATAATTGATATAATATCTATCAATAAAATTGTTTATATTTATTTTATATTATATATTGTTATAATAATTATTATATTTACTAAATATTGTATTCACATTTTTTAAAAATTTTAAAATTATTATATTTTCAAATGTTATAATCTTTGAAAATTTGAAAAAATATCAAAAATAATTTATTTGTTATTTCATTATTTAAATAAAACCTATAAACAACTAATTGCCTAAATACTTAAATGAATAAGTTCTAAATCTCGAAAACCATTAATAGATAATTATTTTAATCAGATATATCCTAAATAATTAACAATAAATCTCATTTTTATTTTAAATATTATAGATAAACTTATTAATAGAAAAAAAAATTCAAAAACAAAAAATTATTATATAATAATATAATTTGTTTTGCTTCTGAATTATTATTGGTTTTGTAATCATATTATAATTGATATCTATCTTATTAATAATAGATTATTAATTTATTATTTCATCATTATTAGAATATTTATTAATAAAATTGTTTATATTGAATTTATATGATTTTTAAATATAATGATTATTATAGCTAAATATTGAATTCACTTTTGAAAATAATTTTAAAATTATTATATTTTCAAAGATTATAACTTTTGAAAAAGTGAAAAAATAAAAAAAAATATTGTTTTTTGATATTTCATTGTTTAAATAAAACCTATTAACCACTAAATGCCTAAAAACTTAAATCAATAACTCCAAAATCTCTTAACCCGTAAATAATAAATAATAATCCTTTTTAACCAGTAACCCTAAATAATAAATATTAAATCTAAATATTATTTTTTTAATTATAATTTTAAATATTCATTTTAATTATTTATTTGGTTATTTTTATATAAATATTAATTACAAAATAAATTATGAGTTATACAAATATAATTTATATAAATTATTTTTAATTAAAATGAAAAATAATTTATTTTAAAAGAAAAAAAATTTCAAAACAAAAAATTATTATATAATAATATATTTTTCTTTATTATGAATCATTTTTATATAGTAATATATTTTTCATCTAAATATTATTATTTAGTAATATTTTTTGATTTGATTTTTAATCATTGTCTTATGTAAATATATTTTAATTATTATTTATATTATTAATAATAGTTTATTAATTTAATTTTTGATCATTATTATAATATCTATCATTAAAATTGTTTATATTGAATTTATATGATATATAATTAGTAAGATTAATATAATTATACATAGTATTCACATTTCAAAAAATTTTAAATATTATATTATTTTTAAATGTTATAACCTTTGTAATCAGAAATAATCTAAAAAATTTTTTTATTTTTATTATATAAATAAAACCAATAAACCACTAAATGCCTAAAAACATAAATTGATAAACTCCTGGATGACAAAACTCCTAAATAATCAAACCATTAAACCGGTATTTCACATATAATAAATCATAAATCTCATTTTAATTTGTATTCATTATAATTTTAAATATTCATTTTATTTATTTATTAGTTTAATTTTTATTGAAATATTAATTACAAAATAAATAATGAATTAGACAAATATAATTTTAATAATTTATTTTTAATCATAAAAAATATTAGCTTATAAAAGAAGTAAAAATTTAAAAACAAAAAAGTATTTTTTAGTAATATATTTTACTTTGATTTTGAATCATTATATATAGGTTTTGCAATTATATTTTAATTGCTATCAATCTTTTTAATAAAAGTTATTAATTTATTATTTGATCATTTTTATAATATCTGACAATAAAATTACTTATATTCAATTTAAATGTCTTATAAATATTAAGATTATTATAACTAATTATTATATTTACATTTAAAAAAAATTTAAAAATTATTATTTTTTCAAAGATTATAACCTTCAAAAATGATAAAAAACACAAAAAAAAATTTTATAATTTTATTATTTAAATACAACTTATAAACCTCTAAATGCCTAATCATTTAAATATCTAGACACCTTAACCCCAAAACTTTCTAAATACTTAAACCATTAAACCTATATAACCTAAATAATAAATAATAAATAATAAATTTCATTTTTATTTGTATTCATTATAATTTTAAATATTCATTTTAATTATTTATCAATTTATTTTTATAGAAATATTAATTACAAAATAATTTATTAGTGAGACAGATATAATTTATATAAATTATTTTTCATAAAAAAAATATAATTACTTATAAAATGAGGCAAAATTTTTAAAATAAAAAATTATTATTTAGTAATATATCTTATTTTGCTTTTGAATCATTTTAGATTCTACAATTATATTTTAATTTATATCATTCTTATAAATACTAGTTTATTAATTTATTTATTGATCATTATTATAATATCTATTAACAAAAATATTTATATTTAGTTTACATTATATATAATTATTAAGATTATTATAACTAAATATTATATTCACATTTGAAAAAATTTAAAATTATTATATTATCAAAGGTTACAACCTTCAAAAATTAAAAAAATTCAAAAAATTAAATTTTTTGTTTTTTAATTCTTTAGATAATAACTATAAATCACAAAATGTCTAAACACTTAAATCACTAAACTCCTAAACCCAAAAACACCTAAATACTTAAAACATTAAGCAGGTATATCCTGAATAATAAATAATAAATCTCAATTTTATTAGTATTCATTATAATTTTGAATAATTATTTTAATTATTTATTAGTTTATTATTATAGAATCATAATTTACAAAATAAATTATTAGTGAGACAAATTAATTTAAATAATTTATTTATAATAAATTTAGATTTTTCTAATATATTTTAAATAATATCTATCTTATTGATAATAGTTTATTAAATTTTTTTGATCATTATTATAATATCTAGCAATGTAATTATTTATATTGAATTTAAATGACTTATAATTATTAAGATTATTATAACTAAATATTATATTTACATTTGAAAAAAATTTAAAAATTAATATATTTTCAAAGGTTATAACGTTAAAAAATTAAAAAAATAATAAAAATAAATTTTTTGTCATATCATTGTTTAAATAAAACTTATAAACCACAAAATGACTAAACACTTAAACCTCTAAACTCCCAAACACAAAATCCCCTAAATACTTAAACCTTTAAACTAGTAAACCTTAAATATAATTTAAATAATTTATTAAAATATTAATTACAAAATAAATTATGAGTGATACAAATATAATTTAAATAATTTATTTTTCATAAAAAAAATATAAGCTTATAAAAAGAAGCAAAAACTAAAAAAAAATTATTATTTTGTAATAAATTTATTTGGCTTTTGAATATTTTTAGGTTTTGCAATTATATTTTAATTTATATCTATCATATTAATAATAGCATATTAATTTATTTTTTGATAATTGATATCATATCTATCAATAAAATTATTTATATTTAGTTTATATTATATATAATTATAATGATTATTATTACTAAATATTGTATTCTCATTTTTAAAAAATTTTTAAATAATTATATTTTCAAAGGTTATAACCTTTGAAAATGTGAAAAAATATCAAAAATATTTTTTTTTGTTATTTATTGTTTAAATAAAATCTATAAACCACTAAATGAATAAAAACATAAATTGCTAAAGTCATAAAAGAAAAAACCTTTAATACTTAAAATATTAAACTGGTATACATTAATAATAATTCATAAATCTCATTTTAATTTTATTCAGTATAATTTTAAATTTTTATTTTAATTATTTATCAGTTTATTTTTATAGAAATATTAATTACAAAATAAATTATTAGTGTGACAGATCTAATTTAAATTAGACTGGTATACCCAAAATAATAAAGAATAAATCTCAATATTATTTTTTTCATTATAATTTTAAATATTCGTTTTAATTATTTATCTGTTTATTTTTATATAAATATTATTTAAAAAATAAATTATGAGTTAGACAAATATAATTTATATAAATTAATTTTAATCAAAAAAATATGGATAAACTTTTTAAAAGAAAAAAAATTTCTAAACAATAAATTATTATATAATAATATATTTTGATTTCTTCTGAATCATTTTAGGTTTTTTATTATATTTTAATTGATAGCTATCATATTAATAATATATTATTAATTTATTTTTTGATCATTTTTAGAATATTTATCAATAATAATGTTTATATTGAATTTATATGATATATAAATATAATGATTATTATAACTAAATATTGAATTCACTTTTAAAACAATTTAAAAATTATTATATTTTCAAAGGTTATAACCTTTTAAAATATCAAGAAATAATAAAAATAAATGTTATTTTAATTTTTAAATAAAACCTATAAACCACTAAATGCATATACAGTAAAATCAGTAAACTTCTACGGCCCGTAATGCCTAAATACATAAACCATAAAGATGCTATATACTACTTAATAATTAAGAAATCTAATTTTTATTTTAATTTATTATTATTTTAAATATTCATTTTAATTATTTATAAGTTTATTTTATATAAATATTTATTACAAAATAAAGTATGAGTGCGACAAATATAATTTAAATAATCTATTTTTTATCAAAAAAAATATATACGCTTATAAAAGAAGTAAAATTTTAAAAATTAAAAATTATTATCCAGTAATATTTTTTTATTTAATTTTTAATCAAATTCGGGTTTTGTAAATATTTTTTAATTAATATCTATCTTATTATTAATAGTTTATTAATTTAATTTTTGATCATTATTATAATATCTATCAATAAAATTGTTTATATTGAATTTATATGATATATAATTATTTAAATTATTATAACTTAATATTGTATTCACGTTTCAAAAAATTTTAAATATTATTATATTTTCAAAGGTTATAACCTATGAAAATGACAAAAAATTACAATTTTTTTTATTTTATTGTTTAAATAAAACCTATAAACCACTAAATGCCTAAAAACATAAATCGCTAAACTCCTAAAAAAACATCTAAATACTTAAACTATTAAATTGGTATACATTAATAATAAATCATAAATCTCATTTTAATTTTTATTAAGTGTAATTTTAAATTTTTATTTTAATTATTTATCAGTTTATTTTTATAGAAATATTAATTACAAAATAAATTATTAGTGAGATAGAGCTATTTTAAATAATTTATTTTTTATCAAAAAAAATATATGCTTATAAAAAGAGGCAAAATTTTAAAAACAAAAAGTTATTAAAATGAAATTTATGATTAATTATTAATGTATACTAGTTTAATTGTTTAAGTATTTAGTGGTTTTGTTATTTAGGAGTTTAGCGATTTATGTTTTAGGTATTTAGTGGTTTATAGGTTTTATTTAAACAATAAAATAACAAAAGAAAAGTTTGTAATTTTATCTCATTTTCATAGGTCATAACCTTTGAAAATATAATAATATTTAACATTTTTTGAAATGTGAATATAATATTTAGTTATAATAATATTAATAATTATATATCATATACATTCAATATAAATAATTTTATTGATAGATATTATAAAAATGATCAAAAATTAAATTAATAAACTATTAATAATAAGATAGATATTAATAAAAAAATATTTACAAAACCCATATTGATTCAGAATTAAAGTAAAATATATTACTTAATAATAATTTTTAATATTTAAATGTTTACTTATTTTATAAGCGTAAATACTATTATTGATTAAAAATAAATTATTTAAATTATATATTTCGCACTCATACTTTATTTTGTAATAAATAATTCTATAAAAATAAATTAATAAATAATTAAAATGAATATTTAAAAATATAATAAATAGAAATAAAAATTAGATTTATTAATTATTAAGTAGTATATAGCAGTTTAATGGTTTATGTATCTAGGGATTATGAGGTTTAGGAGTTTACTGATTTAACTGTGTGTGCATTTAGTGGTTATAGGTTTTATTTAAAAATTAAATAAAGAAAAAATTTATTTTTATTAATTTTTGATATTTTCAAATGTTATAACCTTTGAAAATATAATAATTTTTAAATTTTTTTCAAAGGTGAATTCAATATTTAGTTATAATAATCATTATATTTATATTTCATATAAATTCAATATAAATAATTTTATTGATAAATATTCTAATAATGATCAAAAAATAAATTAATAATCTATTATTAATAAGATAGATATCAATTAAAATATAATTACAAAACCTAAAATGATTCAGAAGTAAAGCAAAATTTTTTACTATATAATACATTTTTGATTTGAAATTTTTTCTTCTTTTTATAAGTTTATCTATATTTTTTGATGAAAAATAATGTATATAAATTATATTTGTCTGACTCATAATTTATATTGTTATTAATATTTAATAAAAATATACGAATAAATAATTAAAATGAATATTTTAAATTATAAAGAAAAAAATAATATTGAGATTTATTATTTATTATTTAGGGTATACCAGTTTAAAAGGATTATCTATTCATGGTTTTCAACATTTCGGAGTTATTGACTTAAGTGTTTAGGCATTTAGTACTTTATAGGATTAATTTAAACAATGAAATAATAAAAAATTTATTTTTGATATTTTCTAACATTTTCAAAGGTTATAACCTTTGAGAAATATAATCATTTAAATTTTTTTAAAAATGTGAATACAATATTTAGTAATAAGAATCATTATAATTATATAGATAATAAACTTAATATAAACAATTTTATTAATAGATATAATATCAATTATCAAAAAATAAATTAATATGATATTATTAATATGATAGATATAAATTAAAATATAATTGCAAAACCTAAAATTATTCAAAATCAAATTAAAATTTATTACCTAATAATAATTTTTGTTTTTTAGTTTTTGCTTCTTTTTATAAGCTTTAATTTTTTTTTTGATGAAAAATAAATTATTTAAATTATATTTAAGGTTTATGAGTTTAAAGTTTTGAGTATTTAGGGTCTTTTGTGTTTAGGAGTTTATAGATTTAAGTGTTTAGGCATTTAGTGGTATATAAGTTTTATTTAAACAATGATATAACAAAAAATTTAGTTTTATTTTTTTTTCTAATTTTTGAAGGTTATAACATTTGAAAATATATAAATTTCTAAATTTTTTTCAAATGTAAATATAATATTTAGTTATAATAATCTTAATAAATATAAGTCATTTATATTTAATATAAATAATCACATTGCTAGATATTATAATAATGATCAATAAATAAATTAATAAACTATTAATAATAAGATAGATATTATTTAAAATATATTTGCAAAATTTAAATTTATTCAAAATCAAAGTATATATTACTAAATAACAATTTTTTTAATATTTTGCTTTTTTTATAAGTTTATATTTTTATTATTAAAATAAATTATTTAAATTATATATGTCTTCCTCATAATTTATTTTGTAATTATTAATTCTATAAAAATAAACTAATAAATAATTAAAATAAATATTTAAAATTATAATGAATACAAATAAAATTGAGATTTATTATTTATTATTCATATTATACAGGTTTAATGGTTTAAGTATTTAGGTGTTTTGGGGTTTAGTCAATTAAGTGTTTATGCCTTAAGTAATTTTATCTAATTTTTGAAGGTTATAACCTTTGAAAATATAATAATTTTTAATTTTTTTTAAAATGTGAATATAATATTTAGTTATAATAATCTTTATAATTATATATAATGTAAAATCAATATAAATAATTTTGTTAATAGATATTATAATAATGATCAATAAATAAATTAATAAACTATTATTAATTAGAATGATATAAATTAAAATATAATTGCAAAATCTAAAATTATTCAAAATTAAATTAAAATACATTACTAAATAATAATATTTTAATTTAAAAATTTTGCCTCTTTTTATAATCTTATATTTTTTTGATGAAAAATAAATTATTTAAATTATATCCGTCTTACTAATAATTTATTTTGTAATTAATATTTCAATAAAAATAAACTGATAAATAATTAAAACGAATATTTAAAATTATAATGAATACTAACAAAAATGAGATTTTTTATTTATTATTTAGAGTATACTAATTTAAAGGTTTATGTATTTATGGGCTTCCAGGGTTCAAGAGTTTAGTAATTAAGAATTTAGGTATTTTGTGGTTTATAGATTTTATTTAAAAAATCTAATTACAAAAAATTTATTTTTTTATTTTTTCTTATTTTCAAATGTTATAACCTTTGAAAACTTAATAATTTTTAAATTTTTTTAAAATATGAAAATATTATTTTGTTATAATAAGCTAAATAATTATATATTATGTAAATTCAATATAAATAATTTTTTATATATATTATGATGACGATAATAAAATAAATTAATAAACTTTTATTAATAAGATAGATACTAAATAAAATTTATTTGCAAAACCAAAAATGATTCAAAATCAAAGTAAAATATATTAATAAGATAGATATTAAATAAAACTATTATTAATAAGATAAAATATACAGGTTTATAATATTATATATTTAGGAGTTTTGGGATTTAAGAATTTAGTGATTTAAGTGTTTAGGCATTTAGTAGTTTAAATGGTTTATTTAAAAAATAAAATAAAAAAAAATTTTTTTGTTATTTTTTCTCATTTTTGAAGGATATACCCTTTGAAACTATAACAATTTTTGAATTTTTTTTAAAAGTGAATACTATATTTAGTTATGATAATCTTAATAATTATATATCATGTAAATTCAATATAAACAATTATATTGATATATATTATAATAATGATCATACAAAAGATTAATAAACAATTATTAATAAGATAAATATTGTTTAAAATATATTTACAAAACCTAAAATCATTCAAAATCAAAGTGAAATATTTTAATAATTATTAATTTTAATTTTTTAAATTTTTGTATCCATTTATAAGTTTATATATTTTTTGATGAAAAATAAATTATTTAAATTATATTTGTCAAACTCTTAATTTATTTTTTAATTTATATTTTATAAAAATAAACTAAAAAATAATTAAAATGTATATATAAAATTAGAATGAATACTAATAAAATGAGATTTATGATTTATTATTTAGGGATACCTATTTAATGGTTTAAGTTTATTGTGGTTTTGGGGTTAATGAGTTTATTGATTTATATGCTTACACATTAAGGTTTTATTTATTAATTTATAGGTTAGATTTAATCAATGAAATAACAAAAAATTTATTTTTATGAATTTTCGTGATTTTCAAAGGTTATAACCTTTGAAAATATAATAATTTTTTAATTGTTCTAAAATATGAATACAATACTTAGTTATAATAATCTTAATAATTATATTTGATGTAAATTCAATATAAAAAATTTTATTAATATATATTATTTTGATCATCAAAAAATAAATTAATAAACTTTTATTAATAAGACAAATATTAATTAAAATATATTTACAGATCCCAAAATAATTCAAAATCAAAGTAAATTATATTATTAAATAAAATTTTAAATTTTTGAAATTTTGTTTATTTTTATAAGCTTATATTTTCTTTCATAATAAATAATTTTTTTAAATTATATGTCTCACTCATTATTTATTTTGTAATTAATATTTCTATAAAAAATAAACTAATAAATAATTAAAATGAATATTTAAAATTATAATGAATAAAATTAAAATGAGATTTATTATTTATAACAAGTGGTATACAGGTTTATTGGTTTGATTATTTAGGAGTTTTCTCGTTTAGGAGTTTATCAATTTATGTTTTTAGGTAATTAGTGGTTTATAGGTTTTATTTATATTATAAAAATAAAAAAATTTTTATAGATTTTTTTTTAATTTTAAAAGATTATAACCTTTAAAAATAAAATAATTTTTAAAATTTTTTGAAATGTGAATACTATGTATAATTATATTAATCTTACTAATTATATATCATATAAATTCAATATAAACAATTTTAATGATAAATATTATAATAATGATCAAAAATTAAATTAATAAACTATTATTAATAATATAAATATTAATTAAAATATAATTACATAACACAAAATGATTCAAAATAAAATCAAAATATATTACTAAATAATAATATTTAATTTTTTAATTTTTTCTTTGTTTTATAAGCTTATATTTTTATTGAATAAAAATAAATTATTTAAATAATATTTGTCTTAGTCGAAATTTATTTTGTAATTAATTTTTCTAACAAATTAAACTATAAATAAATAAAATGAATATTTAAAATTATAATAAATAGAAATAAAAATGAGATTTATTATTTATTAAGTAGTATATAGATGTTAAAATATTTATGTATTTAGGGAATTTCGGGGTTTATGAGCTTACTGATTTAAGTAAGTAAGCATTTAATGGTCTATAGGTTTTATTTAAAAATTAAAATAACTAAAAATTTATTTTTATTATTTTTTCTCATTTTATAAGATTATAACCTTTGAAAATATAATAATTTTTAAATTTTTTTCATAAGTGAATACAATATTTATTTATAATAATTATATTAATTATATAACATATAAATTCAATATAAATAATTTTATTAATAGATATTCTAATAATTATAAAAAAATAAATAAAAATCTATAATGAATAAGATTGATATTATTTAAAATATAATATCAAATCCAAAATGATTCAAAATCAAAGCAAAATATAATACTAAATAATAATTATTTGTTATTAAATTTTTATTCTTTTTATAAGCTTATCAATTTTTTGATTAAAAATAATTTTTATAAATTATATTTTTAACTCATAATTTATTTTATAATTAATACAAATATAAAAAAAAACTAAACAATCAAAATGAATTTTTTAAATCATAATGAAAACAAAAAAAATGAAATTTATTAATTATTATTTATGGTATACCGATTTAAATGATTATCTATATAGAGGTATCGAAATTTTGTAGTTTAGTGATTTAAATGCTTAGGCATTTAGTGGTGTATATATTTTATTTAAACAATAGAATAACAAAGAAAAAATATTTTTTTTATTTTTTCACATTTTCAAAGGTTATAACCATTGAAAATATAATAATTTTAAAATTTTTTTCAAAAGTGAATACAATATTTAGTTATAATAATCATTATATTTCTATATCATATAAATTCAATATAAACATTTTTATTGATAAATATTCAAATAATTATAAAAAAATAACTTAATAATCGATTATTAATAAGATAGATATCAAATAAAATATATTTACTAAACCTAAAATGATTCAGAAGCAAAGCAAAATATATTTCTATATACTAATTTTTTGTTTTGAAATTTTTGTTTCTTTTAAAAAGTTCATCTATAATTTTTTGATGAAAAATAATTTACTTAAATTCTATTTGTGTAACTCAAAAATAATTTTGTAATTTAATATTTAAATAAAAATAAACAAATAAATAATTAAAATTATAATTAAAAATAATGTGATTTATTATTTATTATTTAGGGTATACCAGTCTAATTTAAATTAGATCTGTCTTACTAATAATTTATTTTGTAATTAATATTTCTAAAAAAATAAACTGAAAATTAATTAAAATAAAAATTTAAAATTATATTGAATAACAATTAAAATGATATTATTGATTTATTATTAATATATACTAGTTTAATGGTTTAAGTATTTAGAGGTTTATTCTTTTAGGAGTTTAGCTATTTAGGTTTTTAGGCATTTAGTGGTTTATTGGACTTATTTAATCAATAAAATAACAAAAAAAATATTTTGTAATTTTTTCTGATTTTCATAGGTTATAACTTTGAAAATATAATAATATTCAAAATTTTTTGAAATGTGAATATAATATTTAGTTATAATAATATTAATAATTATATATGATATAAATTCAATGTAAAAATTTTTTCTGATAGATATTATAATAATGATAAAAAATTAAATTAATAAACTATTAAAAATAAGATAGATATTAATTAAAAAATATTTACAAAACCCAAATTGATTCAAAATTAAAGTATACAATATTACTGGATAATAATTTTTAATTTTTAATTTTTCCTTCTTTTATAAGCGTATATATATTTTTTGATTAAAAATAAATTATTTAAATTATATTTGTCGCACTCATAATTTATTTTGTAATAAATATTTCTATAAAAATGAACTAATAAATAATTAAATGAATATTTAAAATTATAATAAATAGAAATAAAAATTAGATTTATTTATTATTATGTATTATATAGTGGTTTAATGGTTTATGTATTTAGGTATTACGGGGTTTAGGAGTATACTGATTTAATTGTGTATGCATTTAGTGGTTTATAGGTTTTATTTAAAAAATAAAATAACAAAAATTTATTTTTACGTATTTTGATATTTTCAAAGGTTGTAACCTTTGAAAATATAATAATTTTTGAATTTTTTTAAAAAGCGAATTCAATATTTAGTTATAATAATCATTATATTTATATATCATATAAATTCAATATAAACAATTTTAGTGAATAATATTCTAATAATGATCAAAAAATAAATTAATAATCTAATATTAATAAGAGAGATATCAATTAAAATATAATTACAAAACATAAATGATTCATAAGAAAACCAAAATATATTACTATATAATAATTTTTTGTTTTGTAATTTTTTTTTATTTTAAAGAGTTTATCTATATTTTTTGATTAAAAATAATTTACATAAATTATATTTGTCTAATTCATAATTTATTTTTAAATTAATATTTATATAAAAATAAACAAATAAATAATTAAAATGAATATTTAAAATTATAATGAAAAAAATGAGATTTATTGTTTATTATTTAGGGTATACCGGTTTAATTTTAATTATATCTATCTCACTAAAAATTTATTTTGTAATTAATAGTTCTATAAAAATAAACTGATAAATAATTAAAATACAAATTTTAATTTTACTGAAAAAAATTAAAATGAGATTTATGATTTATTATTAATGTATACCAGATTAATGGTTTAAGTATTTAGATATTTTGTCATTTAAAAATTTAGTGATTTATATTTTTTGTCATTTAGTGGTTTATAGGTTTTATTTAAACAATAAAATAATAAAAAAAATTATAATTTTTTCTCATTTTCATAGGTTATAACTTTTGAAAATATAATAATATTTAAAATTTTTTTAAATGTAAATATAATATTTTATTTATAATATTATTAATAATTATATATCATATAAATTCAATATAAACAATTTTATTGATAGATATTATAATAATGATGAAAAATTAAATTAATAATCTATTAATAAATAGATAAAAATTAATTAAAAAATATTAGCAAAACCCAAATTGATTCAAAATTAAAGTAAAATATTTTATAGGATAATAATTTTAAATTTTTAAATTTTTACTTCTTTTATATGCGTATATATATTATTTCATTAAAAATAAATTATTAAATTACTCATAATTTATTTTGTAATAAATATTTCTAGAAAAATAAACTAATAAATAATTAAAATGAATATATAATTATTATAATAAATAGAAATAAAAATTAGATTTATTATTTATTATGTATTATATATCGGTTTAATGGTTACTGTATTTAGGCATTACGGGGTCTAGGAGTTTACTTATTTAACTATGTATGCATTTAGTAGTTTATAAGTTTTATTTAAAAAATAAAAAACAAAAAATTTATTTTTGTTATTTTTTGATATTTTCAAAGGTTAACCTTAGAAGATATAATAATTTTTATATTTTTTTCAAAAGTGAATTCAATATTTAGTTATAATAATCATTATATTTATATATCATATATATTCAATATAAACTATTTTATTGATAAATATTTTAATAATTATTAAAAAATATATTAATAATCTATTATTAATAAGATATATATCAATTATAATATAATTAGAAAACCTAAAATGATTCAGATGCAAAGCAAATATATTACTATATAGTAATTTTTTGTTTTGAAATTTTTTTTTCTTTTAAAAGTTTTATCTATATTATTTTGATGAAAAATAACTTATATAAATTATATTTGTGTAACTCATAATTTATTTTGTAATTAATATTTATATAAAAATAAACAAATAAATAATTAAATTTGAATATTTAAAATTAAAATGAAAAAAAATGTGATTTATTCTTTATTATTTAGGATATACCGGTTTAATTTATATTAGATCTGTCTCACTAATAATTTATTTTGTAATTAATATTTCTTTACAAATAAACTGATAAATAATTAAAATAAATATTAAAATTATACTGAATAAAAAATTAAAAGAGATTTATGAATTATTATTAATGTATACTAGTTTAATGGTTCAAGTATTTAGAGGCTTTGTCGTTTAGAAGTTTAGCGATTTATGTTTTAGGCATTTAGTGGTTTATCGGTTTTATTTAAATAATGAAATAACAAAAAATTTATTTATGATATTTTTTCACATTTTCAAAGGTTATAACCTTTGAAAATATAATAATTTTTAAATTTTTTTCAAATGTAAATATAATATTAAGTTATAATAATCTTAAAAATTATAAGTAATTTAAATTCAATATAAATACTTACATTAATAGATATTATAATAATGATCAAAAAAATTTAATAAACTATTATTAATAAGTTAGATATTATTTAAAATATATTTGCAAAATCTAAATTTATTCAAAATCAAAGTAAAATATATTTCAAAATAATAATTTTTTTTAATGTTTTGCTTTTTTTATTAGTTTATATTTTTGTTTTTAAAAATAAATTATTTAAATTATATTTGTGTTTATATTTTCAAAATATTTTTTTTAATCATTGCTCAAAATATTAGTCTTGCATATTGACACTTGAGGTCACAAATCAAAGGAAAAAGCCATAGTGATATTTCCAATCCCAAGAATTTTAGCTATAGAAAGTTATAAAGAGTAGTACTCGAGCTTTAACTATTTCTAGGGTCATGACTTTTGCTCTTGAGGAATGTCGAAAGTTACAATCATTCCTAGTCCAATGACTTTGCAATATAAAGATAAAATGCACAAGCAATTGTCATATCCAATACTGTGACCTAATATTATAGTGATTAAATATGTATTCATGATCATTCTTAGTGCCATAACAATATGTTCAACAGAGAGACACAAGTTATGGCATATTCTCATCGATATGATTTTGTGTTCTAGAGACAAAATATACAATCATGACCATTGCTAATGCTACAAGAATCTAAAGCAAGAAAGAGACTGAATCCATAACTCCCCCCTTAAGTCATGACTTTGTGTTACATATCAAAAAATTAAATCTATGGCATTCCTAAAAGTTGTGAATTTCAATTTAAATTTAACACTCAGTCATTTGATTATAAAAGTGCAAAACATGAGATTTAGGATTTATAGTTTATGGGTTAGGGTTATAGTTTATGATTTAAGGTTTATGATTTAAAGTTTAGAGTTCATTGTTTTTTTTGTTTTTTTTTCTAAAATACACACTTTATTTATCATTTAGGCACACAACTTACAAGAGACTAAAAAGCTGACTAATTTAGATCAGCACACAAATCCTATGCACCTTAATGATTCTATGCATAAAATACATAAAAAAACATAATGCCTAATAATTCCAAGCATATGAATACAACTAAAATCACCTGGCAATCCCGGATTTCAGAGTTGGCATTGAGTCATTATACGCATTGCGTATTTTCTATTCGGATTAGTCCAAGCCTTTTGGAGGACCTGAATGATGCACCATATTAAAACAATGCAAATATAAGATTGTGCATGTGTGTGACATGCAGCATCAAGCGTTTGCCTATGTCCATTGCTATGCAATGGAATACATGTAAAACTAAATACCCATAAATCCACAAGTCCATATCTACGGCACTTTCTAAATTCATTCTCACCTCTGAATTTTAAATTTTTTTGCTCCAATGATCCTCAAAAGAGTATCCCTTGGGTTAGAATGCTTCCTCCTCGAGCTCAAAGAAGTGGCTCTATGTTGCACCGACAAAATATAATAAAATTTGCATGCATCGATGTGCATGTGTGATGAGATCCATCTCATTGTCTAATTATCTACGCGTACAACCAAGCTAGAATACAAGTAAAATTACAAAATGCTATAAAGATGGGTCTTCTACTCCCTAGAGTGTAGCATCACCTAATGTGTATTTACAAAATGCATTACTAGGCCTCACTTAGAGATACTCATGGGTCCAGTTGCCCACATTGCATGCAACATAGAGAATAGACAAGATTGTGTGTGTGAGTATGTCATGATCCATCTCTACAAGTACATGGTGCATACAAAGTCCAAAATACAAATAAGACTATAAAATAAACTACAAGTTTGAATCTTTTCCTCCCGTGTGGCTTGTCTTGACTCCATTGTTTACTGGCCCTGCTTGGTGATGCTTAGAATTTTTCCGGCTCTCCAATTAATCATGGATTACCCGCTACTCCTGTTGGGCGACGGTTGGGTGGCCCTCTTTGCTGCCTGATATGGCTAGTGGGACCCACTCCTAGCTACTCATGGGTTTACTCCCAACCACTTTGCTCGATCTCGTCAGTTGTCTGAATATTATCATACCGGCTTGCTAGTGGGGCCCTCAACAAGCTGGTTGCCCATACTTTGGCTGCTTCCAGGACTTTCTAGCCCCTCTAAATGCTACACCAAAATGGACAAGAATATGTGCACGTGTGTACTGTGGTCCGTCGCTATGTGTGTGTGGTGCACAAGTATCAGGGTTTAGGAATTAAGTAATTTAAGTATTTAGGTATTTTGTGGTTTATAGGTTTTATTTAAATAATTAAATAACAAAAAAATTATTTTTATGATTTTTTTTCATTTTCAAGGTTATAACCATTGAAAATATTATAATTTTTAATATTTTTTCAAATGTTAATACAATATTTAATTATAATAATCATAAAAATTAAATATCATTTAAATTCAATATAAATAATTTTATTGATCGATATTATAATACTGATCATAAAATAGATTAATAAACTATTATTAATAAGATATATATTAATTAAAATATATTTGCAAAACCTAAAACGATTCAAAATCAAAGTAAAAAATATTACTAAATAATAATTTTTTATTTTAAAATTTTTATTCTTTTTATAAGCTTATAAATTTTTTTGATGAAGATAAATTATTTAAATTATGTTTGTCTCATTCATAATTTTATTTTGCAATTAATATTTCTATAAAAATAAACTAATAAATAATTAAAATGAATATTAAAATTATAATGAATACAAATAAAAATGAGATTTATGATTAATTATTTAGGGTATACCGGTTTAATGGTTTATGTATTTAGGAGTAGGTTATAACCTTTATAAATATAATAATTTTTAAATTTTTTTAAAATGTGAATACAAGATTTAGTTATAATAAACTTAATAATTATATTTCATGTAAATTAAAATTAAACAATTTTATTGATAGATATTAATAAACTAAATAAATATAATAATGATCAAAAAATAAATTAATAAACTATTATTTATAGATAGATATTTATATATTATTTATAAATACTTAAACCTTTAAAGATGGTTTAAATGATTAAATATTTAAGGGTTTTGTGGTTTTGGGGGTTAGAAGTTTAATGATTTAAGCGTTTAGGCATTTAGTAGGTTATAGGTTTTATATAAAGAATAAAATAACAAAAAATTTATTTTTGTGATTTTATCTAATTTTCAAAGATGATAACCTTTAAAAATATAATAATTTTTAAATTATTTTCAAATGTAAATATATTGTTTAGTTATAATAATCTTTATAATTATATAACATGTAAATTCAATATAAACAATTTTATTGATAAATATTCTAATAATGATCAAAAAATAAATTAATAATCTATTAATAATAAGATAGATATCAATTAAAATATAATTACAAAACCTAAAATGATTCATAAGCAAAGCAAAATATATTACTATATAATAATCTTTTGTTTTGAAAATTTTTTTTCTTTTAAAAAGTATATCTATAATTTTTTGATGAAAAATAATTTATATAAATTTTTTTTGTCTATCTCAATTTATTTTGTAATTAATATTTATATATAAATAAACAAATAAATAATTAAAATGAATATTTAAAATTATAATGAAAAAAAATTAGATTTATTATTTATTATTGATGGATACCGGTTTAATTTAAATTAGATCTGTATCACTAATAATTTATTTTGTAATTAAAATTTCTATAAAATAAATAGATAAATAATTAAAATAAAAATTTAAAATTATACTGAATAAAAATTAAAATGAGATTTATGATTTATTATTAATGTATACCAGTTTAATGATTTAAGTATTTAGTAGTTTTGTCATTAGGAGTTTAGCGATTTATGTTTTTAGGCTTTTAGTGGTTTAAAGGCTTAATTTAAAAAAATAAAATAACCAAAAAAATTTCTATAATTTTTTATCATTTTCACAGGTTATAACATTTGAAAATATAAAATATTTAAAATTTTTTGAAATTTTTATACAATATTTTGTTATAATAATATAAATAATTATATATCATATACATTTAATATAAATAATTTTATTGATAGATATTATAATAATGATTAAAAATTAAATTTATAAACTATTAATATTAAGATATATATTAATTAAAAAATATTTACAAAACCCAAATTAATTCAAAATAAAAGTAACTTATATTACTTGATAATAATTTTTAATTTTTAAATTTATATTTCTTTTATAAGCGTATATTTTTATTAGATAAATAATATATTATTTAAATTATATTTGTCCCACTCATAATTTATTTTGTAATAAATATTTCTAAATAAATCCACTAATAAATAATTAAAATGAATATTTAAAAATATAATAAATATCTATAAAAAATAGATTTATTAATTATTAAGTAGAATTTAGCGGTTTAATGGTTTATGTATTTAGGTATTACGGAATTTAGGAGTCTACTGATTTAACTTTATATACATTTAGTAGGGTAGCTCATGGGAGTCGGATATTCTATTTGTACTTAAATCACTAAACTACAAAATCTCGATACCCCTATATAGATAATCCTTTAAACAAGTATACCCTAAATAATAATTAATAAATCTCATTTTTATTTGTTTTCATTATAAATTAAAAAATTAATTTTGATTGTTTAGTTTTTTATTTATATATATATATGAATTATAAAATAAATTATGAGTTAAAAATATAATTTATTAAAAATATTTTTCACCAAAAAATAGATAAGCTTATAAAAATCATAAAAATTTAAAAACAAATAATTATTATTTTGTGATATATTTTGTTTTGCTTTTAAATCATTTTAGGTTTTGATATTATATTTTAAGTAATATCAATCATATTCATAATAGATTTTTAATTTATTTTTTTGATAATTATTAGAATATCTATCAATAAAATTGTTTATATTGAATTTATATGATATATAATTATTATGATTATTATAAATATATATTTTATTCACTTTTGAAAGAAATTTAAAAAATATTATATTTTCAAATATTATAAACTTAAAAATTGAGAAAAAATAATAAAAATAAATTTTTTGTTATTTCATTTTTTATATAAAACCTATAAATCCTTAAATGCTTACTTACTTGAATCAGTAAGCTCATAGTCCCCGAAACCCCTAAATACATAAACCTTTTAACAACTATATACTACTTAAAAAATAATAAATCTCATTTTAATTTCTATTTATTATAATTTTAAATATTTATTTTAATTATTTATAGTTTAATTATTTAGAAAAATTAATTACAAATAAAATTTTTTGTAAGACAAATATAATTTAAATAATTTATTTTTAATCAATAAAAAATATAAGCTTATAAAAAGAAGAAAATTTTGGAAAATTAAATATAATTATTTAGTAATATATTTGATTTGATTTTGAATCTTTTTGTGTTATGAAAATATAGTTTAATTAATATTTATATTATTAATAATAGTTTATTAATTTAATTTTTGATCATTATTATGCTATCTATCATAAAAATTGTTTATATTGAATTTATATGATATATAATTAGTAAGATTAATATAATTATACGTGGTGTTCACATTTCAAAAAATTTAAAAAATTATTTTATTTTTAAATGTTATAACCTTTGAAAATTAGATAAAATCAAAAAAAAATTTATTTTTATTAAATAAATAAAAACTATAAACCACTAAATGCCTAAAAACATAAATTGTTAAACTCCTAAACGACAAAATCCTCTAAATTAACGATCCATTAAACTGGTATACCATATATAATAAATCATAAATCTCATTTTAATTTGAATTCATTATAATTTTAAATATTCATTTTAATAATTTATTAGTTTATTTTTTATAGAAATATTAATTGCAAAATAAATAAAGAGTGAGACAAAAATAGTTTTAATAATTTATTTTTAATCAAAAAATAAATATAAGCTTATAAAAAGAAGTAAAAATTTAAAAACAAAAAATTATCATTTAGTAATATATTTTACATTTATTTTGAATCATTATAGGTTTTGCATTTATATTTTAAATACTATCAATCTTATTAATAATAGTTTATTAATTTATTTTTTGATCATTATTATAATATCTATCAATAAAATTACTTATATTGAATTTAAATGTCTTATAAATATAAAGATTATTATAACTAAAAATTATATTTACATTTGAAAAAAATTTAAAAATTATTATATTTTCAAAGGTATTAAACTTCAAAAATTATAAAAAATCACAAAAATAATTTTTTTATTATTTTATTATTTAAATAAAACTTATAAACCCTAAATGCCTAATCATTTAAATATCTAGACTTTTTAACCCCATAACCCCCTAAATATTTAAACAATTAAACCTATATAACCTAAATAATAAATAATAAATTTCATTTTTATTTGTTTTCATTATAATTTTATAGATTCAATTTAATTATTTTTTAGTTTATTTTTATAGAAATATTAATTACAAAATAAATAATGAGTGAGACATATAATTTAAATATATTATTTTTTATGAAAAAAAATAAGCTTATAAAAATAATCAAAATTTCAAAAATTTAAATTTTATTTAGTAATATAATTTACTTTAATTTTGAATTATTTTGGTTTCTGCAAATATATTTTAATTAATATCTATCTTATTAATAATAGTTTATTAATTTATTTTTTGATCATTATAATAATATATATTAATAAATTTTTTTATATTAAATTTACATCAAATATAATTATTAAGATTATTATAACTAAGTATTGTATTCATATTTTAGAAAGATTAAAAAATTATTATATTTTCAAAGGTTATAACCTTTGAAAATCACTAAGATTCATATAAAAAATTTTTTGTTATTTCATTGATTAAATAAAACCTATAAACACCTATATGTGTAAACATATAAATCAATAAACTCTTAACACCAAAATGACAAAAAACTTAAACCATTAAATAGGTATACCCTAAATAATAAATCATATATCTTTTTTTTATTAGTATTCAATATAATTTTAAATATTTATTTAATTATTTATCAATTTATTTTTATAGAAATATTAATTAAAAAATAAAATATTAGTGAGACAGATCTATTTTAAATAATTTATTTTTCATCAAAAAAATATATAAGCTTATAAAATGAGGCAAAATTTTTAAAATAAAAAATTATTATTTAGTAATATATCTTATTTTGATTTTGAATCATTTTAGATTCTACAATTATATTTTAATTTATATCATTCTTATTAATACTAGTTTATTAATTTATTTATTGATCATTTTATATTATCTATTAATAAAATTATTTATATTTAGTTTACATTATATATAATTATTAAGATTATTATAACTAAATATTATATTCACATTTAAAAAAAATAAAAATTATTATATTTTCAAAGGTTACTACCTTCAAAAATTAAAAAAAAATCAAAAAATTAAATTTTTTGTTTTTTTATTCTTTAGATAATAACAATAAATCACTAAAGGTCTTAACACTTAAATCACCAAACTCCTAACCACAAAAACACCTTAATACTTAAACCATTAAACTGGTATATCCTGAATAATAAATAATAAATCTCAATTTTATTTGTATTCATTATAATTTTAAATAATTATTTTAATTATTTATTAGTTTATTATTATATAATTATAAATTATAGAATAAATTATGAGTAAGACAAATTAATTTAAATAATTTATTTATAATAACAAAAATATTAAGTTATAAAAAAAGCAAAACATTAAAAAAATTATTATTAAGTAATATATTTTAATTTGATTTTGAAGTACATTTAGATTTTGCTATTAAATTTTAAATAATATCTATCTTATTAATAATAGTTTATTAAATTTTTTTTGATCATTATTATAATATCTAGCATTTTAATTATTTATATTGAAATTAAATGACTTATAATTATTAAGATTATTATAACTAAATATTATATTTACATTTGAAAAAAATTTAAAAATTAATATATTTTCAAAGGTTATAACCTTCAAAAATTAATAAAATAATAAAAATAAATTTTTTGTTATATAATTGTTTAAAAAAAACTTATAAACAACTAAATGCCTAAACACTTAAACCACTAAAATTTTAAACACAAAAGCCCCTAAATACTTAAACCTTTAAACTTGTAAACTGTAAATATAATTTAAATAATTTATTAAAATATTAATTACAAAATAAATTATGTGTGATACAAATATAATTTAAATAATTTATTTTTCATCAAAAAAAATATAATCTTATAAAAAGAAGCAAAAACTAAAAAACAAAAATTATTATTTAGTAAAAAATTGTACTTGGATTTTGAAAAATTTTAGGTTTTGTAAATATATTTTAATTTATATCCATCATAATAATAATACTATATTAAATTATTTTTTGATTATTGATATCATATATATAGATAAAATTCTTTATATTTAGTTTAAATTATATATAATTATAATGATTATTATTACTAAATAGTGTATTCACATTTTTAAAAAATTTTAAAATTATTATATTTTCAAAGGTTATAACCTTTAAAAATGTGAAAAAAATATCAAAAATAATTTTTTTGTTATTTCATTGTTTAAACAAAACCTATAAGCCACTAAATGCCTAAAAACATAAATCGCTAAAGTCCTAAATGACAAAACCACTAAATACTTAAAATATTAAACTGGTATACATAGATAATAATTCATAAATCTCATTTTAATTTTTATTCAGTATAATTTTAAATTTTTATTTTAATTATTTATCAATTTATTTTATAGAAATATTAATTACAAAATAAATTATTAGTGAGATAGATCTAAGTTAAATTAAACTGGTATCCCTAAATAATAAATAATAAATTTCATTTTTTTCATTATAATTTTAAATATTCATTTTAATTAATTATTTATTTATTTATATATAAATAATAATTACAAAATAAATTGAGTTAGACAAATATAATTTATATAAATTATTTTTCATCAAAATATTATTGATAAAGTTTTTAAAAGAAAAAAAAATTTCAAACAAAAAATTATTATATAGTAATATATTTTGCTTTTCATCTCAATCATTTTAGGTTTTGTAATTATATTTTAATTGATATCAATCTAATTAATTATAGATTATTAATTTATTATTTGATCATTATTAGAATATTTATTAATAAAATTGTTTATATTGAATTTAATTGATATATAAATATAATGATTATTATAACTAAATATTGTATTCACATTTAAAAAAAATATAAAAATTATTATATTTTCAAAAATTATAACCTTTAAAAATATCAAAAAATAATAAAAATAATTTTTTTTTATTTTATTTTTTTAATAAAACCTATAAACCACTAAATGCATACACAGTTAAATCAGTAAACTCCTAAACCTCATAATGCCTAAATACATAAACCAATAAACCGCTATATACTACTTAATAATTAATAAATCTAATTTTTATTTCTATTTATTATCATTTTAAATATTCATTTTAATTATTTATTAGTTTTTTTTTTATAAAAATATTTATTACAAAATAAATTATGAGTTCGACAAATATAATTTAAAAAATTTATTTTTAATGAAATAATATATATATGCATATAAAAGAAGTAAAAATTTAAAATTTAAAAATTATTATCCACTAATATATTTTACTTTAATTTTTAATCAATTTGGGTTTTGTAAATATATTTTAATTAATATCAATCTTTTTATTAATACTTTATTAATTTAAATTTGATCATTATTATATTATTAATCAATAAAATTGTTTATATTGAATTTTTATGATATATAATTATTAAAATTATGTTAACTAAATATTGTATTCACATTTCAAAAAATTTTAAATATTATTATATTTTCAAAGGTTTTTACCTATGAAAATGAGAAAAAATTACAAATTTTATTTTTGTTATTTTATTGTATAAATAAAACCTATAAACCACTAAATGCCTAAAAACATAAATTGCTAAACTCCTAAATGACGAAACCTTTAAATACTTAAAATATTAAAAAGGTTTACATTAATAAAAAATTATAAATCTCAATTTAATTTTTATTAAGTATATTTTTAAATTTATATTTTAATTATTTATCAGTTTATTTTTATTGAAATATTAATGACAAAATAAATTATTAGTGAGACTGATCTAATTTAAAAAATTTATTTTTCATCAAAAAAAATATATATCCTTATAAAAAGAAGCAAAATTTTAAAAACAAAAATTTATTATTTAGTAATATATTTTATTTTTATTTTGAATCATTTTAGATTTTGCAATTATATTTTAATTTATATCATTCTTATTAATGATAGTTTATTAATTTTTATTGATCATTATTATAATATCTATTAAAAGAAAATATTATATTGAGTTTACATTATAAATAATTATTAAGATTATTATTACTGAATATATATTCACATTTAAAGAAAATTAAAAATTATTATATTTTCAAATGTTATAAACTTTGAAATTTCGAAAAAATATCAAAAATAAATTATTTGTTATTTCATTGTTTGAAAAAAACCTATAAACCATTAAATGCCTAAATACTTAAATCAATAACTTCTAAATCTCGAAAACCCTAAATAGATAAATTTTTTAAACATGTATATCCTAAATAATAAATAATAAATCTCATTTTTATTTTTTTCATTAAAATTTTAAATATTCATTTTAATTATTTATTTGTTTATTTTAATATAAATATTAATTACAAAATAAATTATAAGTGATACAAATATAATTTATATAAATTATTTTCAACATAAAAATATAGATAAACTTAATAAAAGAAAAAAAATTAAAAACAAAAAAATATTATATAGTAATATATTTTGCTTTGTTTCTGAATCATTTTAGGTTTTGCAATTATATTTTAATTGATATCTAACTTATTAATAATAGATTATTACTTTATTTTTTGATCATTATTAGAATATTTATCAATAAAAATGTTTATATTGAATTTATATGATATATAAATTTAATTAATTATTATAACTAAATATTGTATTCACACTGATAAAAGTTTTAAAATTTTTATATTTTCAAAGATTATAACATTTGAAGATGTGAAAAAATAAAAGAAAAATATTTGTTTTGTTATTACATTGTTTAAATAAAACTTATAAATCACTAAATGCCTAAACACTTAAATCACTAAACTACAAAATCCTAATACCCCTATATAGATAATCCTTTAAATCGGAATACCCTAAATAATAATTAATAAATCTCATTTTTATTTGTTTTCATTATAATTTAAAAAAATCATTTTTATTGTTAAGTTTTTTATTTATATATATATTTTATTTAATTATAAAATAAATTATGAGTTAAAAATGTAATTGATAAAAATTATTTATCATCAAAAAATTGATAAGCTTATAAAAAGGATAAATATTTAAAAACAAATAATTATTATTTAGTAATATATTTTGCTTTGATTTTGAATCATTTTAGGTTTATATATTATATTTTAAGTAATATCAATCTCATTCATAATAGATTTTTAATTTATTTTTTGATAATTATTAGAATATATATCAATAAAATTGTTTATATTGAATTTATAAGATATATAATTTTTATGATTATTATAAAGAAATATTGTATTCTCTTTTGAAAAAAATTTAAACATTATTATATTTTCAAATGTTATAATCTTAAAAATGAGAAAAAATAATAAAAATAAATTTTTAGTTATTTTATTATTTAAATAAAACCTATAGACCATTAAATGCTTACTTACTTAAATTAGTAAGCTCATAAACCCCGAAACCCCTAAATACATAAAGATTTTAACATCTATATACTACTTAAAAAAATAATAAATCTTATTTTTATTTATATTTATTATAATTTTAAATATACATTTTAATTATTTATAGTTTAATTTTTTAGAAAAATTAATTGCAAAATAAATTTCGAGTGAGATAGATATTATTTATATAATTTATTTTTAATCATAAAAAAATATAAGCTTATAAAAAGATGGAAAATTTTAAAAATTACATAGTATTATTTAGTAATATATTTTAATTGATTTTGAATCATTTTGTGTTATGTAAATATATTTTAATTAATATTTATATTATTAATAATAGTTTATTTATTTAATTTTTGATCATTATTATAATATCTATCATTAAAATTATTTATATTGAATTTATATGATTTATAATTAATATGATTAATATAATTATACATGGTATTCACATTTCAAAAGATTTTAATAATTATTTTATTTTCAAAGGTTATAACCTTTGAAAATCTAAATAAAATCAAAAAAAAAATCTTTTATTTTTATTATATAAATAAAACCTATATACCACTAAATGCCTAAAAACATAAATTGCTAAACTCCTAAACGACAAAACTCCTAAATAATCGATCCATTAAACCGGTATACAATATATAATTGTTGGGCAATTCTGCTTCCACGGTAGTGAGATTGAGATACAGAAACACAGAAACAACAGAAAACAAGTAATATATATATCCCAATTCAGCAACCCTCGATGATAGAATCAAAAAACCAGAAATAAACACCAAAAATAATGTGGTTCGCTATTGCTCAGTATGACTAACTAAATCCACAAGCAAATGCTTATGCATTATAGATTAAAGCAACAGAAATGTCTTACAGTATGTAGCACACAGAATAGTCGTGATAAATTGCACAGAGAGAAGAGAGAGAGATGATTAACAGATCCACGTGTCCAAAAAGAGCCACCCGAAAATAAAATTACTAAACATTTTATATTAAAATTTCTCTCGGTTCATTTAACCGGAGTGGGTCGGATCATGAGACGGGTCAGTCTCTACTCTAATTTCGGCCTACTGTCCGGTCAGCAAGACCTCCATTATTATGCTACTACTGCATTCCCGGCCTCTTAATATTTCCAATCATGCACTTACATGAAAATATTAATAAAGAAAAAATATTTGGTTA